>JARQOC010000003.1:185422068-185849321 GCA_033576535.1 Allobates femoralis
GTGTGTATGTGTACAGTGCTGTGCAATTTAATTGGGACAAAGCATTTTTGTAAGTAAAATCGTAAGTTGGTCACCAGTCAGTGATTCAAACCAGTTTTAACTGCTTTGAACAGGTGTGAGTGTACAACCTTGAGTAACAAAATGTGGTTTGACTGGTTTTAGTCAGAAAATAACAGCTCGCTGCCCCCTCAGCTTCAGTTGAGAGCTTGTTTCTGTGAGGAGTGGTTTAGTGTACTTTTTCTCTCAGTGTGATTTGTGGATGTTACTCCACGGAAGAGGTCTAGAATTATTACTCTTAATGAACATACAAGTCTGACTGTAAGAGAAATCGCTTCCACCGCTGGTATTGGAAAATCTACCGTTTCAAGAATAATTCGCACACACAATGAAACTGGATCGTTTTCTCCAAAACGAAAAGGGAAATCTGGAAGACAAAGGAAAACGACACCAAGAACTGATAAAACAATTATCAGAAATAGTAAAATTAATGCAAGAACAACAAAGACTTGCTTTGTCCCAATTAATTTGCACAGCACTGTATGTTTGTGTGTGTGCATATACAGTGCCTACAAGTAGTATTCAACCCCCTGCAGATTTAGGTGGTTTGATAAGATGCCAATAAGTTAGAGCCTTCAAACTGCAAACGAGAGTAGGATTTATTAACAGAAGCATAAATCTTACAAACCAAAAGTTATGTTGCTCAGTTGAATTTTAATAAATTTTAAACATAAAAGTGTGGGTCAATTATTATTCAACCCCTATGTTTAATATTTTGTGGAATAACCCTTGTTTGCAACTACAGCTAATAATCGTCTTTTATAAGACCTGATCAGGCCGGCACAGGTCTCTGGAGTTATCTTGGCCCACTCCTCCATGCAGATCTTCTCCAAGTTATCTAGGTTCTTTGGGTGTCTCATGTGGACTTTAATCTTGAGCTCCTTCCACAAGTTTTCAATTGGGTTAAGGTCAGGAGACTGACTAGGACACTCCATCACCTTGATTTTTTCCCTCTTGAACCAGGCCTTGGTTTTCTTGGCTGTGTGCTTTGGGTCGTTGTCTTGTTGGAAGATGAAATTACGACCCATCTTAAGATCCTTGATGGAGGAGCGGAGGTTCTTGGCCAAAATCTCCAGGTAGGCCGTGCTATCCATCTTCCCAAGGATGCGGACCAGATGGCCAGGCCCCTTGGCTGAGAAACAGCCCCACAGCATGATGCTGCCACCACCATGCTTGACTGTAGGGATGGTATTCTTGGGGTCGTATGCAGTGCCATCCAGTCTCCAAACGTCACTTGTGTGGTTGGCACCAAAGATCTCGATCTTGGTCTCATCAGACCATAGAACCTTGAACCAGTCTGTCTCAGAGTCCTCCAAGTGATCATGAGCAAACTGTAGACGAGCCTTGACATGATGCTTTGAAAGTAAAGGTACCTTACGGGCTCGTCTGGAACGGAGACCATTGCGGTGGAGTACGTTACTTATGGTATTGACTGAAACCAATGTCCCCACTGCCATGAGATCTTCCCGGAGCTCCTTCCTTGTTGTCCTTGGGTTAGCCTTGACTCTTCGGACAAGCCTGGCCTCGGCACGGGAGGAAACTTTCAAAGGCTGTCCAGGCCGTGGAAGGCTAACAGTAGTTCCATAAGCCTTCCACTTCCGGATGATGCTCCCAACAGTGGAGACAGGTAGGCCCAACTCCTTGGAAAGGGTTTTGTAGCCCTTGCCAGCCTTGTGACCCTCCACGATCTTGTCTCTGATGGCCTTGGAATGCTCCTTTGTCTTTCCCATGTTGACCATGTATGAGTGCTGTTCACAAGTTTGGGGAGGGTCTTAAATAGTCAGAAAAGGCTGGGAAAAGAGATAATTAATCCACACATGTGAAGCTCATTGTTATTTGTGCCTGAACTACTTTTTAATACTTTAGGGGGACCAAACAGAATTCTGGTGGTTTGAGGGGTTGAATAATAAATGACCCTCTGAATTAACTTTTAACGCTTTAAAAAAAAAAATAAATAAAAAAAAATAATTTTTGTGGCTGCAGTGCATTTCCCACTTCCAGGCTGATCTACAGTCCAAATGTCACAATGCCAAGTTAATTCTGCATGTGTCAACCGGCTAAATCTGCGGGGGGCTGAATACTACTTGTAGGCACTGTATATAACTGTGTATAATATATACATAATCATACATACTGCTGTTAGTAAGATTCACCAGTGGATTTATTTAGTGACTTGTCAAAAATGTGACGTTTTTGTCAATAAGTGGGATCTGCCATTGTTAAAATAAGTTTGCTCCGCACTGAATATATAATACATTGTTGTTTATCCCATTATGATTTCTTTTTCAACTTTACATCTTGGGCTCAGAATTCCTATGATTGGTATGCCAGCGAATGACTTTAAGAATGTGCTGGAATTTCACTTATTATTTCTGAAAAGCCAAGAAACTGAGTGAATTGAACATAGACTTAAATTACTGGCTTTACCCTTGGCAGATCTCAGGCACCTTTTGTACTGTTGTCATATAAATACAGTGGGAAGATACCAAAATAATAGATAATATTTCAAACAAATCAATAATAAAACTTCCTTGGCATATTGAATGCTTGTAGAAAGCCAGCGTGACTCATGCTTCCTGTTCGTGAGAAAGGTACGATGCGTGATGAGATAATAATTAGTTATTTGTGACTGATGTGGGAAGGGGAATTGTGCTTCGCTTTATGTAAGGTTTCCTGCTACTGCTTTAAAACGTGAAGTAAGAGTGACATTGAAGAGAAGCGGATACTGTGATTTTGTAATGATTCAATATTTGCTGTAGTCTGAGGCTCTCAGTCCCATTCATTGTTGGAATGTTTCATCTAAAGCTAAATAATCATAATAATGAAGCTCGGGGCTGACCACCACTTAAGGCGGAATCCGTCTTGTGCTCTCTATTAGTACCGCATAGTTTCATGGACACTGAGCTGGCAATTTAGTTTCTATTATTTATTCCTCGTGTTTAGAGAGAATCTCTCAGTTCTCATGACTTTTCGATCTTATTTAATATTTGTATTCCCCGTAAAATAAATGCCTTAGAACATTTTCTTAGAATTCTTTTTTGTTTTGTTTTCCTTCAAGACAGCGTATGACTATATTGACAAGTTGGTCTTGGGCACAATCTATTGGCAAAGAATATAGTAACATGCAGTTATCAATTAAGTCCATACATTTCAAGGAAGAATAATAGAGGAACATCCCTAAATTTCCTGTAACTAAATCACAGAAAAGGATAGTAAAAAGTATTGCATACCTCTAAAAGCCATGTTGTGCCAACCAATTCATTGGCTAGCATCAATTCAATTTCCTCTTCAACACTAAATATGGCTTTTTTGAGCAATTATGTCTTTATGATTGAAGAGGTCTCATAACATGACCCTTGTCCAAAAAGCACATTAGGCAATAACAGGTGTCATAGGAGAAGCATTCACAATCTGTAAGGCTGGCTTCACACCACGGTGTGATCCAGTCCAGGGTTGTCAGGCATGAACCTGACAGCCCCGGACCGGATCAGCACACAGAACCGGAGGGCTAAATATGCCCTCCGTCCTGTGTGCAGCTGGACGCAGCTGCAGCTGCTAATGATTCAGGATCGCGACTGGCAGGGAGCTAGCTGCAGTCCTGAAAGAACAGCGGCGTGCCGCTGCCAGTGTCCGGTTCCCAGATCCTCCCGGTCCGGGGCAATCTGGCCACATAGGCTCTCATGTTAGGGAGCGCCGGATTGCCCCGGATCCGGGAATATCCGGGCGAATCCGGGATCTGGCAAATTGGGGAGATTTTTTTCCCCGAACACAAAAATGTTGCAAGCAACATTTTTATGTCCGGAGAGAATAATCCGTATTCCCCTGGATTCCACCGCAGGGATGAAACCGGATGGCAGAGAGCTGCCATCCGGCCCCATAGGCTACTATGGGGCCAAAAACCGGTTCGGGGCAGTCTGGTTTACACCGGACAGCCCCGGACCGGATCACACCGTGGTGTGAAGCCAGCCTAAGCCAGGACACAATTAGAGCCCACATATATTTTATAGGCTGCAGGTAAAATGTATGGACATTTGTAACATATCTTGTGATAACAGCTAACCAGCAGATTGCCTGGTGGGCTTCTTCTTAATGGCTGCCCTTGGATGGAAGGCTGCACTAGGTGAAAAATGAAAGTCTATTTCTTGTAGTGTAACATCCAACATCTCCTTGTAACTTATAGGAACGTTAATCAACTAAAACTCACACTGTTAAGGCTATTAATCAACTAACTTGAAAATGCCACAACTTCAGAGACAAAATGAGAAATGTCAGCAATTAGGTTGGATAATTTCCAAATTGTATTCATCTCTAAATTTAGCCTTGTGAAATTGGTATTGCTGCGTATGTTTTAGGATTATATTTGATGTGTCCATTTACTCTGATGGTGAACTATCACTGCTTTTTACCTCTCTGCCTTCAGTTTGACCAAGGTATCAGGACTTCTCTAGATGACAAATATCCGAACATTTAGTGGGTGCAGATGTGTCCCACCTCCTGCATTATTAGTAACTGAGATTTAAAAACAATAATTAACACATCATCTATGTCCCAGGTAAAATCCACCCAGGCTGCATCCCACAAGAGCTATAATTATGTGACGACAAAACAGAAATAACTAGCACAGATCCAATTTCTGTCCCCCGCCCCATTCACCGTAGTATGACCTGAACACTAACATGCAAAAGATGCATCTGAGCTCCATATACTGTGGATGCCTTTATTGGTGGCAGAGCCAAGGTTAGTCACACTTCTTAGGCTAAAGAAGCCTAATAATCCGAGTTCGTCTGCACTTGTGATGTAAATGTCTGTTAAAGGCAGCTTTTCAACTGTAAATTTCAGATGTCTTGATTCTCCTTTCTATATATACATTTTTTTTTTTTTTTTTACATTCAGTGGAGTTGCCTGTGTCGGGAAGGCATAGTACATATGGTCATAACCCTGCACCCCCTTTCTCTGGCTGTATTGGCGCTTGGCTAGAGAGAGTACTGTTCTGTGCAGTGCTGTGTGGGTGTGAGTAGTCATGCTCATCACGTGCATATAAAGAGCATGTGTCAAGGGAGATGCTTGCTTGTATTTCGAGGCAAGCATATTAGTCATACGTGAAGCAATAAGATTTCGTCATTGCTTAATAATAAAGCAGGAAGCTGGGATTGAAAGTACGTACTACATGACGGAATTGTAGTTTATTATAGGGCTTTTCATTATTTCAGTGATATGTAAAGCCATATTCTTATAGACAGCCTATTTTTTTTAATTATCCTGTGAAAAGTGAACCTGATTCTTTTGATAAGGTCAGAATAATTTTGTTATTGACTACGAATACAGGATTTCTACAACAGCCGCTGTTAAACATTTTGTTACCACTGCTGTACTTTATTATTGTTACTTTTCATTACTACTTGTACTATGACTAGTTCACTACTTCATGTCTAATGCTATTACTCATTTTATAACAACTATTACTACATTTATACTAATGCTATTACTCATTCTATAACTACACTTGCTAAATATATAGTAATCCTATTGCTTTTGCCATACTAAATATATTAATGCTCTTACTTATCTTACAACTGTTACTAAATATATTTTAATGTTAAGTCTTCTACAACTACTGTAACAATATGTATATACTAGAAATAGGCCAGATGCTATCGCATCGGGAGGGCTCACTGCCATGCTGCGCTCTTTTTGGCTCCCCTGCGCTCCCTTTGACCACCCTGTGCTCTCTTTGCCTCTCTGCTCCGCCTTGTGTCTCTGCCCCCCCTTTCTTCTCTCTTCTGCCCCATGTCTCTGCCCCCACTTCCGTCTCTCTGCCCCCCTTCCCTCTCTCTGGTACCTCCTTTCGTCTCTTCTGCCCCCCTTTCCTTTCTCTGCTTCTTCTTTCGTCTCTCTGTCCCCCATCCCTTACTCTGCTCTCCCCTTTTGTTTCTGTGGCCCCCTTCCCTGGTTCTCCTTCCCATTCTGTTTCTATGCCCTTCCTTCCCACTCTGCTCCCCCCTTTCTTCTCTCTGCTCTCCTCTTACCTCTCTCTGCCCTCCTTCAGTCATTTTGGTCACCCCCTGTCTCTCTGCCCCCCCTTCAGTCTTTCTGGTCCCCCTTATATTTGTCTCTCCCTTATGTCTCTCTGCTCCCTTTCAATATTTCTGGTGTCTTCCCCCCCTTTTGTCTCTATGTCCCCCCTTCATCTCTCTGCCCCCCTTCATTGTTTCTAGAATCCCTTATGTCTCTCTGCTCCCCTTTAGCATTTCTGCTCCCCCCTATGTGTCTCAGCCCCCCCCCTTCCTTCTCTGGTCCTCCCCCCCTTTTGTCTCAATGTCCCCCCTTCATCTCTCTGTCCCCCTTCCCTTCATCTCTCTGCCCCCCTTCAGTGTTTCTAGTCCCCCTTATGTGTCTCAGCTCCCCTTCAGTATTTCTGGTCCTCCTTATGTCTCTTGGCCCCCCTTCCCTCTCTGCTGCCCCCTTTCATCTCTATGTTCCCCGCCTTCATCTCTCTGCCCCCCTTCAGTCTTTGTGGT
Source organism: Allobates femoralis (assembly GCA_033576535.1). NCBI lineage: Eukaryota > Metazoa > Chordata > Amphibia > Anura > Aromobatidae > Allobates > Allobates femoralis. The sequence continues at coordinate 185,428,644 of JARQOC010000003.1, forward strand.
CCTCCCTTATGTCTCTTTGCCCCCACTTCAGTCTTTCTGGTTGCCCTTGCTTCTTTGCCTCCCTCTTCAGTGTTTCTGGTCCTCCTTATGTCTCTCTGCTGCCCTTCAGTATTTCTGTTCCCACCCTTCATCTCTCTGTCCCCCTTTCCTCTCTGCCCCCCATTTCATTTCTATGTCCCCCCTCTTCATCTCTCTGGCCCCCTTCAGTATTTCTGGTCCCCCCTCATGTCTCTCTGCCCCCTTTCAGAGTCCCTGCCCACCTTTAGTCATTCTGGTCACCCCTTGTCTCTCTGTCCCTTCTTCAGTCTTTCTGGACCCCTTTATGTCTTTACCATCTTTCTGCACCCCCTTTCTATCTCTCTTCCCCCTTCAGTATTTCTGGTTCCCCCTTATGTCTCTCTGCCCCACCCCTTTCATGTCTATGTTACCTCCTTTATCTCTCTGCCCCTTCAGTGTTTCTGGTTCCCCTTATGTCTCTCTGCCCCCCTTCAGAATCCCTGCCCCCCTTCAGTCATTCTGGTTATCCCTTGTCTCTCTGCCCCCCCTTCAGTCTCTCTGGACCCCTTTATGTCTGTCTTACCCACTTCCCTCTCAGCTCACCCTCTTTAGTCTTTCTGCACCCCTCTTCTCTGTCTCCAGTTTTTCTGGTCCCCTCTTATGTCTCTCTCTTTCCTCTTTAATCTGTCAGCTCCCCTTCTGCCTCTCTGCCTCACCTTCTCTCCTTCCCAGCTGTGACAGCTCCATGTCATAGCTGGGAAGCAGTGTAGACTAAAGAAGGCGGAGCTACGGTGATGTATGGTCATGTGAATGATCACATGACTGTGACATCACCAGAGGTCCTATCGGAATAGGCAAGTTGTAGAGTGTCTGCGGCCACTGAAGTGGGATTGGGGGGGATGCGGGCACCGGAGGGGGGGGTGTGAGGGTGTACTGCGGGGGTATGCGGGCATGGGGGTCTATTGCAGGGGTGTGCGGGCACCAGAGGGGAGGTGCGGTGGTCTACTGGGGGGGTGTGTGCAGGTACTGGAGGGGAGGTGCGGGGGTCTACTGCGGGGGTGTGCAGGCGTTAGAGGATAATTCCTATAATACAAAAATCACATTAATTGCACTATTCCTACTAATGCTATTTCTAAAGTCAAGTTACTCTTTATATTCTGGTTAGAATCGCATAGTTTTGTGAAATTCTTGCTATTAGGATGCAAGACCCCACATCTGAGATTTACTTTTAGCTTTTTACTTTCTTACCAAATCTCTTTGGAAATGTTTGACTGAACAAGTGTATTGATGCTGAATAATAGCCCTCTGTAAAATTGTTATTTTGGGTATTAAAGTTCATCTTTTATACAATGAGACAGCAAGTTAACAACCCAGAAAGTTTATGTCCTCCTTAAGGCAATATTTTATCAGTCTCAAACAAATGGCTACACGTAAGGTGAACACACTCAAATACAGGGTTGGTTTTATAGAAAGTAAGGCCCTGAGTAACAATGGAAGGGCCTACTTGACATATTTTGAGATATATTACTTTTAGAGGCTGATGCAAACTCTTGTGGTGTAACAATCTCGTACTCTTTGTCTTACAGGTGGTAGGCGATTTATTGGAATTCTGCTTCTACACATTTAGGGAATCTCAGGCACTCAAAGTGGAGTTTCCTGCAATGCTTGTGGAAATAATTAGTGATCAACTACCAAAAGTGGAATCTGGGAACGCCAAGCCTTTGTACTTTCATAGAAAGTAACTGAAAGATTTTTACAGGAGAACTTTGCCTTAAGTTTCCTCTGATGTTCCATACCCAAGCTGGTTCCAAGAAATGACACTTTTCATTCAAAAACAAGGACAAACATTAAATGCTAAGAAATAAATCGCACTGTTTGGGCACAGAAGACATGCCAGGAATAAAGAGAGCTGCCGCCAGCACCCCAAGCGCTTGAAAATTACTCCTATTCCTATGGATAAAAAGCCATATCTAGTCAATAACTGATTCATTTTGATATTTTAACAATGAAATTTTAAAATATGCCATGGAGTTTCTGGTTTTGTTTGTTTTAATCGGGTTTATGGACTCAGAAAGACTTTTTAAATGGTTATCCTTGGTTTGCACACAACGTGTTTGGTCATTATGGGGCATTAAATATTCTTTTCTTGTATCGAAAAATAAAAATAAAAAAGCTATTGTATAAAATATTAAGAAACATTTGATGTTGAATATCACTACGCATTTGTGGCATTAGTTGTCCCATCATGTTGCAGGATGCAGGCAGTGGCCATCTTTTTTTATTTTTGCTGCAGAGTGAGCATCGAAACGGGCACTGTGAGCAGTGCGCCCAGGGCACAGTCCAGATTTCCTCTGCCATATACGCATGCAGCAATTTTTCCACAAACCCTAGCGTGTAATGTAGACCTTTATTTAATTAAAAGGAAGATGGAAAGATGCCCCATCTGGATTTGTAAGGGTTATATTGTGCTGGCTTTACGCAGTCTATGCTGTACTGTATATTGCTGTATATGTATAAATTGTGAAGGACATGGATCAAAATATGTATGGTAATTTTGTAAATGAGGCAAACAATCTTTAATGACTACGGATGAATGGAAAAGCATAGGAAAGTATTTTTGAAAGAATTCTATTTTGATGGAGAATATTTAAGTACTATCTTTGTCTAAATAAGGTAATTTTTTTGTAAAGTGAAAATGTTTTGCATGGATTCTGAACTGTTTACAGTGTATTTAAGGAAGGGAAAGCTGTGCCTTTTTAGCATCATATCTAATTTACCATTTTGCAATATCTGTTTGTAAATAGACACACTTTAACCCCCTTTTTCAGTTATATTTAAGGTTTTCTACTTTTCTGTAAAAAGGAAAATGTTCTACATTTTTTGTGTACTGCTTGCAAGAAATATTGGAGCACACTTTCTAGGAATCCTTCCTCTTTCCTTGTGAATTACACTACTTTACCCTCCAAGGTGGGGTTACTTTAAGAATCTTGGAATTAGCTAAATCATAGGAAAGGCGTCCTGAGAAATTACCTGAACACAAAGCCTTCTTACGGGATTGCAGGGTCCCATTTTTTTTTTTTAATGTGCTTGTTTTAAGAGGAAACTACAATATCTCCATGCATCAGTTGTTAGGGATATGATAAAGCGAGGTGTGATGAGGCATGCCAAAAATTAACTTTCTTGAGTGCACTTTACTTGCTGTATGACATAATCTAAAATCCCAAAAACTACATTGTCTAGAGTATACTGGGGCTCAATCAATAGTACTGGTTGCCATGCCTGATCAATACTAGGGTAGACTTAGGCTGGCACGCAAGGATTTCAGAGAATATGTATTTTGTTAGAGAACAGATATATTTAAAAATAAAATTTACATTTTTAATATATGGCATTACCATATAGTATGGCTAAAGTTGCACTTACCAAATAATGTTTATATGTAAGAACCTTACTAAAGATGTCCCCTGCTTTCACACAAGATTTTATTTTTGGCAATAAAAAAATAAGCTTACGTAAAGTGAAAAAGTGTGAAAATGGAGCAGTGGGTATATGAAGAAAGTTCGGTACTGACTATTGAGCTTTCGTTGCTCAGATTATGGAACGGTTCTGTGGGAATAACTCAAATACATAGTTAATAAATAGCAAATTTATAAAAAAAGAGAATTATCTTTAAAATGCACTTGGCGTCTTAGTAGTTTTGAACTACCATCTCTTATAACCTTGACCTTCAATGATGAGAGTTCTAGGGCTCATATACTTGCACATTTCTTCTTTGTTCCTTAAGAGCCATGAGAATGGCACTTTACATGCTTATTTTCCCTGGAAGAGGAGATCGTGAAGAGTGTAAATCTGGCCTAAGAAAGTCTCAGAAGAGAGAAGTTATTTTAAAAGATCCAGGATAGTCTAAAGATGCTGGCTAGTGGCAGATGAGTCTTTTATTTTTATTTTTATCCAATGGGTATTCGGTACACAACACAGGGAAGTGGGTTACTGCCTGGCATCACTCTTTGAATACCAAGTGAATAAAGTGCTGGCTCAGTAAGTGGTATTCTGTAGTAACAATGGGATCTTACAATGTTATCAAATGTTTTTGATGGAACATCTATACAATTTTACAGTTTTCTATTAACAAAATATTAGGATGTAAAAACGTTGTCATCGTGTCTTTGTGTTATCCTTAAAATGACCATGCTTTGTTATGAGAATAAACAATTCTATAGTCATTTACCACTCGTTCTAGATGATATGTTTCTCTTTGTTTATATGAGATTAGATGTTTTGTCTTTTCTATCCTGACCTGATAGACTGGTCTTTCAGTGTTCTATTCTATTTCTGATATTACACTGTCAAAAAAAGGTTTTATTACGCAATTCATGACATGTTATGCAACTGTTAAGTTACCGGTGCACACACATTCATCTATTTCATACTCTATAACATCTCCATATTTAAGCATTACGCAAGACTATAACATTTTGCAATTCTTTAGATTTCATCTTCTTCATTGATCAACATTTTGTTATTTGAATACATGTCCCCAGAGTCAAGCTGAGATGGGAGTCCAGCTCCTAACTCTCCTAAAAGATCTAATATAATCCGCTATTGTGGGATAAATTGCCAAGCACGTGTTCAATTTAACCATTAAACATACCGTAATTACATTTAATTTAAGTGGCTAAATTTACCATTGGGATTGTAATGACCCTCTAGAATACAGTGCCTAATGAATTGTCCCCTAAATAGGAACTCACCATCAACTCCCTATACCCATTAAGGGTAAAGGGATGTCTACAGCTGGTTCTACAAATGGTCTGTTCAGCAAACAGCTATATCTCCCAATTCCAATACACATGATCTGACTCTGCCAAGTGATTGTGTTTTCAACAGTGAAGGAGATGAAAACTGCTACCAGACAAACGTGGCTGATCAATAATATACAAATTGATAGCTGAGTTGCTCATTTATTGGCTTGTTTACTCTGGATGACAAAAATTGATGGGAACAGAATAATCGTTTATATGATCAATCTGTCTCCATACAGCATCATGTTGTCGGCAGGACATTCGCTACTTACAGGGGGCAATTACTGCAGAAAACAATATTTTTTTTTGTCAGCATAAACTGTGATCACCTAAAGAGCAAATGTTTTGTTCATTCATCTGGTGATCATCGGTATGTTTAAAAAGACCATTAATTATAGTCAACTGTCTAAATTCATCTTTTAGTGACTGACTATTGTCTCTATCCTTTTCAGACATGTCTAAGGCTGCTTTCACATAACGATTTTTTCAGTTCCGATGCTGTCCGATAAAAATCGGACAGCATCGGACCGATTTTCGGACCCCATGCAGGCCTATGGGCATCGGACCGAATCGGATTTGCACTAAATGCCATCCGATTTGGTCCGATCCGAATCTGTCCGATTTTTTTATCGGTGCAAAAATCGGAGCTTGCTCCGATTTTTGCACCGAAAATAAAATCTGACAGATTCGGATCGGACCAGATCGGATGGCATTTAGTGCACATCCGATCCGACCCGATCAATTTAGCATGGGGCCCTATGGAGCAGGGTCCGAGAAAACATGTGATGTCTCCTCGGACCGATTTTAGTGTACTGAGCATGCTCAGTACACTAAAATAGCTCCTAAAAGTAAATTAAGGGGTTAATAAAAAAAAACAAAACTATGCTCACCTGTCCACGAGGCCCACGTCGTCTCCCGGCGTCTCCGGTGTCTCCAGGTATCTTGCTGTCTGTGCTGATAAGACCTGCCGTGATGTCACAATCACATGACTGCCAGGAACCAATAGCCGGCAGTCATGTGATTGTGACATCACGAGAGGTCCTGGCAGCACTGAAGACAGAACAGCAAGGCACCGGAGACGCGCGGGACCGTGCAGGAGTCGTGGACAGGTGAGAAAGGAGAGAAGGAGAGGAGGAGGACAAGAGGAGGAGGACAAGAGGAGGAGGACGCATAGGAGGACCGGGGGCCAAGAGGGGAGACACAGGGGATGAGAGGACCGGGGGCCAAGAGGTGAGACACAGCACCGGGGGCCAAGAGGGGAGACACAGGACCGGGGGCCAAGAGGGGAGACACAGCACCGGGGGCCAAGAGGGGAGACACAGGACCGGGGGCCAAGAGGGGAGACACAGGACCGGGGGCCAAGAGGGGAGACACAGGGGATAAGAGGAAAGGACCGGGGGCCAAGAGGGGAGGACCGGGCGATAAGAGGAGAGGACAGGGGGCCAAGAGGGGAGACACAGGGGATAAAGAAGAGGACCGGGGGAGAGACTGACAGCTCTCAGGGAGCGATCTGACAGGAGGGCGGGCATCCTATTTTCTGTCGGAATCGGATGCCTATTTGGCACCCGATTCCAGGCATTAGAAGAATCCGATGCTGTCCGATTTATATCGGACAGCATCGGATTTTACAAAAATCGTAGTGTGAAAGTAGCCTAAGCCAGCAGTGTTTACATAAGTTGCCTGATAAATGTCACTTCAATTATGAGGCAAACTGCTCCCTTTATGAATCAAGGGACAGTTTTCCATCTGATGTTGACACTTATATGCTCTGAACTGCTACAAGTCCCTAACGGTGAACACTCAAGGATTTGAGAAGATCTAGAAAGTATGTTTTTGAGTACCGTACTCTGGTGTTTTTGTGTCCCAAAAACATTGTATGGTTTATAACCTTTCACTTCATGATGAGTAAAGGTACCGTCACACACACAGATACTGTAAATTGCTTGCAATTCACTGGTTGCAGTGAAATCATGGACACATTGTTCTATTTTGTACACTGCAAAAAAATGGAACAATGTGTCCATGATTTCACTGCAACCAGTGAATTGTAAGCAATTTATATCTGTGTGTGACGGTACCTTGAGTTATGTGATGTGTTTATCACAAGTTGGAGGGTATGATGTCTCATTCCAGAGGCTCAAATTTCAGTGTTTCTGCCCCGTGTGTGAAATTTATTTAAAGTACCAATTGATGTCATGGAATTGAAGGAACAGGTAAACTGGTTTTTACATGTTTTTGAAAAAGCAACAGTGTTTGATGTGTACAGCCAAACAAATGAGCTTCAGCACAAGTTGGTATAGTTCCATGTGCGTGTGCATATTCTCACTTGAGGACATTAGCAAATACAACTTAAGATAAAAACAAAGATGAGCAAATACCCTGCAGAACAAAAATACGTAAATAGTAATAGTACATGTAACATAATCTACTTAGTTGACACTACTTTGATCAAACGAGCGTGAAAGGCTTCCCACTGCAACAAGATGTATGGTCACCAACTCCTGTAATTCACCTCTCTGCGTGCCAGCAGGTCTCTATATAGATTGAGAAAGAGCAGGACCCAGACCTTGCTGTTTAAACACCTGCCTGTGGAAAGCTATATAGACTAAATGCAGAAGCCAAAATGGGGGAGCCAGCCCCAAAGTGATGTGCCCATAATGTGTTGACTCATACGTTAATTAAACATGCTGTAATATATATTTTTCAAAGAAAAATAAAATTCATATATGTAAAATGCATGTTGTTTGTATGTAGATTTTAATATATATATATATATATATAATATATATATATATATATATATATATAAATGCAGTACTCAGCATAAATTAATACAACCGCTGTGAAAAGTGAGTTTTTAATCAATTTCTCACTGAGCACTTGAGCAGTTTACAACATTTTGATGAGACTGAGTTTCATACAACATTTTTAACCCATAACATCAAAGTAAGGTTGATGATATAATTTTCATTTCAAAATCTTCAATTTTACTTAATGATGCAAAATAAATATACACCACATCAAAAACTACTATATCTAGTATTTTCATTAATCTGGATTTTAAAAGGACAACTTCAAATCTTCTAGGCACAGAATGAACAAGTTGGTGTCATATTGCATCATTTATCTTACTCTATTTTTTAAAAATGATTTCTTGTACAGCCTGGATACTGGATAGAGAGTGATGCTCAACTTGTCTCATCAGAATTTCCCATTGGTGTTCCATTGGGTTTAGATCAGAAGACACTTGGTTACTGAATCACCCTGGTCTTCAGAGGTTCAACAGTGGCCTTCGATATGTGTTTTGGATCATTGTCTGTTGGAAAAGTGCACAACTATAAGGGCACAGTGTGAAGGTTGCATATTCTCTTTCAATGTAGAGTAGTACATCTAAGAATTCATGATACCATCAAAGTATCTCCCAGACACTTGAAGCATTCATACAGCCCCCCATCAGGACACTACCACCACCATGTTTCACTACAGGCATCATACATTTTTCTTTGTATTCCTCATCTTTGCGATGTTATACAGTTTTGCAAAGCATGAGTTCCAAGAATTGAAGTGGTGAAACCAAGATGACGGAGTATAGAGTCCCATTTAGCCTTCATTTTTTTTTTACAGCTTGGGCCCTGAAAAATGGTAGGTGTATTTTTTTGTGTATGGGCTTTAGGAGAGGATTCCTTGTTGACAACACCCATGCTTGCCATTCCTTTGCAGCATATGCCACATTGTGGAAACACGCTAGTTTAGCTTACTACTTCTTTAGCTAACTGCAGTGAACTTACATGTCTGTTTTCTTCAACCCTTCTCATCAGAAGATGCGCCTGTTGAGGTGTTAACTTATGTGGTCAACCTGCTTTAGCAGTGGGTAAGCTACACTGCAGTATATGCTACATTGTGGAAACCCTTACCCTGGTTTGGCTTTCTACTTCTTTAGCTAACTGCAGTGAATTTACACGTCTGTTTTCTTCAACCCTTCTCATCAAAAGAAGCTCCTTTGGGGGGGCGTAAGTTTATGTGGTCAACTTGACAAGTCTGTTAGTGTATACTCGTTCATGAATATTCTGGACTACCTGACAGCCTGCCAAGTAGTCCTCTAATGATAACCTCCATCTTATTAAGCAGTGATTTTATCAAAACTACATTGAAAAGCTCAGTAAGTGACACGATGCTTGAATCAGGTTCTCTGGCCCTACATTATATTACTCTCAGATTAGGTGGCAAAAACATGGTGACAGTTATTGTTCCTAATGGTAGACAACCATTTTAACCCCTTCACAACATTTGAAGTAATGACACGTCAAAGGTAGTGTTCCTACACCACCCCTGATCCCGAAAAAAAACCGGTGACAAAGGCAATTTTTGTTTCTTACAAATGTAGAAATTCTTTTTCACCAGTTAAAAATGATATGTTTAGTATCTGGGTTGCCATACTGACCTGGAGAATCATATTGTTCAATTAGCTTTACCCTACTTTTTTTGCATTTTCAACACACTTTTTTCCAGTCGCTTTCTAGTGCATCACATCATAAATGAATGATGTCATTCAAAGTACAATTAATCCTGCAAAAAACAAGCCCTCATACCGCTAAAGGGATGGAAAAATAAAATAGTTATGGAAGGACAAGAATACACCTTTTTTCATTTTTATTCTAATCATTAGTTAAGGGGACAAATATGTTCTTAGCCCCTTTACGACTTATGATGTATATCTATGTCAAAAGTCACGTCACTGCATTTGATGCAGGCTCGCATGCCAAGGCCACATCATTCCCTGCACATAATGACTGATTTAGGATATTGACTTTTAGGATCGCTACTTTCAAAAGAGGCAAGGTTTAAGTAGATTCTTAAAGGAGATCACGCTCTAAATACCATTTTAATTTATTTCATTATTTTAAAACCAATACAAAAATTGAAACAGACTGATAGCAATCCACCATGTTTGCAGTATATGTGTTTCAAGGTGGCATGCCTCTTAATCATAACCAAGTTTAGGTTATAATTAAGAGACATGCAGCTTGGGAACACATTAACCACTAATATGGTGGATTCCTATCAGTGTGTCTGTTTCCATTTTTTATTGTTGTTAAAGTAAATAAATGAAAGTTTTTTTAGTGCTTGATCTCCTGTTGAATTTTTTTTTCATTAATAGTGGAACTTATGATCCATATAGGCAGGTGAGCTGGGCTTTCCCTTTATGTATTCTAGAATCCAAGTCCCCTTCCTCTCTATAGAAGCAATTTAAAAATATATTTTTGCAGCAGAGTATACACGACAAAGGCCGTGCTCATGTGCTGAGCTTGCATCATCCCCCACATGTCAGATGATCTGATCAACTGACGTGTAGATAGCAGGAACGATCGGATCAGCGATCCGATTGGCACTGTTAGGGTGCCGTTACACACAGCGATGTTCCAGCCATCCCGACAAAGACCAGGATTGCTGGACACATCGCTGTGTGGTCGCTGGGGAGCTGTCGAACAGGCAGATCTCAGCGACCAGGGAGCCGACCTCCACATCGCTGGGTAAGCGGGAGAAGGCTGGTAACTAAGCACAGCGCTGTCCTAGTTACCCACTATGTACCTTGGTTACCTGCCTTCTCCCGCATACAGGCTGGTAACCAGGGTACACAGCGGGTAACTAGGAGAGCGCCGTGCTTAGTTAACCGATGTGTACCCTTGTAACAAATCGGGCGCGCTGTAAACCCAGCCGCGCAGTGCACGCTGGGACATGTAGTCTTATGACTACATGTCCCAGCGTGCACTGCGTGGTCCGGTGCACGCTGCTGCGGCTGGTGGCGGTGCCGCTTCCCACGCCGGCTCCCTGCATTCTCGGAACCAGCGCTGTTGGTGGTCTCCCGTCGTCAAACACGCCGATGCGTGCTGGACAGCGGGAGACCAAAGAGCAAAAAAATGGTCCTGATCGTTGTGTAACAATCAGCGACCTAGCAGCAGGTGCCCTGTTGCTGCTGTTTTTCACACACAGCGATATCGCTGGCGAGGTTGCTAGCAATATCGCTGTGTGTGAAGTACCCCTTAACCCTTTACATTACGCTGTCAATCACTGACAGAGCAACCTAAAGCATCGTAGCAGTATCCTGCTGTGTCACGCTGGCCCCAGTGGCCCTGTGATGCGACCCCGAGGCCTTGATGCATTGCTATGATAGCCCGAGGTCAGATGAAGATCCGGATGTTGTCATGAATCACTTCCTCCCAGCGATGCCGAGCAGCGTCACTGAACATTATTTTTCATGCTGTGCAGAGGGATGCTGAAGCATCTCTCTGCACAACACAAATGATCACACTGCAGTTTTAAGGGACCCTAATGGGCAGTGTAAAGTTAAAAAAAAAAAAGGGAAAAATAAAAAAGTTAAAAAAAAAATAAAAAAACTAAAGTTCATATTACCTCCCTTTTGCACCATTCATGATAAAACTATTTATATTTATATATATATATATATATATATATATATATATATATATATGATATAGATATAGATATATATAGATATATACAGTGCCTACAAGTAGTCTTCAACCCACTGCAGATTTAGCTGGTTGACACATGCGGAATTAACTTGGCATTGTGACTTTTGGACTGTAGATCAGCCTGGAAGTGGGAAATGCACTGCAGCCAAAAAGATTTTTTAAATGTTTTTTGTTTTTTTTTAAAGCGTTAAAAGTTAATTCAGAGGGTCATTTATTATTCAACCCCTCAAACCACCAGCATGCTGTTTGGTCCCCCTAAAGTATTAAGAAGTAGTTCAGGCACAAAGAACAATGAGCTTCACATGTGTGGATTAATTATCTCTTTTGCCATCCTTTTCTGACTATTTAAGACCCTCCCCAAACTTGTGAACAGCACTCATACATGGTCAACATGGGAAAGACAAAGGAGCATTCCAAGGCCATCAGAGACAAGATCGTGGAGGGTCACAAGGCTGGCAAGGGGTACAAAACCCTTTCCAACCCTACCTGTCTCCACTGTTGGGAGCATCATCCGGAAGTGGAAGGCTTATGGAACTACTACGGCCTGGACAGCCTTTGAAAGTTTCCTCCCGTGCCGAGGCCAGGCTTGTCCGAAGAGTCAAGGCTAACCCAAGGACAACAAGGAAGGAGCTCCGGGAAGATCTCATGGCAGTGGGGACATTGGTTTCAGTCAATACCATAAGTAACGTACTCCACCGCAATGGTCTCCGTTCCAGACGAGCCCGTAAGGTACCTTTACTTTCAAAGCGTCATGTCAAGGCTCGTCTACAGTTTGCTCATGATCACTTGAAGGACTCTGAGACAGACTGGTTCAAGGTTCTATGGTCTGATGAGACCAAGATCGAGATCTTTGGTGCCAACCACACACGTGACATTTGGAGACTGGATGGCACTGCATACGACCCCAAGAATACCATCCCTACAGTCAAGCATGGTGGTGGCAGCATCATGCTGTGGGGCTGTTTCTCAGCCAAGGGGCCTGGCCATCTGGTCCGCATCCATGGGAAGATGGATAGCACGGCCTACCTGGAGATTTTGGCCAAGAATCTCCGCTCCTCCATCAAGGATCTTAAGATGGGTCGTAATTTCATCTTCCAACAAGACAACGACCCAAAGCACACAGCCAAGAAAACCAAGGCCTGGTTCAAGAGGGAAAAAATCAAGGTGATGGAGTGGCCTAGTCAGTCTCCTGACCTTAACCCAATTGAAAACTTGTGGAAGGAGCTCAAGATTAAAGTCCACATGAGACACCCAAAGAACCTAGATAACTTGGAGAAGATCTGCATGGAGGAGTGGGCCAAGATAACTCCAGAGACCTGTGCCGGCCTGATCAGGTCTTATAAAAGACGATTATTAGCTGTAATAATTGCAAACAAGGGTTATTCCACAAAATATTAAACCTAGGGGTTGAATAATAATTGACCCACACTTTTATGTTTAAAATTTATTAAAATTTCACTGAGCAACATAACTTTTTGGTTTGTAAGATTTATGCTTCTGTTAATAAATCCTACTCTTGTTTGCAGTTTGAAGGCTCTAACTTATTTGCATCTTATCAAACCACCTAAATCTGCAGGGGGTTGAAGACTACTTGTAGGCACTATATATATAGATAGATATATATATGCACATATGTGTACGTCTCAATAAGTTTGAATATCATCAAAAAGTACATTTTTGTCAGTTATTCAATACATAGTGAAACACATATACATTACTAACAGAGTCATTCTTTTAAGTGTTTATTTCTGTTAATGTTGAAGAATCCAAGATCAAGAAAGAGGGGGGGGGGGGGGGAGTAGGAATAATGGCTCACCAATGTATAATTTCCTATGACAAATCTGCAGGGATTCAGTCCTGGTCTCGGTCTGGAAAATCCAGAATTCAAACAAGAAGGTAATTAGATGTCTCCAAAATTAATGCTTTATTGTGATTAAAAATGCTTCACATCAGGGGCTACCAATGCGTTTTGACGCTAGGTTTTAACAATGGTTCAATGGTGGCTTCTGGGAACAACACATATACACCTCTTCCCACCAATCAATGCACAGGGTGTGAATATCTTAATTATATAAAAGCCACCTGATTTCTAATTGCACAGCATGTAGAAAGAGAAAATGAATATTGCAGGATTAGGTCCTGCCTAGTGTTGAAACCAAGGGGTACTCTTGTCCCCATTGTAAATATCCAGTACATTTCTCTGTTTAAAAGCCTGCGTCTTTTATCTCCTTCCCTGAATGGTTTAACGACCCTTTCAATGCCTGAAAACACAAGGCCAGAAGTTTCCCTGTGGCATGCAGCAAAATGTCATGAAACAGCTGAGATGTTAAGTGCAGTGGCACTATTAGAATCTGAGATGTGCCTACGAATGCGTCTTTTAAAGAGGACCTGTCACCCCCTGGTGCTTGGCAAACTAAATGCAGCACTGAATGCAGCATGTCTGCTGCATTCAGGGAAGGGGTCCCCCATGTCTCTAGCTCCCCTGTAAGCTTTAAAAAAGACTTTAGAAACCTTACAGTTAAGAGGTCACCTGGGTGGGATCTTAAGAGGTCCTGGCTGCTGGCACAATCCTCCCCGTCTCCTCCTTGTGTGTTTTGTCCTTTATATGTGTCTGCCGGCGCATCCTCTTCTGCTGGGTCTACCCTCCTCTTCTGCTCTGTGTGATGTCAGGAGCAGAAGAGGAGGGCAGACCCAGCAGAAGAGGAGGTGGCGGCAGACACACAGAGGGGGCAGAACACACAAGCAGGAGGCAGGGAGCGCTGTGCTAACAGACAGGACCTCTTAATAAGATCCCACCCAGGCGACCTCTTAACTGTAAGGTTTCTAATGTCTCTTTTAAGAGCTTACCGGGGGGCTAGAGACATAGGGGACCCCTTCCCTGAATGCAGCAGATATGCTGCATTCAGTGCTGTATTTAGATTGCCATGCACCAGGGGGCGACAGGTCCTCTTTAAGTTTGCCTAATGTGCATCCGATATATTGGATCTTACAAAGGGTGCAATCAATCAAATAAAAGATTTAATATAGAATTTCCATCCACTGCTGCAAGACACAAAACTGTCAGTTTTTCGCGCATGGCCACAGGCTATATATCTCGTATGTCTGCATTTGTAAAAACCACGTATGCTCAGCCAGGTACCATTGTTGCCAGCAACAGGGGATTGAAAGAGGCTGGGGGAAAGGATAGAGCCCAAAGTAGGAGCTTTTTTGGCCACAAAACGCACCGGACTCTTTTTAAGAATATGGGCCAATATGGGATTGCAGTTTGAGTGGAATATACTTGATAATCCTTACATATGATTATATTGTGGACTATAATAGGTGGAAAAAGTGATTGTATTGCTATTACGGTTTGCAGTTCTCTGAGATTGTTTTAATAAATATTTTCTATCAATTCCGCTCACAATGCAATCAGCCCATTCTAAAATTCCTCTCGGATGTCTATGATGTTGGAGACGTTTTTTCACGTTGTTAGATTCCATCTCAAATACACCTGGGTTGGCACAGTTGCACTGTGTATGACTGAGCTCTCCTACAGGGATGTTTGTACCACAAGTTTATGGTGGCATGATCTAGCATCAAGGTTTGAATTGGTGACTGTGGGTTTCCTACCTTAATGCTATATCATGCCACCCTAAACATGCCACAGAGGGGACACTTCTGCCCTTGAGTTTTCAGGGATTGAGAGGGTCGTTATCCCATTCAGGGGAAGAGAAAGAAGACGCAAGCTTTTGAACAGAGAAAAGTACTGGAATTTTACAATGGGAACAAGAGTACACCTTAGTCTTAACACTAAGTAGGACCTAATCCTGCAATATTAATTTTCTCTTTCTACATGCTGTGCAATAGAAATAATTTCTGTATTTTTATTTGTTTTTCTGGTCATCATAATGGGAGACCCAGACAATGGGGGTTTAGGGCACTGCCCTCCGGAGGTCACACTAGGTACTACAAGTTTGTAGACACCGCCCCCTCCGCTTATAAACCCCTACCGCAGGGAACATCCTCAGTTTTAAACTTAGTGTGCTCGGAGGATCACGCTTTGCTTGCACTTCACTGCACTCTCACTACTTACGTGATGGCGTCTGAAGACAAGGTAATAAGGTCCCAGTCGGGACCGGTGACAGCCTCCCCGCTCACCCTTAGTGGCACACGCTGGTGGAGGTACCGGAGGGCCTAGGGCCTGGACACCTGGTGTTCTCCCGGTACGCTGTTACGCTCCTCTCCATCCCTCTCTGGGGGGCTCTGGTGAGTGGGAGATGGGAGCCTTGCACAGCTCCGCTCCGTCCGAGGCCTCCCTAAATGGTGCTTACAGACCGGACTGGAGCCAGCCCAGTCCGAGGCCTCCCTAAATGGTGCTTACACTCCGGACTGGGCTGAGCGGCCCAGTCTGAGGCCTCCCTAAATGGTGCTTACACTCCAGACTGGTGCTGCACCCCCGTCCGAGGCCTCCCTAAATGGTGCTTACAGACCGGACCGGCACTGAGGCACTCGGTGTCTCCTGTGTGCCTGGGGGTAGTGTCTGGCTCTTTATGTGCTTCATGACACTCAGACCGCGCGTTACCCTCGGGTCCGCGGTTCTGCGGGTGTACCCTGTGCTGGGGTCACCCTGGCTGACCGCCCTGTGTGTCACAGGGGCTGAGGCCGTAGGCTGCGGATGTGTGACATGTAATTGCAGTCTGTGTACATTGTTTTTTACACTGTTTCCCGCCCTGCGGGCTCCAGCTCCCTCATGAGAAGGATGCTTGGAGGATGGGATGCAGCCCGTGCGGTGACGTCACCGCGGGGCGTGTGTGTGTGTTTCCCGCGTGTCTTCGGCGCCGCCCACAGTTTCTCTGTCGGCGGCCATCTTTACCCTCACTTCCCGGCTGGGAACTGTATGCAGCGTGCGTCTGCACTCCAAGAGGGGAGACCGGAAGACAGCGCGGAGGTCACACACACACACCGCTCCCTCATACCGCTTTACAGCGGTCGGTAAGCCACCGGGATCCCCGGTTTTATTGTCTGCAATTGGGCTTATCTACCCCTACTGTGGCCATGTCCTCAGCTGGGAAGCGTGCTGCTAAGGCGGCCGAGACCACCGTTACATGTGCTACGTGCAATGGAACACTGGTGGAGGGGTCCTGCAATAACTGTGGACGCCCAGAGGCCCGGGCTGCAACTACTGGGTCAGCAACCCCGGTGCTATACCCCGAGGTTCAGGTGATCTCAGGGCCTTGGGAGACTCAGAACAGGATCAATGAATCTCTGTTGTCTCAGCTGTCCTCCATGTCGCAATCCCTGGAGGCACTTAATAGGAGACTGGATAGCCCAGCTACTCCTTCCAGTTACCCCCGGGTGTCTCCCTCTTCTGCTGTGAGACCCCTTAAGCGGGCTCGTCGTGAGGCTTCACCCGAGCTCCAGACTCTCTCTGAGGAGGAGCGTTCCTCTGATGGTGAGGAAGATGATGGGGGTTCGACTTTCGGGTCTGTATCTGTGTCTGAACCACCAGATGGGGTGGAGGATCTGGTGTCCTCTATCAACGAGACCTTACGTCTCGTGACACCCCCTGAGGAGGTGACGGTGCACCCGAAGGAGGTCTATCAATGGCTGCGGCCGGAGGCTAGACCAAGTGGCTCCTTTATGGACCATACTAATTTTGGAAGGGTGATTAGAGCCCCCAGGTTACATCCTGGGCGGCGTTATGTCCGCAAACCCAAGGACAATCGCTTCCCCTTTCCCCAGGAGGTGCTTCAGGAGTGGTCGCAGTCCCCGAAGGTGGATGCTTCCATGACCAGGATTGCTGCACGCTCCCTTTTCTCTGCCTCTGATAGCTCCTCACTGAAGGATGCTACTGATAGACAGGTCGAGCAACTCGCCAAGTCTTCCTATGAGGCGGTGGGGTCGTCATTTGCCCCTAACTTTGCCACGGTCTGGACCTTACAAGCGATTACTACCTGCTTGGATGGTATCACTGACCTGGCAAGGTCCAGTCCAGAGGTCCTGGCACTTACCGAAAGGGCAAGGGCCTATGCGGACTACGCCAGAACGGCGACTCTGGAAACTGCTACTCGCTCAGCTGTGGCTTCGGCCAATGCTATAGCGATCCGCAGGTTGTTGTGGCTGCGTCTTTGGGACTCAGATGCCACATCTAAGAAGATTCTGCAGAATCTTCCTTTCGCTGGTGACAGGCTTTTTGGCACAGAGCTGGATAAGCTAATTAAGGATTCTGCTGAGTCTAAAATACCGCAGAATAAACCTAAGCCACGGTTATACCGTTAAAAGGAACCCAAAACAGTGGTCCTTTCGGTCCAGCTCACAGTCATCAGCACCGTCCGCTCGCACGGACCGAGGGGGCAAGCCCGCTTCTCAGTGGCGCTCTAAGAGTCGTCCAAAGAAGCCGGCGGGGGCAGCAGCTGCCACCCCCAAACCCGCCTCTACATGACTCGCTCTCTCTTCCTGCCTCCCCACAGGTGGGGGGCCGCTTGTCTCGCTTTCAGAACGAGTGGCTACTTCACGTTTCAGATCAGTGGGTTCGAGACGTGGTCTCGCGAGGTTACAGGATAGAGCTGACGTCAAAACCGATATCCCGATTCCATCGGTCGGTCCCCTCCCCAGAAAAAGCTCAGGCCTTTTCTTTGGTGTTGGAGGGACTCCGCAGAGACGGAGTGGTGGTCCCGGTGCCTTCCAGGGAGAGGTTCAGGGGTTTTTACTCCAACCTCTTTATAGTCCCAAAGAAGGACGGATCCTTCCGCCCGGTTCTGGACCTGAAGTTGTTCAACCGCCACGTGCTGGTTCGGAAGTTCCGTATGGAATCACTGCGCTCAGTGATCGCGGCTGTGTCACAGGGGGACTTCTTGGCGTCCATAGATATCAGAGACGCTTACCTTCACGTGCCCATTGCACCGGCTCACCAGCGATGGTTGAGATTTGCAGTGGGGGAGGAACACTTCCAATTTGTGGCGCTGCCGTTCGGCTTGGCCTCGGCACCGCGGGTGTTCACAAAAGTGATGGCCTCCATGATGGCTCTCCTGCACGTGCAGGGCCATGCCGTCATTCCCTATTTGGACGACCTGCTGGTCAGGGCGCCATCGGAACACCTCTGTCAAGCGAGCCTGGATGTGACCATGCGGTCTCTGGCACAATTCGGTTGGCTACTCAATGTTCAGAAGTCAACCCTGGTTCCGACCCAGTCCTTGACTTATTTGGGCATGGACTTCAACACGTCCTCAGCCCTGGTGTCTCTGCCACAATCCAAACAGGTGGCGATCCGATCGGGAGTACAAGCGGTGCTCCTGTCACCACAATCATCCCTTCGTGGGTTGATGAAGCTGGTGGGTCGCATGGTGGCAGCGATAGAGGCGGTGCCGTTTGCACAATTTCGCCTCCGTCCTCTCCAGCTGGAGATCCTACGCAGGTGGGACAAGAGGACGATCTCGCTGAATCGGCTGGTGACACTGTCACAACCGACCCGAGATTCCCTGCAGTGGTGGCTTCAACCACATCACTTGTCGCGGGGCCGGTCCTTCATAAAACCGTCTTGGTTAGTGGTGACCACCGACGCCAGTCTGAAGGGCTGGGGTGCGGTGTTCTTACACCACAGGGCCCAAGGCCTCTGGACTCTGTCGGAGTCGGCATTGCAGATCAACGTGCTGGAGATCAAGGCGATCTATCTAGCACTCCTGGCTTTTCAGAGATTCCTCTCAGGACAACCCATCCGGGTTCAGTCCGACAATGCGACGGCCGTCGCTTATATAAATCATCAAGGAGGAACCAGGAGTGCAGAGGCTCTGGCCGAAGTCCACCGCATCCTATCCTGGGCGGAGGACAACAACTGCCTGATCTCCGCAGTTCACATCCCAGGGGTCGAAAACTGGGAGGCCGACTATCTGAGCAGGCAGGGGATGGACGCCGGAGAGTGGGCCCTTCATCCAGACGTCTTTCGGGACATCTGCAGCAGATGGGGCACTCCGGACGTGGATCTGATGGCCTCACGGCTGAATCATCAGGTTCCGCAATACATGGCGAGGTCATGGGACCCCCAGTCGTTGGGAGCGGACGCCCTGATCTTGACTTGGTCCAGATTCAATCTACCATATGTGTTCCCTCCTCTGGCTCTGATTCCCAGGGTGCTGTGGAAAATCAGGTCGGAATGCAGGGTAGCCATTCTAGTGGCTCCAGACTGGCCCAGGAGGTCCTGGTATCCGGACCTGTGGCAACTGTCAGGCGGACACAGGTGGGCTCTTCCAGAACGCGCAGATCTTCTCGCGCAAGGCCCATTCTTCCACCTCAATTCCAAGGCCCTCAGATTGACTGCATGGCTCTTGAGGCCTGGCTGCTGACATCCAGGGGTTCTCCCCTACAGTGGTTGCCACTATGAATCGGGCTAGAAAACCAGTTTCCAGGAAAATGTACCACAGGACGTGGAAAATCTTTTTTACCTGGTGTGCCTCTGGGGGCCGGTCCCCGTGGCCCTTGTCCATCCCGACACTGTTGGCATTCCTACAGTCGGGTTTGGAGTTGGGATTATCCCTTGGCTCCTTAAAGGGTCAGGTCTCAGCACTTTCTGTGCTGTTTGACAGACGATTGGCGCTTCTCCCGAAGGTCCGTCAATTTCTGCAGGGGGTGTCGCGGATGGTTCCACCCTACAAAAGACCTCTGGATCCGTGGGACCTTAACATGGTCCTGGCGGCATTGCAAAAACCGCCATTTGAGCCTCTGAGGGAGGTTTCCCTTTCTCGTCTGTCCCAGAAGGTGGCTTTTCTGGTGGCGATTACATCTCTGAGGAGGGTCTCAGAATTGGCTGCACTTTCGTGCAAGTCTCCCTTTCTGGTGGTTCACCAAGACAAGGTGGTGTTGCGTCCACGGCCGGAATTCTTGCCAAAGGTGGTTTCAACGTTTCACCTGAACCAGGAGATTGTTCTCCCGTCATTTTGCCCCGCTCCCGTTCATCAGGTTGAGCGCGACCTCCATACTCTGGATCTCGTGAGAGCTATACGCATTTATGTGTCCAGAACCGCCTCCTTTAGGAGTTCGGATTCTTTGTTTGTTCTTACGACAGGTCGCTGTAAGGGGTCCGCGGCTTCAAAGTCAACCTTAGCCAGGTGGATTAAGGCTTCCATTCAAGAGGCTTACCGGTCTTCTGGTTTGCCTCTCCCGGTGGGATTGAAGGCTCACTCGACCAGAGCCGTAGGTGCCTCATGGGCCTTGCGACATAGAGCATCTGCTCTACAGGTGTGTCAGGCGGCCACTTGGTCCAGCCTACACACTTTCTCTAAGCACTATATGGTGCATGCCCATGCCTCTGCGGATGCAAATTTGGGCAGGCGGGTTCTACAGGCGGCGGTTGCCCACCTTTAAAAGGGAACCATGTTATCCGTCTTGTTGAGGAACTCTTCCCGCCCTGGGGTATTGCTTTAGGACATCCCCATTGTCTGGGTCTCCCATTATGATGACCAGAAAAAAGAGAATTTTGTTTACGTACCGTAAATTCTTTTTTCTTTAATCATCAATGGGAGACCCAGTACCCACCCAGTTGTTCCTTTGCATGTTTTGCATTGGCCCTGTTCTCTGTTGAGACAGTGTTTGCCGGGTTGTTGAACCGTTTGTGCACGGCATTCTTCCCGATGTTTCGGGTGTGGTTTATTTTCCTCCTCGCAGCTTGTAGACCAAACTGAGGATGTTCCCTGCGGTAGGGGTTTATAAGCGGAGGGGGCGGTGTCTACAAACTTGTAGTACCTAGTGTGACCTCCGGAGGGCAGTGCCCTAAACCCCCATTGTCTGGGTCTCCCATTGATGATTAAAGAAAAAAGAATTTACGGTACGTAAACAAAATTCTCTTTTTTTTGTATATGTTGCTTCATTGTGATTTGTACTGTTTTCTTTTCCTTATCTCGTGCTCGTTCGCATCAGGTGACTTTTAAGTAACTAAGTATTCACATTGGTGGGAGGGGTTGTATATGTGTTGCTCCCAGAAGCCACCATTGAACCATAATTAAGACCTAGCGTCGAAACGCATTAGTTTGCTGCACTGGTTGCCCCAGATGTGAAGCATTTTTAACTCACAAAGATTTAAGTTCGGAGACATCTAAATCGCTGGATTATCTTCTTGTTTGAATTCTACAGCCAAAGAAAACTCAAAAATCATCTCAGAAAATTAAAATAATTAACATTAAAAACCAACAAAGGCTTACTAAGCTTTTAAAATGGTCCCTTACTCTGGTTCAGTAGCCTACACAATCATGGGGAACACTGCTGACTTGACAGATGTCCAGAAGTCTGTCATTGACACACATCACACGGAGGGTAAGCAACAAAAGGTCATTGCTAAAGACGATGGCTGTTCACAGAGTGCTGTATCCAAACATATTAATGGAAAATTAAATAGAAAAAAAATGTATTGTACGAAAAGGTGCTCAAGCAACAGGGATAACTGCAGCTTTGAAAGGATTGTTAAGAAAAGGGCATTCAAAAATTTGTGGGAGATTCACAAGGAGTGGACTGCTGCTGGAGTCAGTGGTTCAAGAGCCACCACACACAGGCATATCATATCCAGGACATGGGCTACAACTGTCGCATTCCTTTTGTCAAGCCACTCATGACCAATAGACAACACAAGAAGTGTCTTACCTGGGCCAAAGAGAAAAAGAACTGGACTGTTGCTCAATGGTCCAAAGTGATATTTTCAGATGAAATTTAATTTTGCATTTTGTTTGGAAATCAAGGTCCCAGAATCTGGAGGAAGAATGGAGAGGCCACAATTCAAGATGTTTGTGGAAACTTCTCACTAGACCTCAATCAGTGGGGGTTTGGGAAGCCATGCCATCTGCTGGTGTAGGTCCACTGTGTTTTATCAAGAACAATGTCAGTGCTGCTGTCTACCAGGAAATTTTAGAGCACTTCATGCTTCCCTCTCCCGATAAGCCTTTTGGAGATGGAGATTTCATTTTCCGGCAGGATTTGGTACCTGTCCACACTGCCAAAAGTACCAATACCTGGTTTAATAATCACATTATGTCTGTGCTTGATTGGCTAGCAAACTCGCCTGACCTAAACCCCATAGAGAATAAAACAATCCACTCTATTTCTAAATAGAGAGATGGTGAGGGAACACTTAGTTACTTTAAATTAATTTAAACATCCTTTGTCAGATTCATTATATCCTTGGGTACTGTAAGAGATATTAGAAGAAATTGCAGAACCACAAGCCAGAATCTTTGAAAATTCCCGGAGAACATGAGAAGTCCCAGAGGATTGGAGAAGGGCAACTGTTGTCTCAATCTTCAAAAAAGAAAGAAGATGGAGCCAGGAAATCACAGGCCATTGAGCCTTACTTCTATACCAGGATCTTTAAACAAATTAAACTGCATGTATTACTAAGTACTTGGATAAGACTACAGTAATTCACCAGAGTGGATTCAGAAAACCTTTATATTAAATTCAAGGCCCTCCAACCAACATATAATTCCTAAAAAAAAACTCCCAGGAGTCAGGCCACAATCAATATTCAATTACTCTTTATTAAAAACACCATTTACAGTGATTAAAGGCAATGCCACACCGGCACACAGAACAGGTGACCACATGATAATTGTACATACATAGTAAACAACACTTATTGTGCAGCCTGATAACATAAAAGTGTAATATCACCACTAAAAAATACCCCAAACCTGGGTACATAAAAGGCACAAATAAGCTCAAAGACAAGTGTCAAATCATGGGTCCAAAGGTTTTACCTGTCAGTGGCCGCCCCCTGACGCGTTTTGCAAAGGCTTCTTCTAAGGAGGGTGGCCATAGCAGGGAAAACTGATCCTTTTATACCCATAATTTGACACTTGTCTCAGAATTTGAGCTTATTTGTGGCATTGCCTTTAATCACTGTAAATGGTGTTTTTAAAGGGATCCTGTCACCCCCAAAACGCCTCATAAGGTATTAAAAGATGTCCCTAGAGCATATTAACACTTATCCTACACTCCTTTTTGCTCCTAAATGCATCTAGTGAAAATGTATAAAACATTATTAAACTCGCTCATTAGCGATGTTAATGAGTGGCTACTGTATGCATAGTCACCCAGGCAGGCTTTCCTTCCTGATATCACGCCTTAATAGGCGTGATCTTCAACGCAGATTCAAATGCGCGCCTCCCCGCTCTCCTGTGTGTCGGCGGGGCTGCAGTGTGGCTGTATGATGCGAATCACGTCATTTCCGGCTTCGGATGACGTATGTACACCCGCGCCGCTCTGTTAGATTCAAGCCCCGCACTGTGCATGCGTGCTGGAGGCATAACAGAGCGCCGGAAATTATGCAATTCGCGTCATACAGCCGCACTGCAGCCACGTCGTCACACAGGAGAGCAGGGAGGCACGCATTGCAATCAGCGTTGAAGATCACGCCTATTAAGGCGTGATATGAGGAGGGAGAGCCTGCCTGGGTGACTATGAATACAGTAGCCACTCATTAACATGCCTAATGAGTGAGTTTAATAACGTTTTTATACATTTTCACTAGATGCATTTAGGAGCAAAAAGGAGTGTAGGATAAGTGTTAATATGCTCTAGGGAAATCTTTGAGTACCTTATGAGGCGTTTTGGGGGTGACAGGATCCCTTTAATAAAGAGTAACTGAATATTGATTGTGGCCTGACTCCTGGGAGTTTTTTAGGAATTATAGTAATTCACCAGAGCCAGCATGGGTTTGTAGCAAACAAGTAATGCCAAAATTAATTAATTTTCTTGTATGACAGAATCACTGACTGGGTAGATCAGGGAAACTCAGTAGATATAGTATATATTTCAGCAAAGTATTTGCTAAAGAAAAACCTTATGCTAACCTTATTGAAAAAAATGACCAAGTATGAGATTGACAAGGCTGTGATTAAGGGGATTCATAACTGGCTCAGTGATCGCACTCAGCATGGTAATAAATGGCAGTACATCCATTTAAAGAGTGTTTAAAGTGGGGAACCACAAGGCTCTGTGTTCAACATTTTTATAAATGTTCTAGATAAGGGAAGTGTAGGTAAACTAATCCAATTTGCAGATGATGCAAAGTTAGGAGGGATAACTAACACTAGAGGTGAAAGAGAAAGGATTCAAAAGGATCCAGGAACACTGGTCAGCGACTAATAAAATATCTAACAGGGAGAAATTTAAAATTCTACATATGGTCAAGAAAACAAAAATAGTATCTACAAAATGGAAGGAATAGAACTAAGCAGCAGCATGTGTGAAAAAGACTTGGGTGTACTAATAGACACAGACTAAACATGAGTCAATAGTGTGATGCAGCTGCATAAAAGTCAAATGCAGGTCTGGGATGTATTAACAGTAGCATAGAGTCACATGAAGTAATTAGGCCCCTCTACTCCTCAGGAATACTGTATCCAGTTCTGGGCATGACATTTTAAAAAAGACATCCACAAACTGGAGCAAGTTCAGAGAAGAGCGACCAGGATGGTGATTGGACTGCAAACTATGTCCTACGGGGAACGGTTAAAAGATCTGGGAAAGTTTAACTTGCAAAACAGAGACACATCCTACAGGGGGGGGGGGGGGGACAGCGTGCAGGGGAGAAATAGCAGGCACAGGGGGGAGACAGCATGTATGGGGAGACACAGCTTACAGGGGGGGACAGGAGCAGGGAAAGATAGCGTGCAGGTGGAGACAGGTGCAGTGGAGAGACACAGCGCATAGGGTGGATACAGGCACGCAGGGGGAGATAGGTGCACAGGGGGGACACAGTGCACAGGAAGTAGACAGGCACAGGGGGAGACAGGTGTAGGGTAGAGTCACAGCGCACAGGGAGGGGAACAAGCACAGGTAAGAGACAAGCTCAAGGGAGAGGCAGAAACAGTGCACTGGAGAGAGATACTGCACATAGAGGGGAGAGACTGCACACAGGATGGGAGAAACAGCATGGTACAGATTTAATTTGCGAGGGATATATATATATATATATATATATATATAAAAAAAAGTGGGTCAGGGAGCAGCATAAACAGCTGAAAAGCAGGTGCAGGCAAATCAAGCCTTATCTTTAAAGGTTGTAGACAAATCCAGGTCTGGAGAAAGACTTGCAGCACTCCAAGTTCTCAATGTGAAAAGAACTTTCTTTATTTGGACAGGCACAAAAAACATGCAACGTTTCAAGTCACAAAGACTTTTCCTCAGGCACAAGTGTCTCAACAGGAAATGCAGTTTATATATACAAACATTAGCATATTAAATTGACAACTAATTAGAGTCATTAAAAAGCAGAGAAACATCAATATTATATTAGTGGTTGTGCATAAATAAGTGACAACAATTAAAAAGATACAAAAAGATACAAAAAAAATACAAAAAGACATTAGCAAATCAATCCGGTATATATGGACTGCATACAGTGTGAAAAACCTAATTTGAAAGGGCCATGCATAAGTGTACCATATTGCCATCATTATAGAGGCTTCATATGAATTTCTATATGAAATGGGGCCAGTGGTGCTGGAATTAAAAGAAAGTGGTGCATCTCAAAAATATTGATAAGTGTTATGGCTCAAGAGGCCATCAATCATTTAGATTTGAATATTGTGCAAAATTGTGCAAAATGCAATATTAAGTTAAATAGACTTTATAAGTGTAAAAAGCTTTTAGCGCCATCTAGTGGCTGTGCTATATCATGTGCCATAAAATGAGACCATTCAGATGTATATGGAATATATCAAGTAAATACATCAGTTCAGTGGTGTGTGGTTCTTTGGCTGAAACGAAGGGGATTTATATAAATCCTCAATACAAAACAGGGATTAAAACTGAACCAGTTTACCACTAAGATAAATAATATGGTCATAAAAACTAAAAATGTGTGTATATCATAATCGACAATACAGGTTACAGTGAAGTTGGTTCACACCAGTGCAAAAAATCATGTTATTAAACAAAAAATGGCGACCTATAAAACCGCAGAAGTGCAACTACAAGGTATATTATAAACCAACATCTTTATACGTGCACCACCAGAAAATTATCATTGATGAAGTAAAAAACAATTAGATAAAAAAAGGTATCACGCATGGCACTTTCAATTTCAGGGTGAGTCATGATAGGGTAGGTTTTTCGTCCATATGAAGTAGCCTGGAAAAAAACAAAGATCTGTTTCAGTACTCAAGTGTATTCAATTTTAAAAAAGCATAATTGCTTATACAGTAATATGATAAAAAAACAGTGCAAAATAAAATATCATAAAAACATAAAATAGAGAAAGAGGTTTAACATCATGGTACAAGGATCTCAAATCTTTCTTCGGCCAGTTTTACTCATGGGGTTAATTTATGATTGTGTTTAATTTATAATCTACATTAAGACCCCCTGGTTTTAAAGTACCTAACCGGTGTATCCAACGTAACTCCTTCTCCATCAGCAGTTTGTTGCGGTTGCCATTTCTTCTCAAAGGGGTGTGAGGCAGCAACCGGGGAACCCGCTTGCAAAACGACAAGAACACGTGTTTATAAGGTTAACCAATGTCTACCCGTTTATTTTCACATATTAATCACCTAACCCGGGTAGCATGTTTGACACATATCACATTGATTAACAACACTTTACATAAATACACCATACATTTACATTTAACATCACATAACACTTATATTGCACATAACGTTTTATAGTAACCCGGGACCTGTAACCATCTCTGTCCCATTGGAGCTCTACTAACAGCTCCCATGGTGGCTACGGCCTCCGGCCTACTTACACTATACATAAGTTACAGTACGATGATGACCCTTCCGGGTTCATTACAGGGATTGGCAAACCATAGTACACGGGAACCACATCCGATACCTACTAGGAGTCCTATGACCCCTGTCTCTGGCACCACAGGCACACCCACACCATTAGAGGTCGTGGTTGAGGGATCAGGTACCCTCTGCATGCAGCAGGGCAAGCCTCCCTCTCGTCCCAAGGACGGAACGCCTCCAACATCATCCATACCAGCTGGGTCACTGTCTCTCCACATGATTATACATGGGTCTTACATAGGTCATCATCTCTCATTCAGGGCCATTACTTAAGCCCTCATACACATAGTTAAACACATTGTTTCATCAGGTCCTTTAACTGAGCACTCTGACTCGGACCTAAAGGCGGTCTATGCCCGCCTGGCATTCTACATACAAGTGCCTCCAAGGGCTACATACATTCCGGTTCATCAGGACCTTTAACGGACTCCACTGAGTCGGTCCCAAGGGCGGTATATACGCGCCTAACATGATTTACACACAAGGTGCACAGTTCACACTATCGCTCGGGAACTGCTTTCTTACCGGGCACGGATCCGGGTCTCGCTACCTGTGTCACAGGTTCCACCAGGCATCGCCACAGGCTCCTTCCCGGACGTGAGGTGAACCACGTCCGGTCTAGCGTCCACGGGTCAACCACGGCTTCCCCCTACAGGTGCGGACACGACCACGGACCTCGGCACCGGCATGGAGCTAGCATGCTCCCATCATGTACTCAGAGCCTCTAGACTGCTCTGCACTTGGCTGGTCTCAGCTTCCATCTGAATCAATCTCAGCTTCCAGAATCTATCTCAATCACTTCGGTGGCCGGCTCTTATCGTGCCAGCCACTACCACATGGACACACCCCCTCAGCTGCTGTTAATCAGCCTGTCACACAGCTCAGGTTAACTCCCTGTGTTCCGGGTTGTCAGCACTCACTCATTACATCCTATTCCTCATGGACTCCTCGATCTTATCCCACTCTCACTGCCGCTCATTAGGCTCATGAAACCTCATTGTGTTCAGGTTGGTTCACACAGTATTATCATCACAGGAAAACCGGCCAGTGTGCACAGGATCATCCTCTGATCCTACATGTGATGTACCCCGGCCATGCGGATCATGCCGGCGGTGCCTCACAGGGGGGACACTGTCTATGATTCTACATTTCAAATCACTCTCCTGATGGTCGGCTTCAGTAAAGTGCTTGGAAACGGGGAGATTAGGGATTTGTTTTCTTATACTATATCTGTGTTGACCCATCCTCACTTTAAATTCTAACGTCGTCTCACCCACGTAATATAACCCACAGGGGCAATCCAGAAGGTAGACCACATGGTCAGAGGAACATGTATGGAATCCCTTTATTTTGTAGGTATTCCCTCTTTGTTCAAAAGTATTACCCTTGCGCATATAGGGGCAGTTTACGCAGCCATAGCATGGGAAACTACCTGTTCTCCGTTGGCCTGTAATTGTAGATTGTAAATCTTTTTTGAAGCTGCCAATATCAGCCTGTATTAAGGTGTCTCTCAAACTACGCCCTTTTCTGTAAGCCAGAATTGGGGGTTTTTTAAATTCATCAATTTCAGGAAGACCCCTAGACAAGATGTTCCAATTACCTATGATTGCTTTTTTAATTTCATCTGATTCATTACAGAACGTTGTCACTATAGGGATTCGTTTGTCTTTATTGGCAACCGCAGGTTTACCTTGGAGGGCGCGTTTTTGTTGTTGCTGTAGAACACCCTTAGGGTATCCACGTTTCAAGAACTTTTGTGTGAGCAGATCAGTGGTCTCTTTTAGCTCAATGGGATCGGATACGATCCTACAGACTCTTTGCATTTGCCCTTTAGGAATAGCCTTTTTCATGTTTTTTGGGTGATGGCTATCATAGCGCAGTAATTTATTTCTATCCGTGGGCTTAGTAAATAAGGAGGTTTTTATCTTGTTCTCTTTCAGAGTGACCTTCACATCAAGGAATTGGATCTCGTCCATAGAGTGGACCATCGTGAATTTTATTGTGGGGTCGATTGTATTTAGATAGTCAGAAAAACAATTGAGTTCATCCATAGAACCTCTCCAAAGGATGAATGTGTCGTCCACATATCTCCACCAACATGCGACATGTGCAAAGTGATGGGATGTGTAGACAAACTCCTCCTCTAATACGGTCATTACCGTATTTGCATATGATGATGCCATCCGTGCCCCCATCGCGACTCCCCGCAATTGTTTATAAAATTTATCACCAAAAAGGAAATAATTGAATTTCAGGCAAATTTCAAGTAGTTGGATAATCATTGTTTTACATTCAAGTGAGTATCCAGTGTTATCCAATTTCTTGATCACTGCTCTTGTGCCCCTCTGATGATCTATTGAAGTAAAAAGTGATACAACATCAAACGAGACAAGAATGCAGTCATCTGTGACATCCAGGTTACTCAGTTTTTGCAGGAAATCTCCTGTGTCTTTAATATAAGACCCAGCCGCCGTCACAAACTCCATCATAATCACATCCAGGAAAATCCCAATGTTGGAAAAAATAGAGTCAGTGCCGGCGACTATGGGCCTACCAGGAGGTTTAGTCAGTGATTTGTGAATTTTAGGTAACAAATATAGGACGGAGTCCTCGGAAATTTCACAAGCAGAAAATCAAAAAGCTCATCATGAATAATGCCACCCATTTTTGCTTCATTCAAAGTATAAGAAATTATCCTTTATATCTCAAATCTAGGGTCTCTGTCTAACTGTACGTACACCTCCGTGTCATTAAGCTGTCTCATTACCTCCTTGATGTAATCTTTTTTGCACATGACAACAGTTGCACCCCCCTTATCAGCGGGTTTGATGATTAAATCGCTGTCATTTGCAAGCTCTTTGAGGGCTCTATATTCTTTACTCAAGAAATTGGGTTCTTTTAACAAACTACTCTGCCTGTTTTTCAATGCTTCTATATCCCTTTTCACTGCTGTGATATATGTCTGAATTGCTGGTGAATCATCTGTGGGAGTAAAATCGCTTTTTTTGTACAATGAGAGGTCACGTAATGTAAGTTCGCTTGTTTTGGACCTTGTAACCGCACATTTATTACTAAACCAGTGCTTTAGTTTAATATTCCTGAAAAATCGGTGGAGATCAACTTCTAAACTAAACCAATCAACATGTTGTGCCATCACAAAATTCAATCCCTTATTTAAAACATTAGTCTGATCAGTGGTCAGAGTTTTACCAGGAATGTTCACCACTAGGTTTAAAACCTCCTCCGTTTGTTGGGATTCCGTGTTTTGTCTCTGTTTCTTTTCACTTCTCCTGTGGCACCGTCCTCCTCTTCTCCTTCTGGGGTTCCGTGTACATCTAGAAGAAATATTTTTAATCACAGGCAAATAACATGGTTGCTTCAATCTTTTCAAGCCCTTGTGTCTGCAAGCCTCTATAATGATGGCAATATGGTACACTTATGCATGGCCCTTTCAAATTAGGTTTTTCACACTGTATGCAGTCCATATATACCGGATTGATTTGCTAATGTCTTTTTGTATTTTTTTGTATCTTTTTGTATCTTTTTAATTGTTGTCAATTATTTATGCACAACCACTAATATAATATTGATGTTTCTCTGCTTTTTAATGACTCTAATTAGTTGTCAATTTAATATGCTAATGTTTGTATATATAAACTGCATTTCCTGTTGAGACACTTGTGCCTGAGGAAAAGTCTTTGTGACTTGAAACGTTGCATGTTTTTTGTGCCTGTCCAAATAAAGAAAGTTCTTTTCACATTGAGAACTTGGAGTGCTGCAAGTCTTTCTCCAGACCTATATATATATATATATATATATATATATATATATATATATATATACATGTACATATATATATTATTGTCCGCAACCTTTATAAAATATAAATATATATATATACATACAGCAGTATGTGCTAAAGGGGGCCCACAAAAACTTGGAGCCGGCCCTGACTTCAGCACATCTGCGTCTACAGGACACCACAGTCTCTTGCACTGCTCTGGTGTTGCTTTTGTTTACTCTTCCTCCAGTCTCTTCCACAGCTCTGTGATTGTTGTGGGTTTCTTGGTCATAACTTTGTCACCAAGGATTTTCCAGATGCTCTCTATTGGGTTTAGATCAGGACTCAGGCCTAGCTATTTCACAGAGGTGTATCTAGGTTTTCTGGCACCCAGGGCAAGACCTCAGTTTGGTTCCCCCCCCCCCCGTCCATGCCGCCTGAGTAGCCTTCATGTGACCGATCTTTCATTTGCGATTTGCACACTTCCAGTCAAGTCCTGACGAGCTGCTCTGCCTAATTCTCTCAGGGTTCAGTGAAAAACAAATTATATTACATGCTGTCAGGATTGGGCTGCAGTGCTTAATGTTTGAATTAAAGGGCTCATCCAGGTTTGAGATGAAAGTCTGTAGTCCCTCTAGGTGACTGTAGGCCTCTGAATTCTCACAGCGCATGCACTGCACAATGTCAGGATTCTCTTGTGCTCATGGTAAGATTGAACTGTTGTCTGAGCGCAAGTATGTGATTTATATACTTCTGGCCACATTCTGACTAGACATGTCCAGGTTCACTCAATTCATTTTCGTTTATCGAGGCCACGCATGTCTAGTCAGCAAGTGACTGCATGTATGTAAATTGCATACTTATGGTACCTTTACACGCCGCTACTGGATGGTGTCTACAACCAGCTACTTCACGTGCACGAGCACGCACAAACGGTTGCAGACGGTACCCGCACCACCTTTACACGCCGCAACAAGGTGCGCTACAGTAGGTTACATCTATCTCTAGATACACCGCCGGGTGTCTCAAGTTACCTTCTGCCGAGCACCTTACCTCATTTACACACCGCTACAACAAGCTAATATGGGCGGACCTGGTGCAGCAGGGACAACACATAGGCGTGCCACAATTGTGGATTACGAGACGTCCGTACGCTGATAGGACAAAGCAAGAACATCATGATTGGGCAGGCATCGCAGGAGGCTGTTTAATACATGACGCTCGAGCAATTGTGTAGTGTGACTGGTCAGCTCCTTAAATATGCCTCCCTATGCAGCGACTACCAATCGTAATGCAGGAGCTTCCTCCAATGATCGCTGATGGGGCACGGTAACCCGGAGCCTGTGTCACGCCCCAGCTACATACCAGGTACATAGGCTGGTGTCCAGACATCCCTTCTGTTGCTTCTTTACACGCCGATACAGGTCGCTACAATCGCCTGGGTAGCCACCTGTTTCAGGGCAGTGCTCTGAAACAGGTGCTGCTACTGCCGGGTGGCTACAACCGTCTTCACACGCGCCGCTACCACGGGGTGAATTGCCGGTGCAAGATACATTTCTCGCATGTATCCGGTTGTAGCCACCCGCCAGTAGCGGCGTGTAAAGGGACCCTTAGAGTTTCATGACCTACCACGCTCACCACTGGCACCAGAGAATCCTGACAGTGAGCAGTGTGTGCTCTGTGAGAATTCAGAAGTTTGCAGTCACATAGAGAGACAAATGGAGTGACTGCAGACTTCTCACAGACTTGGACAACCCCTTTAATGCTCCTAACAAATAAACATAGTAACCATGGCACAAAACTTTATTAACATAGCCATGTCTAACGTAATCTTACAAGTTATTGATTGTTACATGTGTACAGGATCAGAACCAATAGCAGCGCATAACTACATCACAAGGCCGACCACAGATACAAACATTCATCCATATAACCGCTATCAGTACAAAAACACAGCATCATAACCCTCATCAGTGCAGAAATAGGACCCACCAGAGGTATAGAA
Organism: Allobates femoralis; assembly: GCA_033576535.1. Lineage (NCBI taxonomy): Eukaryota > Metazoa > Chordata > Amphibia > Anura > Aromobatidae > Allobates > Allobates femoralis. Next base: position 185,461,484 of record JARQOC010000003.1, read on the forward strand.
ATACTTCACTAGAACCCCCATCAGTGCAGAAATTACAATCCTCATCGGTAACAATATTCATCATCAGCACCACCAGAGGTGCAGAAATACTAGGACCTCCATCAGTACAGGTATACATCATCAGACCCACCAGAGGTACAGAAATACTTAACTAGAACCCCCATCAGTGCAGAAATCACAACCCTTATCGGTTACAAAATTCATCATCAGAACAATCAGTACAGGTATACAGCCATATAACCCCTCTTCACTATAGAAACACAGCATCACAACCCTTATCAGTACTGAAATTCATGAGTATATGGTAAAACAATAGTAATGTCAGGTCAGACCCATACACATTTGTGCTGCATGCACCTACAACTCCCACTACATCCTTAACATTGGTAAGGATTTACTGGGGGTTGTTGTTACCAGTCATGATCAGACCATACAGGAACCACAGCACTGATGAGAAATAGTATCACAAATAATCATTTACATCTGGGTACCTTATAGATTAACTTGTCTCTGATCGGAGTCATCTTTTTCTTTTCTTCATCTTGTCCAGACACTATGATGAGGTTTCACATCCACAGCTCATCTCTGAAGATGCCCATCTTCTCCAGTCTTCAGCATATCCCTGCACGATATTCTTAAAAATAGCAAAATGATCAAAATTCTCAGTAAAAATAACTGCCCTACACTGTGTCCCTGAATAAATAATTGCTCCTCCTCAATGTTCCCTGCACAAAATATGATTTACATGCTGTCCCTCTTCTGGAACATGCCCTCCACACTGCCCTCTCCTTTCCATACTCGGCACCCTGGTCACACTGTCCTCTCACACTGTGTCCCCCTATACTGCCCACTGTTTATACTGTTCTTCGTCATCATACTCCCCCTACTCAATATACTGTCCCCTCCTGGCTGTAGACTCACATTGTCCACACACACTGGCCCATCTCCATACACCCCCACACTACTCACTCTCTATTCTGAGCACCCTTACATTTTTCTCATCCCCTACTGTTTCCTCACTACCTCACTCCCTCCCACTCATTACACATACTGTGTTCACACCGATCTCCTCCTCACTCCTCATACAGTTCGTAGCCATCCTGTACACTTCACATACTCTGTCCACACTGATCTCCTCCTTTCTACACATACTGTCAGCAGCCATCCCCCCTCACTCCTCATACTGTGTCCACACTGTTACCGCCTCACTGCATACACCGTACTGCAGTCATCCTCCTCTCACTCCACATACTGGTGCTGCAGCCATCCCCCTCACTCCACATACTGTGCCGCAGTCATCCCCCCATCATTCCACATACTGTGCGGCAGCCATCACCCCTTCACTCCACATACTGTGTCCACTCCAATCTACTCACTCCACATACTGTGTCCCACACCAATCTACTCACTCAACATACTGTGTTGGCAGCCATCACCCTCACTCCTCATACTGTGTCCACACTCTTCCCACCTCACGCCACATACCGTACCACAGCCATCCCCCTCTCACTGCTCATACAGTGCTGCAGCCATCCCCCCTCACTCCTCATACAGTGTCGACACTGATCCCCGCTCACTTCTATACTGGATCCTCAATTTTACCCCCTTTCGTTCACATATATTCCCCCACCCTCTCCCCCCAGTTTGGTCCACATATTCTCCTCCACCATCTCCCTCCAGTTTGGCTCACATATTCTCCCCCCACCCTCTCCCCCCCAGTTTGGCTCATATATACCACTCCCCACCCAGTCCCCCCAGTTTGGCTCACATATACTGCCCCCACCCTGTCTCCCCAGTTTGGCTCACATATTCTCCCACCATCATCTCCCCCCAGTTTACTCCTCATACTCCCCCCACCCTATTACACCAGTTTGCTGCTCACACTCAGCCCCCCAGTTTGCTGCTCAGACTCAACCCCCCCTTTTGCTGCTCACACTCATCCCCCAGTTTCCTGCTCACACACTCCCCTCCCCAGTCTCCTGCTCACACTACCCCCGCAGTTTGCTGCTCACACCCCCTTCCCCAATTTCCTGATCATACACCGTCCCCCAGTTAGCTGCTCACACCCCCCATTTCCTGCTCACACTCCCCCCCAGTTTGCTGCTCACCCCCCCAGTTTGAAGCTCAACCCCCCAATTTGCTGCTCACACTCCCCCTCCCAAGTTTCCTGCTCACACTCCCCCCCAGTCCAGTTTTCTGCTCACACCCCCCCCAATTTACTGCTCATCCTCCCCCCAGTTTGCTTCTCACACTCCCCCCCAGTTTCCTGCTCACACTACCCCCAGTTTTATTCTCACAACCCCCCCAATTTGCTGCTCACACTCCCCCCTCCAGTTTATGCTCAAACCCCCCCCCCAAGTTTCATGCTCACACTCCCCCCGCCAGTTTTCTTCTCACACCCCCCAATTTGCTGCTCACACTCCCCCCCCCCAGTTTTCTTCTCACACCCCCCCAATTTGATGCTCACACTCCCCCCTCCAGTTTCCTGTTCAAACCCCCCACTTCCTGCTCACACTCCCCCTCCAGTTTCAAGCACTCCCCCTTCACTTTCATGCTCACACCTCCCCAGTTTTCTGCTCGCACCTCCATCCCCAATTTGCTGCTCACAATCTCCCCACCCTCTCCCTCCAAGCTTGTCCCCCTTCCCCTAATTACATTAATCTTCAGTTCAGCTCCTATGTGGAGCTGTCTTCTCCAGCCTTCTGCCGCGCTGCGCTGTTTATACTGAGTGACGTCTACAGCGTGGTCAGGTGATCTGATCAAGCTGCTGAGGTCTCCCTGACCCGGCAGTGCGGGGAACAGGGCGGCTGAAGACGCTGCTTCCATAGTACAGACATCTGATAGATGCCTGTACATGGACTGCAGGAGCCGACGCCTGTAGATTCTCTGCTCCCACTGTCAGCTGACCGCGGGAGCAGAGAAAAGCCAACTCCCACAGCGGGGGCGGGGGGGCTCAACATGCGGCCGGGGGGGGAAGACTCCTCGGGCACTGCAGCAGGAGGCCTGACAGTGTGCCCCTGCCTGCTGTGCCCGGGGCACATGCCCCGCCAGCCCCCCACCCTAGATACGGCCCTGCATTTCATCGTGTCAATATTTTCTATTTTAACAAACTGCTTTACCTATCTTACTGTGTGACAGGGGGCATTGTCCTGCATGAAAATTGCTGAGTGCTGAATGCAACTAAGAAGCCACATGATGTTGAAGAAGGTTCTGATACACACTTGCATTCAAATCTCTGCCATGTATCTGTATGAGGGGTCCAACCACTGCAGCAGAAAACATTACCCAAACTTTGACACTTCCCACACCACTTTTCATTGACTTTGCACACTTTGGGTTCAGTCTTTCCCCAGTTTGTCAGCAAACATAATGTTTCTCATCATATCCGAATAAATTAAACTTGCTTTTATCAGTAAAATGAACTGTGGACAATGTCACTGTCCACACAATATGCTCCTCAACAAAGGTAAGTCTAACCTTTTGATTCTTTCTGCTAATGAGGGGTTTGGTCATTGCAAAGTGGGCTTTCAGTCCAAAAGCTCTTATTTAGTTGTAGCACTGTATGATGAGACAGATCCTTACCCTGTTTAGTGCTGAACTGGCAAGCTGTTCCTGCTGCAGTGTTGAAACAATTACCCATGGAGATTCTCTGCATTTTCCTGTCCTTTCTTGCATTTGTCTTTCGAGGGCATCCAGTCTTTTTGCGGGACTTGAAAGAGTTTGTGATGTTGTAAAGAACTCACAGACTTGGAACAATCAACTTTTGTGGCTATGGGTGATAGGGTGACCCCTTTGACCTTTATCTAGACCAGTGGTCCCCAACCTTTTTTTGCAGCGGGGACTGGCTCCATGCAAGACCACTTTTCCGGAGCCAGGCAGGGTTGCACAGGGGTGGGGCTTTGATCATAGGGGCAGGGCTCTTTAGAAGGGGTGGAGTTTAGCAGCCCCAATAACCCCATTATCCTCTTGTTGCAGCCAACAATAACGCCATCATTCCCTTGTTGCAGTCCCCATAACCCCATCATTCAGCCCCCAATAACACACACTTACACATGCATACATTCACACTCTAACACTCTTTCCTCACCCGTCCTCCGGTGGCTCAGAGCCCGTTTCCCTGCCCCTCAGTTACAAGGCTCCCAGCAGATGAGCCAGCAGCCAATCAGAGGCGAGCATGTAACATCATTGCATAACGTTAGATGCTCACCTCTGATTCGCTGGATCTCATCTACTGGGAACCTTGTCACTGAGGGGTGGGGAAGCGGGCTCTGAGCTGCCGCATGCAGACCACACTTTCATATTTGTTGTGCTGGTCTGCGGCAGTGCAGCGGACCTGCACAGGGACCCCAATGGCCCGGTGCAGGTCCGCAACCCGGTGGTTGGGGACCCCTGAACTAGACAATCTGCTGAAGGCTTTCGAGGGCCACCAGCCTTCTAGGGGGACTTGAAAGAGTTTGTGATGTTGTAAAGATGCAATATGCTAGAAATCACAGACTCCGAACGACTAACTTCTGTTGCTCTGGCTGATAGGGTGACCCCTTTGGCCTTCATCTGGGCAGCCTGCTGCTAGAGCATTTCAGTTACTTTGAAAAGGCACACCATTTATGCAAAGTGAGTGAAAACTGGAAAGTTAGGCTGTGTTCACACTGGGCGTTTTTGGGCTGTTTTTGCTCATCAGTTTTTGTAGCCAAAACCAGGAGTAGAGCAATCAGAGGAAAAGTCTAATAGAAACACGTCACCACTTCTGGATTTAATCACCCACTGCTGGTTTTGGCTACAAAAACTGTTGAGCAAAAACAGCCCAAAAACGCCCAGTGTGAACACAGCCTTAGGCTGCCAGTTAAATAGGGTTTGTCAGATAATTGAGGAAATTAGCACCAGGTACCAAATTAACACCAATAATTTGCAGGGATATGAAAGTCTCTAATTTTGATCAGTGTTTTTCATTTACATTTTTATTCTGTACTTTAGAAAATATTCACTTTAAAATACTGCTATTTTACTCATGCTAGGATATGTTTACATAGGACAACACAATGACATTAACATTAAGGAAATTGTATGTTGTTCTCTAATTTTGATCGCCAATGTATTGTATTCAAAATAATAGCAATGTGTTCAAAAACCTGATTTAAGCCCAAAATATTTATACTAGTATTTATTTTTATCCATTGGGAACACTGCACACTGGTTTCTAAATCAAAACATGAACAGAAATGCATATAATTTTTAACTACTTTACAGAAAATAACTTAAAATTGTCTTTGATCATCGTAGAGCTGAGCATCAGGTGAGACTTTTCCATTCTGGCTATTCTTCATTCCATACAAATGGTAGTCTTCCATTTTCTACCACGTATCTCTGGTTTTGCTTTCCATTTTATGCATTGGAGATAATTTTAGGTGAACAGCCTATCATTGTCTTCACTTCTTTATAAGTATCACCCTCTCCAAAGAACTTTTTAATCAAAGTACATGGTTCTTCGGAACAATGTCTCAAGTGACCCATATTTCTCAGGCTTTTAAGGAGAAATGCATGTACGACATGCTGACTTCACAAGGGCCAACTGATTCACTGTTGATTCTTCACAGAATGTTTGACCCCACTAATTGATCTCCACACTGCTATTATTTTGAACACACCCCTTTTCATTTAATTATTCAAATACACAGACTCAAACATCCTGTCATGCTTGGTGCTTTCCCAGGGGGAAAAGGAGCCCCTGATGCTAAGGGCAAAGGGGAGATGGTGACCCCTAAAAAAACTAGCGCTGTCACCTGGCTCCCCTAGCAAACCTACACAGTCTCTGCAACTGTCGCCGATCAGGATACCTATCCCTGAACTAAGACTACTTAAGGATCAGATAGGGTGAACACTAGTCAAGCCAACTAACAACTAAAGAAGAACACCAGGGAAACGCACAAAGGGGAAGGGAGAAACACTTAGCTAAAAGGAGATAAAGACAGCAATCAACACAGGAAGTCTCAGATGCACTGCTGAGCTAGGAAGCACCACCAAAGTGCAGACAAGCTATCACCAGCAATGTATCATGGGAAACAAGGGGTAACAATAGACAGTTGAATTTAGGCAGGTAGGAGATCAGCTGGGCCCTTATTACTTGTGCCCAGGTTACTATTTACACTATCTTCCCCTCCTATACAATGAATACCCTCCCCCCAATCCCTAGTTTAAACACTCCTCCAACCTTCTAGCCATTTTCTCCCCCAGCACAGCTGCACCCTCCCCATTGAGGTGCAACCCGTCCCTAGCATAGAACCTGTAGCCAACAGAGAAGTCGGTCCAGTTCTCCAGGAACCCAAACCCCTCCTTCCTACACCAATTCCTGAGCCACGTATTTATCTCCCTAATCTCCCTTTGCCTCTCTGGTGTGGCACGTGGTACAGGCAGTATTTCAGAGAATACTACCTTGGAGGTCCTTGCCTTAAGCTTGCAGTCTAATTCCCTGAAATCATCTTTAAGGACCTTCCACCTACCTCTAACTTTGTCATTTGTGCCAATGTGCACCATGACCGCTGGGTCCTCACCAGCCCCTCCCAGTAATCTGTCAACCCGATCAGCGATGTGCCGGACTCGAGCGCCAGGTAGGCAGCACACTGTTCGACGATCCCTGTCTTTGTGACAGATTGCCCTATCTATTCCCCTAATAATTGAGTCCCCCACTACCAGCACCTGTCTGGCCTGCCCTACTCTCCTGTTTTCCCCCTTACTGGAGCAGACACTCCTCCGACTTTCAGAGGTCATGCCCTGCTGCAGTAGTGCTGTACCTGAACTCACACCCCCCTCATCTGCCAACATAGCAAATTTATTGGGGTGTGCCAGATCAGGGCTAGCCTCCCTGGCACCCTTCCCTCTACCCCGCCTTCTAACTGTCACCCAGCTAGTTACCTCACGGTCCTGCAGCTCCATACTACCATCCTCCCCCACATCTATCCCATTGAGCAGCTGTTCAGTGAGCAACAGACTCCTTTCCATATTGTCTATGGATCTCAGCGTTGTCAGTTGTTCATTTAGATCCAGTATCTGGGCTTCCAAATGCACAACGTACTCACATCTCACACAGCCGTATACACCCTCGACCGGCTGTTCAAGGAATGCATACATGTGGCAAGATGTACACTGGATGGCATTGCCAATCATGGAGCTCATTTCCTAATGGGGATTGCACCAGACAGACATGATAAGTAAAAAGAAATGCAAAGTATTAATTAAATACAACCAGCAATTCAGTAAGTCCTCCCTTCCAAACTTCCTGAATCCAAAGTCACTGAATCACAAGTCACACACTTACTTCCGTCCGCACTTGCGCTCCGTCACACTCAGCTCGTCACACTCGCTAGAAAATCAGATTTAAATTCTTCTTTTTTTTTTTTTTTTACCCTTAGCAGAAAAATCAGCCTACAGCTCAGTGTACTTCCAAAGGACTGGAAGCCCCAACCAGCTGCTTCTTATAAACCCTTAATTATGCACCCCCACCCTTAATTAACCCCTTGTAAGTATAGCTACACCACAGCTACACGACAGGTTTTAATTGCAAAGTAATTAACTCTTTAACTTACAGGTAGTAAAATAAGAGACTATAAACTTGTAGAGAGAAAAGAAAGTTAAGAAAGCCCAATAAAATTAAAAAGGTAATAAAAAGCAGTCAGCGAGTTGGGCTCTGCATGCCACCACATTGGATTTGAAATGAAACCTCTACAACAGAATTCAAGTGCAGATTGTAACGTTTAATTTGAAGGGTTGAACAAAAATATCTGATAGAAAATGTAGGAATTGTACACATTTCTTTACAAACACTCCACATTTTAGGAGGTCAAAAGTAATTGGACAAATAAACATAACCCAAACAAAATATTTTTATTTTCAATATTTTGTTGCGAATGCTTTGGAGGCAATCACTGCCTTAAGTCTGGAACCCTTGGACATCACCAAACGCTGGGTTTCCTCCTTCTTAATGCTTTGCCAGGCCTTTACAGCCGCAGCCTTCAGGTCTTGCTTGTTTGTGGGTCTTTCCGTCTTAAGTCTGGATTTGAGCAAGTGAAATGCATGCTCAATTGGGTTAAGATCTGGTGATTGACTTGGCCATTGCAGAATGTTCCACTTTTTTGCACTCATGAACTCCTGGGTAGCTTTGGCTGTATGCTTGGGGTCATTGTCCATCTGTACTATGAAGCGCCGTCCAATCAACTTTGCAGCATTTGGCTGAATCTGGGCTGAAAGTATATCCCGGTACACTTCTGAATTCATCCGGCTACTCTTGTCTGCTGTTATGTCATCAATAAACACAAGTGACCCAGTGCCATTGAAAGCCATGCATGCCCATGCCATCATGTTGCCTCCACCATGTTTTACAGAGGATGTGTGGTGTGCCTTGGATCATGTGCCGTTCCCTTTCTTCTCCAAACTTTTTTTTCCCATCATTCTGGTACAGGTTGATCTTTGTCTCATCTGTCCATAGAATACTTTTCCAGAACTGAGCTGGCTTCTTGAGGTGTTTTTCAGCAAATTTAACTCTGGCCTGTCTATTTTTGGAATTGATGAATGGTTTGCATCTAGATGTGAACCCTTTGTATTTACTGTCATGGAGTCTTCTCTTTACTGTTGACTTAGAGACAGATACACCTACTTCACTGAGAGTGTTCTGGACTTCAGTTGATGTTGTGAACGGGTTCTTCTTCACCAAATAAAGTATGCGGCGATCATCCACCACTGTTGTCATCCGTGGACGCCCAGGCCTTTTAGAGTTCCCAAGCTCACCAGTCAATTCCTTTTTTCTCAGAATGTACCCAACTGTTGATTTTGCTACTCCAAGCATGTCTGCTATCTCTCTGATGGATTTTTTCTTTTTTTTACGCCTCAGGATGTTCTGCTTCACCTCAATTGAGAGTTCCTTTGACCGCATGTTGAATGGTCACAGCAACAGCTTCCAAATGCAAAACCACACACCTGGAATCCACCCCTGACCTTTTAACTACTTCATTGATTACAGGTTAACGAGGGAGACGCCTTCAGAGTTAATTGCAGCCCTTAGAGTCCATTGTCCAATTACTTTTGGTCCCTTGAAAAAGAGGAGGCTATGCATTACAGAGCTATGATTCCTAAACCCTTTCTCCGATTTGGATGTGGAAACTCTCATATTGCAGCTGGGAGTGTGCACTTTCAGCCCATATTATATATATAATTGTATTTCTGAACATGTTTTTGTAAACAGCTAAAATAACAAAACTTGTGTCACTGTCCAAATATTTCTGGCCCTAACTGTACTTGACAGGGCCCACACCCAGCACCCAGCCATACCATCAGCCTCAGCATCATCATAGGCCGCGCATAGTCTTGGGAAACCTCCAAATCGCTGTCCACTGTGGCCCCCATTCCGTCAAATGTTGAATGTGCAAAATGCCTCCCCAGTGGCCCACATGGCACCTGTACAACATGTCAACATAGACCACACGCAACGGGGCTACTATGTTGTCAACCGTGACCCAATCACGGGAACAACAAGTTCTACAAACCACGGCAGACAACAGGGATTGGGACAGTGTCCCACAGTAGGGGGCAGCATGTCCTCAACCAAGTCAGCAGAACCAGGGTGGACATATGTCTGTGCAGAGGGGTGATTTTGTATGCATGCCTCAAACAAGGAGACAGCCCACAGAAGTAGCTGTAGGCACCTATGGCGGAAACAGGCCCTTAAGAGAAGAGCTTCATCAAGCTCTAGATTTAGTAAATGTGCATAGAAGCCAGGGGAAACACCCAATGAAATAACACCCGCTCCGTGTTGTGGATACACAGGTTACTCTCCATTCTATAGGCAGCTGCACACATACATAAAACTGATTAATAAGGGGATAGTGGCTCAGATCAATGCACAAATATGTCAATGGGATTATGGCTTCAAAAAGCCCTGATTGGCACGCATATTCAATCTCACATTGTAGGTAATTTATGCTCTGAAAAATCACATCAAATAAGCGGATTGCACACGGAACACACTCGGATCACAGTCGGACAGCACTTGGATTTGATCCGAGGAAATCTTGGACAGCCGCATAGCAGTTGGATACAAAATGGACTAAAAAACGGACAACACTCGTAAGACTCTTGGGAACGACAATTGGACCGCATTTTTTCTCGCCTGTATGTTTCCACCCTAAAAACTGAAGATGGAGAGGAATTTACCTGTCGGCATGGCAATGACTACAAGCATACTTTAAAGTCAACAGAAGAATGGCTCATCCAAAGCCCAGAACTAAAACCAATTGAAATCTGTGAGTTGAATTGAAGAGGACTGTGCACAGGAGATTTCCTTGCAATCAAACAGATTTGGAGAACTAGTGTAAGGAAAAGAAGGCAGAGATTGCCACTTCTAGATGTGCCATGCTGATAGACTCTTACCCAAGACTGACTGTTGTTTTAAATTCAAAGGGTTCATCAAAAAAGTATTAGATTAAGGGGGTGCATGATAAGCAACCATAATATTTTACTTCTTTTTCTTTTTCCACACAAAAAGTTTATTTTTCATTGTACAGATTTGAGTGACATTGGACATGGAAAAGGTTTTCTGAAATGATTCTTCTGGCATGATTCTTTTAACATGACGAAAACTTGGCATTTTGAAAGGTGTGTGTAGAATTTTTATTGCCACTGTTCATATTGATCATCAATCGCTATGGCCTAAGTAACCACACTTCATTTTAGTTTAGTTTTCTGTCTTGACCATACGTCGCTTCTATCCCTGAAGTTCCTGCATATGGAGGGGCATGTAATGAAACACGACTATAAATCTTACATTGAAAAAGACAGCTCATGCATTAGTTTCGATTGTGCAGTTCACTTTAATGGAGGAGGTTGGCAGACATGTCTCGTCAGATGTCCTCGTTTGGAGATTCTTCATGGATGAAATGGCAGAAGCCATTGTGCAGAACTTCAAACTGTAACTAAAACGGTTGCTTCAATGCCCATAAGCCTTTACCTGTGCCTTTAGCATCTCCTGTTCCAGACCTGGATTAAAAAATAGGTAAATAAAGTTATGATATTTTACAGTACTATCAATTGTTTGATCTTATGGGAAACCCTTGGTATGGCCTGACAATAGATGTTAAAGTCTTAAGCATCCACTTTCTCAGTGTTGTCGTTTTGTTTTCTTCCATAACCTTTGTTTAGCTTTAGTCAGGTGAATGAGGACCCTTGGATACATCTATGTAAGCATTGAGAGCTTTCTGGGCAGATACAGAAAATATGCACTGGTTGGCATATCTTACATGTGCTTGTGGGAGAAGGGTGTTTGTATGCAATTTGCTTGATCTGATGAGGGCACCAGAATATCTGGTCCGGTCACTGTTTCCAGCTACTTCTATCACACTTTACCATATGATATTGAAATGTTTTAACTACAGTAACAAAAACAATAAGCAAGCTTGCATCACTTTGACGATCCTTATATTCTGAGTCAGCTGTTTGGGTACTTTTTTCCCGGCAGATTTTGTGGAGACTTTTAGCAGGATCATGTTGTAGGTCTGCACACTGCTAACAGCGGAGGTATTCTCGTCTTTTTTTTGTTTTACATTTTTGACCCGTGTTGTAGTGTCGAGAACCTTTTTGTGGGCTACCGCTATAACTTCTCATGCGGTCCCTGGCTCCCCTGTTGGTTGGGTTACAGGTGTCTGGGAGATTGGAGTCTCCTTGGTGATCCGGTGTTTTCTGCTGGGCTTGATGCTCTCCTGCAGACTCGGACTTCGGTGTCCCGGTTGCTTCCTGGGGTAAACCGATACAGCTCCTGTGCTCTAGTCTGCTCCTTTACTCTGTCCTTCTCATGCCTTGCCTTTGACCTCACTCTCAGGCCCTCACACTGGCTAGGCTAGTCTACTGGCTCACGCCTAGCACAGCTCCGACACACCAGGATGTGTTCCTCACTACTGCTCCATACTGAACTAGCTAACTCCGCCCCTAGTACCAGTATTTATAGGGGATCTTGCTTAAAGGCAGCAAGTGGAGCTACCCTGACGAGTCTGGGGTGGAAGGTGTTGTGTGTATGTGGGTACCTACTGTGGAAATTCTTCCATGCCCTAGGTGGTTCTGTGGCTATTGGTAATGGCAGGGTGCCACATTCTTTCATAGTTAACATCAGTACTCCTGGACTGAGAAACATTTTTCAAAACATTCAACAATAACAATAACAGGTATAAGACAGAGTCTCAAAATCAAAAATTTACATAAACCACTGCAAAAATGGGGGAAAATAAGTAAGACGCAGTCCATATGGCGCTAGTCCATCCGCCGCAGGCTGTAAAAGAGTTTGTTATCACACCAGTCCTGTGATTATGGTCCATATTTAAAGGTAAAGTGCAAGTCTCTCTAGGCTCAGGGTTCAAACGGGTTTAAAGTTTTTCAAAGTCCATTACATACAAAACAAACATTTTCTCTATGGGCGTCTCTGCTTAAGAGATCTGGTACCTACTCTCCACCCCAGGCACTTTCTGTTCCTAAGTTAATATGCATGGGGCTGGGCCCAGTTCCTCCACCCTTCGTAACATTACTATTTACATCTAATGTACATTTCTGATGCATATTTACATTTTAAAGTTTCATCACACCTTACTCTCTGAATCTGAGTGGTGGTTGACCAAAATTACTACAGGCTGACCTGCAAAGCACTGGTGTTTCATCAACGTCTACTTCTGGTGTAGTGCGTGCACTATCCTTTGGTGTATGGGTAGACCTACGTGATGGCAGATTATAGTATTGTCTTAATCTCTCTATGGGACTGGCAAGTGCGCTGATTGCAGGATCCTCTGGTCCTGCTCCAACGGGTGGTTCTTCTGGGGCTTGGACAGGCACTTCTGGAATTCTTGCAGATTTTTCCAGCATTCCTTGTTCTTCCCTTGGTTGATAAAAGTGGATTACTGGCACAATTACAGCTCCCTCACATTGGGGCCAATCTTCTGGAAAGTCTCCAAGTATTGTGTGAATCTCTTTTTCTTTTGATTCTATTGGACTTGTACAAGGTATTACTTCTTGTAATCTGAGTTGTTCTGGACATACTTTTAGATGATCCCTTGATACAGTTACAGTAGTTCTACCTCCATCTCTATTGATTAAACAGGTTTTACTGTTGTCGAATTTAGAGTCCAACACAGTATAGGGTTCTTTTTCCCACTGGTCATCAAGTTTGTGATTTCTTCTCTTTCTTTTAAGTACAAGGTCTCTAGGTGCTAAAGGTTCAGCATGTGCACTCTTGTTGTAGTTTCTTTCTTGTTTTTCCCTGATTTTATTCAGATTGTCTTCTAAAAATGCTTGCACCATTTTGTACTGTTTTTGGTGATTTGAATCCCAATCAGTATTGTATGTTTCCACTTCTGGTACTACAATTCCCATTTCTAAGTCAACTGGTAATCTTCAAGGTTTTGCTCTCATTAGATAAGATGGCGTGCAGTTGGTAGAGTTCACAGGTATGTTGTTATACATGTCCACTAAATCAGGCAGTTTCTCTGGCCACTGATTTCTTTCTTCTAAAAGCAATGTCTTCAACATGTCTATTACTATATTGTTCATCTTTTCACACATGCTGTTTGTTTGTGGATGGTACGGTGTGGTCCTAACTTTCTTGCACCCATATAAATGGCAAAACTCTTGAAATAACTCAGCCTCAAATGCCAAACCTTGATCAGTCAATACCTGTGTGGTCTACAGAAGTAGCCTTGAAAGGTTTTTGCGGCTGTTTCAGCTGTCAAGTCCTTGACTGGAGCTACTACTAGAAATCTTGAGTAGTGATCTACCATTGTTAATGCATAAGTGTAACCCGGTCTGCTAGGTGTCAACTTCACGTGATCCAATGCTACTATCTCAAGAGGTTGAGTGGTTACAGTTGGTTGTAGTGGTGCTCTTTGGCTTTCATAGTCTTTTCTTCTCAAGTTGCATGGTCCACAGTTCTTACACCATCTCTCTATGGAGCCTTTCATGCTAACCCAGTAGAATCTATCTCTTAACAACATCTTGAGCTTTTTCCATCCAAACTGTCCTGTTGTGAATTCTGCTTGTGGGCTCCCCCTGTGGTTGTGGCTGGTAATGCAGTTAATCATGTTTTGCAGTCTTGTCAGGTGAATTGGATAACTGGAATTCAGACTGGGGTATTTGAGGTTTGCAGGATTTCCTCAGGCCTTGCCAGTTGTCAATTGTTCCTAGAGGTGTTTCACCTCTGCCTGGTCTCTTCCTGCCCTGCTGCAAAACTTCCAAGCTAAGTGAATGGTTTGTTTTCTTGTGGCACACATGTTGTGTGCTTGTTTTGGAATTGTCTATTTATGCTCAGAGTTGTGTTTTTTGTGGATATGTCTGTCTTAACCTGCTCTCTGTTAGGAAGTTTTCTTCCTAGGATTTAAGTGCTATTCATTTGTTGTTGGCTTGTACAGCTTTTGATTGTGTCATCATAGTTGGATTCACAGGAGTTCCGCAGATTTAGAGGGCGCCGAGTCTTGAGTAGACTCAGGGGTATTTTTGTATTATCTTCTGTGGATATTTTTGAAAGGATTTTTATACTGACTGCAATAGTATGCTGTCCTGTCTTTACCTATCTAGCTAGAGTGGCCTCATTTGCTAAATTCTGTTTTCTGCCTGAGTGTGTCTTTTCCTCTCTTACTCACAGTCAATATTTGTAGGGGCTTTCTATTCTTTGGGGGTTCTGGTCTGAGGCAAGATAGAATTCCTGTTTCTACCTTTACGGGTAGCTAGTTCTTGTGTTGAGGTGTCTAGGGTATGGTTAGTCACATCCCTCGGCTACTTCTAGTTGTGGTGTTAGGTCAGGAACTGTGGTCAGTAAAGGTACCACTTACCCCTGTGAAAGGTATTCATGCGGCTCCAAAGTCACCGGATCATAACTCATAACACTGTCCTGCTTGATTGTGGTATGCTTCCAACACCATCTGGAAATTTTTCTTTGGTACCACTATTTTCCAGACCATCTCATGGGTTCTGGGATTAATGTAGCACCTACCAAATTTCTCTTGGTAGATGAACAACCTGCTTCTCTCATTACACAAGTGCTTTGCATCTGGTGGAGCATCTGCATTCAGACGAGAACCTTCTTGAGTTATCAACCCTTTAACTAAACTGATAGCCGGGTCACTGTCTTGGGTCTCCTTCCAACCATAGTGAGGTAATGGATTCACTGTCTTTTCAGGGTATTTTCTAGTAGCTTGCTGACACTGTGATGCTCTATTGCAGTGGAAGGTGGGTAGCTCTATTTCTCCTAGCTCATCCACATCTTCTTCCACATCTCGTAGGTGAGGCATCCTTGACAAGGCATCAGCATTGGCGTTGTTATGGCCTGCGGGTACTTGATGGTAAACTGGTAATTTGACAACCGGCCATCCAGCGCTGCTCCATTGCACCTATCTTCGCGGTTTCCAGGTGTGTTAGGGAATTATTATCCGTGAAGGTGGTGAACTTTAGATGCCAGGTAGTGTTTGAACCATTCTGTTATGGCCCACACCAAGGCCAGGAATTCCAATTTGAATGAGCTGTAGTTCTCAGGATTTCTTTCTGTAGGATGGAGCTTCCTGCTCGCATAGGCAATCACTCTTTCTCTGCCATTCTGGTTTTGCGTTAAGACAGCGCCTAACCCTACATTGCTGGCATCAGTGTACAGCAAGAACGGTTGGTTATAGTCAGGGTAAGCCAGGATCTCTTCTCCAGTTAGGGCCTCTTTCATCAGTTTGAAGGACTCTTCTTGCTTCTTGCTCCACTCAAACAGATGACCTCTGGATTTGCCTTTCTTGGTCTGGCCTACCAGGAGATCTTGTAACGGTGCTGCTATCTTCGTATAGTCCTTGATGAATCTCCGGTAGTATCCCACCAGTCCCAAAAACTTTTATACCTCTCTGACACTTGTTGGTTCTGGACATTCTTTGTTTGAGGTGACTTCATCTGGATATGGTGCTACTCCTTCTGAACTGACTACATGTCCTAGATACTGGACCTTTGGTTTTGGCAAATGGCATTTGGATGGCTTCAGCTTCATCCCGAACTTGGATAACGCTTCAAATACCTCTGCCAGGTGTTTCAGGTGCTCTTCAGAGGTTTTAGAATACACTATGACGTCACCTAGGTAGAGTAGTACAGTCTCAAAGTTTCTGTGCCCCACGAAACACTTCATCATCAATCCCTGAAATGTTCCAGGTGCATTACAGAGTCCGAATGGCATGCTGTAAACTCACGCAGGCCCATGGGTGTGGCAAATGCAGTCTTCTCTTGGTCTTCTGCAACGGAGACCTGCCAATACCCACTAGTGAGATCTAGGGTTGAGAAGTAATTAGCAGACTTTAATGCAGCAAGTGACTCTTCTATGCGGGGTAGCGGGTAGGCATCTTTATGTGTTATGCGATTTATCTGCCTATAGTTGACACACATTCTCATGCTGCCATCTTTCTTTTTGACCAGGCCTAATGGAGCTACCCAGGGACTGCAACTATCTCTTATGACCCCTTCGTCCTTCATGTCCTGCAACATCTCTTTGACACGCTGATAATGAGCTGTTGGAATAGGCCTATACCGCTCTTCAATGGGTGGATGGTTACCTGTGGGTATGTGATGGTGTGCCCCTTTTATCCTCCCAAACTCAAGTGAATGCTTATTGAATACCCATTCATATTCTTGGACTGCCCGATAGACACCATGCTTTTTATGAGCAGAAGTGGAGTCAGTCCCTACATGGAGTTCCTGACACCAGTCCTTCAGTTGTCCCTTGGAATTGTTATCCTCCACCGAGGCTGGTGAGGTCAAGGGTTCCACTGCTTGGATGGCGTTGATAGTTACAGTGTACAGCTTGGCAATGGTGGAATAACTAGGTAATTTGACCTCGTCCTCCCCACAGTTTAAGATGCGTATGTGTAACCTTCCCTTGCGTACATCTATCACCCCCCCTGGTTGTCAAGAGTGTAGGCCTATGTTCTGTACTGATGGGCTCTACTACCTCCTGGTAGTCCTGTCCCCTGAGGCCTATCGCTGCATGGCACCAGATCATCATTTCACTCATTGGGGGTACCACAATGGGAATCGGGTCTGTTACCCAAACACTACCAATTTTACCACTGGACAGGTTTACCTGTTGTTGATGCAGGAGGGCTCTGATTTCTCTCTGAAGAACTCTTCACTGCTCGGGTTTGGCAGTGTCTGCAATCTGTTGGAGCAAGAACAACACTTCACCCAAACAATTGCTAACAACATTTGTAACAAGAATGATATATGGATTCCTGTCATTAGCATTAGTTTCAACCACAATAAGCCCCTGGTCTTTCAACGCCACCCTCCCCACTTTTATGGTTACCTCTCTAACCCCGACTAAGTTAAGTGGTATACCATTAGAAGCATAAATAGTGATGCCTGGTTTTGGTGGTTTAAGTACAGCATTAGACCAGAATAGTTTGTGAAGGATATTAAGTATGGTGGTCACCTGCGAAGCAGTGTCCAGCAGTGCAGGTGTAGGGATCTAGTCTAGTATGATAGACAGGAATGGTCTTCCTCCTATGTATCTATCATACCAGTCCGATGGACCTGGTCAATCTACTCCTGGGGTTCAGCCCCTGCCCCCAGGGGCTGCTGGTTTAAAGGACTGTGCCTAGCAATATTGCCTGTTTTGCTGCAGTGACGGCAGATGGGTTCTCCTGTAGAGCTGTGATGATCGGTGGTCCTCCCACGGAGCAACATGGTCTTCTTTTCTCTCATCCATGGACATCCTCTGGGCTGTCAGCGAGCTATATCTTTCCCGATGACTTGGGTTCTGCCTGTAGTGCAGGGCATCCATGACTGTGGCCAGGTTCTTACTCAGCTGGCGCACCTTAGAGCTCTGAATGTCAAACTTACTGAGATGCACAGTCTGCAGATTTGTCTTGGCTGCTGGTGAAGAAATGGGTGCCACTGGTAGAGGAGCGGCACCACCCTGCCACCGCTGTATGGCAGAGTCTGGGGTTTCTAGGAGCTCTAAATCCTTGAAAGCCATGACTTTGAAGGTGTTAAAGTTTGCATCCGGGTGATCTAATGCCCTCCAGTGCATGGTTCTACTTTCCTCTGGTGACAATAGCCCCCAAATAAATTGTTCAATTAGCATTTTATTTTCGTCCTGTACACTAGCTGGATTGACTTGCTTTAGGGTTCGCAGCGCTTCCTGCAAGCGCCAGTATATAGTCTCTGATACTGTCCTGCTGCTGTTGGTAACAGTGATAAAATCTCATTCCCAAGTCAGTCTCATTGCGGTTTTTAAAAGCAGCCTTTAATTTATCATAAATAACAGCCACTGATTCCTGATCTGCCTCCAACCAGGTTTCAATCTCCCGCTCTGCTGCACCGGTTTATTGTCCCAATACAACAGGAGCTCTCTGCTTGCCAGTCATTGTGTACATATCTAGCACACTCAAGATTTTCCTTTTAAATCCAGATAAGGTGTCTGGCCGGCCAACGTACTGGGGTAGCCAATTGGCCCCCGGGACATATGATATGGTACCTTTACACGCCGCGACGGCAGGCTGGATACATCCCGCTACAGGCTACAAATGTAGCTTGTAGCGCCAATGTAGCCCGTCGTAGCGGCGTCTGAAGACGTGACGCTACAGCCGGCAACAGATACATCTGTTTCCTAGCTCTGCTCGAAAACTGATGGCTACATCGCCGATGGTAGCGAGCTGTATCGGCGTGTAAAGAAGCAACGGAAGGGAACTCTGGACAGCCTGCGATGTAGCTGCAATGTAGCTAAGGCGTGACCCTGGCTCCGTGTTACCGCGCCCCATGTGCGATCATTGGTGGAAGCTGCTGCATGACGATTGGTAGTCGCTGCATAGGGAGGCATATTTAAGGAGCTGACGAGTCACACTACACAATTGCTCGAGCGTGCTGTATTACTCAGCCTCCTGCGTTGCCTGCCCAATCAGGATGTTATTGCTTCGTCCTATCAGCGTACGGACGGCTCGTAATCCACAATTGTGGCACGCCTATGTGCTGGCCCTGCTGCACCAGGTCCGCCCATAGTAGCTGGTTATAGCGGTGTGTAAATGAGCTACAGCTGGCTACTTGAGACACCCGGCGATGTAGCTAGCTATAGATGTAGCCTGGCGTAGCGCACCTTGTGGCGGCGTGTAAAGAGGGTGCGTTGACCGTTTGTAACCGTTTGAGCGTGCTCGTGCACGTGAAGTAGCGGGATGTATCCAGCCTGCCGTCGCGGCGTGTAAAGGTACCTATAGAGATATCGGCATGATCAGTGCTACAGCCTCCACCGGTGTGGATACTCCACCAGCCGGGGTAGCGACTGGTACGGGCTGATTGACGGGGTCGAGATCAGGAACTGCGGCGTCCTCCTGTGTATCTGTCATGTTTGCGCTCCCATAGTGAATCATGGCCAGTCTCTTTAAAGTAAAGCAAATGATGGCCCCGCAGGCAGGGAGTTGAGCACTCGGGAGTTTCCGGATTGGGCCGCAGCACTTCGGAACTTGTCGGCAGAGCGCAGGGAGGGGCTTGCCTTTGCGCTCTTTCAGCCGTTACGCCCCCTTCCTTCCAGCTCGATGGCGCAGTAATGGCGACCAAATGTCAACAGTTCAGTAAAAAAAAAAGTCAGTATACGGCACACAGTACCTGGTAATACCGGGCACGGGATCCTGTTCGTGACACCAGAAATGACCCGCCCAGAGGTCTTTGGGAACTCGATACCTGGGTGTTAGTGCTCGGGTGATGTCTCGGTGGTCGGTGAACTGAGTAAATAGGGGGAAAAATAATAAAAATAAAAGAATAAAGTCTCGTGACGCCACCTGTGGAATCTCGTGAAGGCACCAGTGCTGCTGCAGACCTCCGGGGATGATGGACGGGCAGCTTGAGTAGTACAGCTCCCCACAGGCGGAGCGAGGTCCCCGGGGCAGTGATGAGGGGATGGGGATTTGCACAAGGAGGCAGTTAGACAGCTGATCCGCTGCTACAGTCTCTAAGACAGACAGATTCAGTGATGGACAAACTGACACACACACTGGGAATCGTTTCTGTACCTTTACTGGTGTTATGGCAGGCACTGTCCAGCGTATGTTCCAGGTGGTCGGGAAGCACTTCCGGATTTCCACAGTGAGTGTTGAATAAGGCCTCCTTGTCTCTTTTCCCTCAGTGAAGTCCCCTGACCTGTGTAGAACTAGGCCTGACCTCCTCTGTGTCTCTCTCACTTATATAGCAGTGTTGAGAACCTTTGTGTAGGCTACCGCTATGACTTCTCCTGCGGTCATTGGCTCCCCTGTTGGATGCGTTACAGGTGTCCGGAAGACTTGAGTCTCCTCGGTGAACCAGTGTTTTCTGCTGGGCTTGATGTTCTCCTGCAGACTCGGACTCCGGCGTCTGAGTTGCTTCCTGGGGTGAATCGGTACCGCTCCTCTGCCCCCAGTCTGCTCCTCTACTCTTTAAGCCTTGCCTTCGACCTCACTCTCAAGCCCTCACACTGGCTAGGCTAGTCTACTGGCTCGGGCCTAGCACGGCTCCGACATACCAGGACATCTTCCTCAGTACTGCTCCGTACTGAACTAGCTAACTCAGCCCCCAGTACCAGTATTTACAGTGGATCTCGCTTAAAGGCAGCAAGTGGAGCTCCCCCTACAGGTCTGGGGTGGAAGTGTATGTGTCTATGTGGGTACCTGCTGTGGAAATTCTCCCATGCCCTAGGTGGTTCTGTGGCTACCTGTAATGGCAGGGCGCAACATTTAAGGAACAAGTTGAACAGAGTCGGACAAAGATCAGGTCAAGGGTGTTACCATCCTTGTGTGTCTCCGAGGTTGAGAGCTGTGAGAGGTCAAGAGATGTGGTTAGAGATAGGAGCTGGGATGCAGATGGGGCTGTTTATGGGGATGTTGAAGTCTCCCAGAATAAGGGTTGGTAATTCTGAGGACATGAAATGTGGCAGCCACGCGGAGAAATGGTCGAGGAATTGGGTGGATGACCCTGGCGGGCGGTATACCACTGCTACTCTGAGGGGGAGGAGATGGAAGAGTCTAAAGTGGTGTGGGCCTCAAAAGAAGGGAATGAGAGTGATGGGACTGGTGGAGTGACCTGGAAAGTACTTTGTGGGGAATGGAGTAAGCCAACTCCACCACCATGTCTGTTCCAAGGTCTTGGGGAATGAGAGAAATGTAAGTCGCCATAAGAAATAGCAGCAGAGGTCACTGTGTCTGAATCCTGGATCCAGATTTCAGTGAGCGCCAGGAGTTTAAGAGAGTTAGTGAGAAAGTAGTTGTGGACGAAGTGAAGCTTTTTGCATACAGACCGTGGATTCCAGAGAGCGCTATTAAAAGAGGAGATTGAACAGCAAAACCCTGAAAACCCATTGACTTTGCAAGGATTTCATTTGAGTGATCTGTTCCCTGCAAAAATGGATCAAAAATGCACAGTATCAACATAGGTTTTGTGTACCATGTTAGCCAGTAGATAGATAAAGCAGGTGTAGTCTATTTCTAATATTTTACTTTAGGCTTTTTTGTGGCATTTTTTACAAGCTAAGGGAATGAAAACACAAAACTGGGTGTGAAAAAAAATATTAAGGTTGTTTTTGTGAAGAATTAACAAAATTGGAAATCTAAAGGGATCAAAAAGTAGGTTAGTAAACAAAAAAATATCCCTAAGGCGGCCGTCACACGCATCAATTTCTTGAACAATATCGCTTAAGCGATCTGCTTTTTGATCGCTTAAGCGATATCGTTTGTGCGTCGCTGCGTGTAATCAAGCGATTTTACAATGTAAAATCGCTTGATTGTTTGATCGCAGATTTGTTAGCCAGAGCTCAAATCAAGCGATAATAGCTTGATCAATCTGCATCATCGTGGTGTGTGACACCACGATGAACGATCTCCCAGCGGCAGAGCCTATGCTGGGAGATGGTATCTATGGTAAACGTCGGGTTACTAAGCGCCGCG
The DNA here is from genome assembly GCA_033576535.1 of Allobates femoralis. Lineage (NCBI taxonomy): Eukaryota > Metazoa > Chordata > Amphibia > Anura > Aromobatidae > Allobates > Allobates femoralis. The sequence goes on from JARQOC010000003.1 coordinate 185,483,419, forward strand.
CGGCGCCTAGTAACCCGATGTGTACCATAGTTACCAGCGATCTCGCTGGTCCACATCACTGGTGAGTCTGCCTGTGTGACAGCTCACCAGCAATGTGAACGATATTGTTAGCAATCGCGCGTGCATGTGATCGCTAACAATATCGCTCACAAGATTGAAGCGTGTGACGGCCGCCTAATAAAAATCCCGAATATTTTTAATGTGGATTTTTCCTTGTTGTATGTGAAGATAAAGAAAAAATTAAGACATTATTTTCGTATGAAATCTGCTTCTTGTACTTTGGTGTTTGATTCGTTTTCTTTGCATAGGTATGTGCTCATGGTCCAGAGGAGCTGTGTGTTGGACACAGCTCCTCTGGACCTGAGAGAAGCCGTGGGTGGCCGCAGGAGAACATAGCTGCCCTGTACTCACCGTGTGCGGTGGGTGCAGGGCGGCTTCTCCCTGCAGTCACCTAATGGCAGCCGCTTCCGACAACCGGACTGCCGACAACCGGACTGCCGACAACCCGCACAGCAGCTCCAAACACGCTGCGGGCGGGTTAAGCATAGTGGGCATGGGATTTCTACAAATACTGTACTACGCAGCGTTTTGGACACAGCGTCCAAAACGATGCGTACACTGATCGTGTGTACGCACCCTTAAAGTCATAATATTTGCCTTAGTGTTAAAGAATTTAGAACAGCATTGCTAGTGAATGTGGGCCGCAGCTGAAATCCTTAAGAATCTAAATTATTTCAGGTGGGTCTGATGTAACTCAATCACTATGTGCTGCACAATTAATGTTGGCCTAAATCAATTAATATGAAATACTGCAGCATATGAGATACAGATATAGGTCAAGTCTTTTCTATAAACCACAGTTCCATCAGTGACATCTTTAGGTACAAGCTGGTACTACACCCCCTGATTTTGCTTAAGAAATGTATACACATAAGCACAAGTGATTAGATGATTGGAGATTCAAGTCCAATAAGGGGACTATTAAAGACAGTAAAAATTAAAAAAAAAATTTGAAAAGTATAAAAAAATGTAAATAATCATAAAAGGTAATCTCACCCCTTTTGACCCATTAAATATGTTTGTTATTATTTTGTTGGTATTTTGTAAATCCACCCTCAGCTTTCAACACTGCCTGAATCTTTCTGGGCATGCTCATGAACAGATGCAAGCATGTCTCAACTGAAATCTAATCCAGGTCTCTTCTACACGTTCCAAATGTTGGTGCATTCTAGTAGTGTGACGCCCTGCCATTACAGATAGCCACAGAACCACCCAAAACATGGATAGCTTTCCACAGTAGGTACCACATACACTCACCACCTTCCACCCCCAGACCTGTAGGGGGAGCTCCACTTGCTGCCTTAACAAAGATCCCCTATAAATACCGGTGCTGGAGGCGGAGTTAGTCAGAGTGTGCAGTCGCTAGGAGAACTGTGAAGACGTCCTGGTGTGTCCGAGCCGTGCTAGGCCTGAGTCAGTTGACAAGTCACTAGCCTAGCCTGCCTAGCCAGTGTGATGGCCTAAGAGTGAGGTCAAAGGCAAGGCAGAAGGAGCGAAGTAACAGCAGACTGGGGGCAGGGGAGCCATACTGGTTCACCCCATAAAGCAATACGGGCAACGGAGTCCGAGAGCATCTAGTCCAGCAGAAACACGGGTTCACCGAGGAGACTCCAGTCTCCCGGACACCTGTACAGCAACCAAGAAGGGAGCCAGGCACCGCAGGAGAAGTCATAGCGGTAGTCCACACAGAGGTTTCCCACCACACAACGAAGGTGACAGAGACACAGAGAAGACCAAGCCTAGTTTCACACAGGTCAGAGGCTTCATTAAGGGAAAAGCAACGAGGATGCCTTATACTCACTCACTGTGAAGATCCAGAAGTGTTTCCCGACCACCGGAGTGTGCCCTGGACAGTATCTTCAATAACAACACCAGTAAAGATACAGAAACAATTTCCAGTGTGTGTCCGTTTCTCAAACCCTGACCCTCTCCAACTCAGAGACTGTAGCAGCGGCCCGGCTGCCTAGCCACCTCCCTGTGCAAATCCCTGCTACCTCATTACAACCCCGGGGACTGTGCTCCGCCTGTGGGGAGCTATACCATCCAGCTGCCCATCTCTCATCCCCGGAGGCCCACAGCAGCGCTGGTGCCATCACCAGAAACCACAGATGGCGTCACAAGACATTTATTCTTTTTATCCACTTATTTTATTTACAATTGACTACCAGGGCTACGGGTCCAGGCAGGCCACCAGTGACATCCCCTCCAACTCCACGCCCGGGTTCCGAGTTCCCATTGACCCCTGGGTGAATCAGTAGACTCACTTGGCTTTTTCTTCAACTCTACCCCACAAGTGTTTGATTGGGTTGAGGTCTGGGGACCGTGAGGACCAATCCACCACCATTCATTGTTATTGAACAATTTCTTTGCCACTCTAAACATATTCTTTAAGTCATTGTCCTGCTAGAACAAAATGTCATCCTTTTCATGCCTATAGTACTCTAATGTTGGAAGTAACACGTCTTGTAAGATACTCACATATTGCTCAGCATTGAGACCACCATCGATCCTGGTCATGTATCCAATGCCTTTTGCTGTGAAACAACCCCATATCATCAGACTTCCTTTACCAAGCTTGACAGTTCTGCCAATTTTTCAATCTGTTAGCCTTTTTCCCTTATTTCTTTCAGACCCATTTCCAAGCATTAGAGATTAGTCTATTGACTTTCACCTCACTGCTCCAAACCACCTGTTTACCATCTTCTACTGTCCACTTTATTTAGTTTTTTGCAAACTTGAGTTGACACTTCTTATGATAATAATGAAGCTGAGGCGTCTTCATCTTTTTTCAGGCCACCATTCCAGACTTCTGTAACGTACATCGCACGATGCTCGCATGGATGAATGTGATCTCACTATTAGGACATATACGATCCACCTCCACTGCAGTGTTTATTGCAGCAGAACTGATAGACCTTGTGATGGGCGGACTTGTTGGCTCTGATATTATGCCTTGATGTCCACCTCTCGGTTTTTTAATTAATGGACAGACTTCATTTTGTATTTTTCCAACTGTCATGGCACTCACAGGCAGGGCCATATTTGGAGTTCCTGCTGCCCTAGGCACTTCCAGTGGTCACACCCCCCTTCCCCCCTACTGATCAGTCAGACTAAGCGTATGTGACACAGCATTTTATTTTTCAGGCAGATCCGCAAATAAATACTAAAAGAATGTACTCTTGCATGACAATGTAAAAATGACTTGCTATTCAGTCTTTTGAGGTTTTTCTCTTTAATGGTACCATTACACGCCGCGACGGCAGGCTGGATTCATCCCGCTACAGGCTACAAATGTAGCTTGTAGCGCCAATGTAGCCCGTCGTAGCGGCGTCTGAAGACGTGACGCTACAGCCGGCAACAGATACATCTGTTTCCTAGGTCTGCTCGAAAACTGATGGCTACAACGCCGATGGTAGCGAGCTGTATCGGCGTGTAAAGAGGCAACGGAAGGGAACTCGGGACAGCCTGCGATGTAGCTGCAATGTAGCTAAGGCGTGACCCTGGCTCCGTGTTACCGCGCCCCATGTGCGATCATTTGTGGAAGCTGCTGCATGACGATTGGTAGTCGCTGCACAGGGAGGCATATTTAAAGGAGCTGACGAGTCACACTACACAATTGCTCGAGCGTGCTGTATTACTCAGCCTCCTGCGTTGCCTGCCCAATCAGGATGTTATTGCTTCGTCCTATCAGCGTACGGACGGCTCGTAATCCACAATTGTAGCACGCCTATGTGCTGGCCCTGCTGCACCAGGTCCACCCATAGTAGCTGGTTATAGCGGTGTGTAAATGAGCTACAGCTGGCTACTTGAGACACCCGGCGATGTAGCTAGCTATAGATGTAGCGTGGCGTAGCGCATCTTGTGGCGGCGTGTAAAGGTGATGCGTTGACCGTTTGTAACCGTTTGAGCGTGCTCGTGCACGTGAAGTAGCGGGATGTATCCAGCCTGCCGTCGCGGCGTGTAAAGGTACCTTAAGGCTGCTTTCACATCAGATACAGCATCACCACAACCATCATTTGTACACATCCAAATCCATCATCAGTACATGATATTACAAGAACAATCGGTACAAGAATGCATCACCAGAACCACAGTCAGTATATGACATCACCAGAACAATTATCTGTACAGTAATACAGCACCACAACCACCGTCAATACATGAATACATCACCAAGCAGTTGGTAACGTAACCTTGAAAGTGGTAGCTGTTCTGTCACAAGCGGCAATAGAGCTTGCAATTTCACTGGCAATTTGCTGGTTGCAGTGAAATCATGGACACATTGTTCTATTTTGTTGCCGTGTACAAATGGAACAATGTCTCCATGATTTCACTGCAACCAGCAAATTGCCAGTGAAATTGCAAGCAATATTGGCGCGTGTGACGGTACCTTTAGGTTAGCCCGTACCTTATAAACTTGTATTGCATGAAACTGCAACTCCCAACATTTCTTTAACAATGGTAAGGAGATAATTGGACTTGTTGCTGATGCCAGCCATCCTCAAACTATGCAAAATAAGGAGGTACAGTACTGATGAGTAGTTGCAGGTAGCAGAACGTAAAGAGTAACAAAGGGGTGGTCAGAAGGCAAAGTAATTTTCATTCCAAATCCCTATCTGTTTAGTGTCAAAATCTAAACTATTTTCTAATATAGTCGCATTAGTAATACCCTATGCTTCTCTAACTGCATAATCTAACCGTAATTCTCTTTTTTATAAACTTGTTTTTGATGACTCTTAGTTTGAAAATCCCAGTGAATGCTGGAATACTCAAACAAGATATCATCGCGAGCATAGGCTGCCGTCACTACCGCAGCCTTCATCCCTCCCTGAAGTGAAGCGCAGTGGCGTAACAATCGCGGTCGCAGGGGTTGCAGTTGCGAAGGGGCCCAGACCCACAAGGGGCCCGGGCCGCCCGCAGCCCCCTGTGACCACTGATCCCAGCGCCATTCCCCCGCTTCACATGGATGTGCCACATCCATGCAACTGCGTGGCCAGTGTGTTGGAAGAGAGGCGGCGGTGCCGCTGCCAGTCTGCGTTCATGCACGCTGGTGTCGGCGGTGTGTGTGGCCGCTCCAGCACTCTGGCTTTCACTCTGTGAGGTAGCGGCGACGACTGCTTGTTGCCTACGGTTGGGAGCCCGAGCATGGCCATGTCCGCGCCTCCTCCAGTAGTAATGAGCACTGCTGGGCGCGTACATCCAGGCTCCCCGGGGCGGCAGTGAGTGACGAATGTTGGAGGTGCACGGACAGGCAGGACCTGATCTGTCTGTCTGCTGCAGGAGTTTGAGTTGTTCCTGAAGCACCTGGGGGGCGGACTGCACCAAGCTGAAGCGGCTGGACATCACCCTGGTGGAGCAGGAGCAGGTTCGGGTGCTGAGGGCCATCCAGCCGGGCTTCAACCACTGCTGATCACCAGGAGGGACTTAGAGACCCTGTAACAGGTCAGAGACAATGTTCTGTGCCCCTGCCCCTTATACTGTGTGCCCTCTCCATATACTGTACCCCCCTATACTGTGTGCCCCCCTTGCCATGCCCTCCCCATATACTTTGTGCCCCCTCCCCATACTGTGCGTGCCCACCCCATATATTGTTCCCCCCTTACTGTTTGCCCACTCCCCAGAGGTGTAACAACCACGGTCGCAGGTGCAACCAGGCCTCGAGGTACAGGGGCCCGCCGACCTCTGGCTACACCCTCTTTACATGGATGTGCATCCCTGGGGACGCTCATCTATGTTCCCAGGCGGCTGATCACGGCCGCTGGATGTATAAAGTCCGGCAGTACCATTCTCTCTCTGCCCCCCGCCGCTGTCCTGGCCAATCACAGGCAAGTCGGCAAATTACTTCAGCTACTGGCCTGTTATTGGCTGCACAGGCGGCTTGTGGCCTGTGACTGGCCAGGACAGTGGCACCATACACTAACGGCATCCGAGGCAGGGAGATGAATGCGGTGCCGTGTACCTCCATGCTCTTGCAGGCTAAGAGAGGCGCCGGTGGGTGTGACCTGTGAGTAGTGTCCCTGTGTCTGTGTGTGTCCCTGTGTGTGTGTCCCTGTGTGCGTGTCCATGTCCCTGTGTGCATGTCCGTGTCCTGTGTGTCTGTATGTGTGTGGGGAGGATGTATGCTATACGGAGGGCTAGGAGGCCGCATTATTGCATTATACTATATGAAGGGCTGTGACGCTGCATTATATTATATGGAGAGCTGTGACGCTGCATTATATTATGTGAAGGGCTGTGAGGCTGCATTATATTATATAAAGGGCTGTGACGCTGCATTATATTATGTGAAGGGCTGTGATGCTGCATTATATTATATGAAGGGCTGTGACGCTGCATTATATTATATAAAGGGCTGTGACACTGCATTATATTATCTGGAGGGCTGTGAGGCTGCATTATATTATATAAAGGGCTGTGACACTGCATTATATTATGTGAAGGGCTATGATATTGCATTATATTATATAAAAGGCTGTGATGCTGCATTATATTATGTGAAGGGCTGTGACACTGCATTATATTATCTGGAGGGCTGTGAGGCTGCATTATATTATATAAAGGTCTGTGACGCTGCATTATATTATATAAAGGGCTGTGACGCTGCATTATATTTGGAGGGCTGTGAGGCTGCATTATATTATATAAAGGGCTGTGACGCTGCATTATATTATGTGAAGGGCTGTGACGTTGCATTATATTATATAAAAGGCTGTGATGCTGCATTATATTATGTGAAGGGCTGTGACACTGCATTATATTTTCTGGAGGGCTGTGAGGCTGCATTATATTATATAAAGGTCTGTGACGCTGCATTATATTATATAAAGGGCTGTGACGCTGCATTATATTTGGAGGGCTGTGAGGCTGCATTATATTATATAATGGGCTGTGACGCTGTATTATATTATGTGAAGGGCTGTGACGCTGCATTATATTTTCTGGAGGGCTGTGAGGCTGCATTATATTATATAATGGGCTGTGACGCTGCATTATATTATGTGAAGGGCTGTGACGCTGCATTATATTATATAAAGGGCTGTGACGCTGCATTATATTATGTGAAGGGCTGTGACACTGCATTATATTATCTGGAGGGCTGTGAGGCTGCATTATATTATATAAAGGGCTGTGACACTGCATTATACTTTATGGAGGGCTGGGGCGCTGCATTATACTCTATGGAGGGCTGTGAGGCTGCATTATACTATATATGGAGGGCTGTGAGGCTGCATTTTACTATAATGGAGGACCAGGATAAGTGCATATTCCAGGAGCAGGACCATATATAGCAGGGTGAGGGACATCATTACATAATGAAGGGGAGAGGGGTCAATTTGTGAGTCTTTACATGATTTATAATGTTACATTGGGCCCATACATCTGACCAATATGGGTGCGCGGGGAAAGGGGGGGCCCAGGTCCATATTTCGCACTGGGGCCCTTCGAACTCTAGTTACGCCACTGGTGAAGCGTCATTAATGAAACTCATCACAGGGGCTGGGCTTGTCCCTACGCGATGTGCACTGTCCGATTTGCACAACGACAACACACATTTTCTGTTGCCGGCTTAGATCAGCAGTAACAAGCTGGCACCAGAGCATTGTCAGAATCACAGGTGTGCAAATACCAACCCCATGAGTGACAACATTGGTCTCCATATGCCGGGCATTGTGACACCGCTCCGGTGCTGGATCGTTGCTGCTGATCAGAGCCGGCAATGGAGAGTGTGCTGTCATTGTGTACATCGCACACCGTGCAGAGACTAGCCGAGCTCCTATAATGAGTGTCATTGATGATGCTCCATGTCAGGGAGGCAGTGTAGCAGTGACCCCAGCGCATTGTTCCAACATGCACCATGCACTAGGATTCTCAAACAAATCATCATCAAAAAAGACAGAGAGAAAATATAGAACAGCAATTGGATAGTGTGGTTAGGGAATGATAGGGAATTTTTAATGCAAATATACTAGAAAAAAATAGATTATGGCACTTAATAGAGGTTTAGAATTAAATGTACTTTGCCTAATGACCACCACTTTCATTTTTATGAGATATATATTTTTTAGGTCCATTAACTCCCATGACATGCTCCCCTTTCGCGTACTGATCCATGTTATGCTGCCCCCTCTCCCATACACAGCCCATGTTATGCTGCCCCCTCTCCTATACACAACCCATGTTATTGTGCCCCTTTCCATACTGATCCCATGTTATTTGCCACCTTTCCCATACTGATCCCATGTTATGCTGCCCTCTCCTCTTCCATACTGATCCCATGTTATTCTGCCCCCATTCCCATACTGATCCCATGTTATGCTGCCCCTCTCCCATACTGATCACATGTTATTCTGTCCCCTTTCTCGTACTGATTCCATGTTATGATGCCCCTCTTCCATACTGATCCATGTTATTCTGTCACTTTCTCGTACTGATCCCATGTTATGCTGCCCCTCTCCCATACTGATCCCATGTAATTCTGCCCCTCTTCTCATACTGATTCCATGTTATTCTTCCCCTCCTTCCATAACATCCCATGCTATTCTGCCCCATTTCCCATACCATCCCGTGTCATTTTACCCCCTCTCTCATACTAATCCCATGTCATTCTGTCCCCTCTCCATACGATTCCATGTTATTCTGCCCCCTCTCCATACAATCCCATGCTATTCTGCCCCATTTCCATACTGATCCCATGTTATGCTGCCCCTCTCCCATACTGATCCCATGTTATGCTGCCCCTCTTCTGTACTGATCCCATGTTATTCTGCCCCTTCCCATACTGATCCATGTTATGCTGCCCCACTCCCATTACGATCCCATGTTATTCTACCCCCCTTTCCGTACTATCCCATGTCATCTGCCCTCTCTCCCATACTGATCCCATGTTATCTGCCCCCTCTTCCATACTGATCTTATGTTATTCTGCCCCCTTTCCCATACTGATCCAATGTTATGCTGCCCCCTCTCCCATACTGATCTCATGTTATTCGCCCCCTTTCCCATACTGATCCAATGTTTTGCTGCCCCCTTTCCCATACATCTCCATGTTATTCTGCCCCCTTTCCTATACTGATCCCATATTTGCTGCCCCCTTTCCCATACACATCCCATGTTATTCTGACCTCTTTCCATACTGATCTTATGTTATTTGCTGCCCCCTCGCATACTGATCCCATATTATTCTGCCCTTTCCAATACTGTTCCATGTTATGCTGCCCCTTCCATACTGATCCCATGTTATTCTGTCCCCTCCTCTCATAACATCCCACTCCCCTCCACAGACCAGATTCAGCTTCCCCTCTCCACACGATCCCAGCTGTCCCCGTCTTCATGTGGATCCAGCACCCCGCATCTCCCACCGGATCCCAGCCGTCCCCTGTCCTCCATGCGGATACCAACCACCCCATTTCCTACGGGATCCCAGCCGCCCCCGTCCCCCATGTGGATCACCACCCCCTCTCCTATGGATCCCAGCCGCCCCCTCTCCCATGTGGATCCTAGCCGCCCCCTCTCCTGTCCCCATGTGGATCCCAGCCGTTCCCTGTCCTCATGCTGATCTGAGCCATCCCCTGTCCCCCGTGCGGATCCTAGCTGCCCTGCATCTCCCACGCAGATCCCAGCTGCCCTATCTCCCATGCAGATCCCAGCCACCCTGTCTCCCATGTGGATCCCAGCCACCCCCTTCCCTGTCCCCCATGCGGTTCTCAGCCATTCCCTGTCCCCCGTGTTGATCCTAGCCACCCCGTGTCTCCCATGCGGATCCCAGCACTTCCGCCTCCCATGCGGATCCCAGCCGTCCCCTGTCTCTCACCCGGATCCCAGCTGCCAGTCTCCCATGCAGATCCCAGCCGCCCGCTCCTCTGTCCCCCATTCGGATCCCAGCCGTCCCCTGTCTGCTGTGCGGATCCCAGCAGCCCCGCATGTCCCATGCAGATTCCAGCTGCCCCATCTCCCCTGCTGATCCCAGCCACCCTGTCTCCCATGTGGATCCCAGCCACCCCCTTCCCTGTCCCCCATGCGGATCTCAACCATCCACTGTCCCCCGTGTCGATCCCAGCCACCCCGTGTCTCCCATATGGATCCCCACAGCCCTGTCTCCCATGTTGATCCAAGCCGCCCCCTGTCTCCTATGTGGATCCCAGCTTCCCCCTGTCCCCCGTGCTGATCCCAGCCACCCAATCTTCCCCGAGTGGATCCCAGCCACCCCCTGTGCCCAGTGTGGATCCCAGCCACCCCTGTGCCCAGTGTGGATCCCAGCTGCCCCCTGTACCCGGTACAAATCCCAGCTGCCCCTGTGCGGATCCCAGCCACCCCCTGTGCCCGGTGCAGATCCCAGTTGTTGCCTGTGCCCAGTTCAGATCCCTGCCATCCCCTGTGCCCCATGCGGATCCCAGCTGCCCCCTGTGCCTGATGTGAATCCCAGCCGCCACCTGTGCTCGGTGCGTATCCCAGTTGCCCTGTACCCCATGCAGATCACAGCCAGCCCTAATATCTTAACCTGTGTAGCGCCTACCTTAGCAGCCTCTCTCCTCCGTGGTGCTCTGCACTCTGGACTGATGCCGTCAGTGAAGGGGTAAACTGCCATGATGTCAGGAGCCTGTGCACCAGCTGCACATGGGGTCATGGAGCCGCCTGCCTGAAGCTCCCTGAACCAGGAAGTAAAGAGCACAGGGAACATCATTCATCATTAGCTTCTCATAGACACTGATGAATGAGCACAAGGCCCCTGCTGCCTCAGCCGCTGCTGACACATTTCCCCCCCCCACACACACACAAAGACTCTGGTATTCCTATTGAGTCTGGAGAAAAGGAGGGCGCAGGAAAAAAAAATGTTTTATTGAATTCCCATCCCTGGTGACGCCCCTGCAGCCCAGCACCCTTAGGCAGGTGCCCTAAAGTGCCTAGTTATACATACCGGCCTGCTCACAGGACACAGTTTGATAATTTACTTCATTGTTGCTTCTTGATTCAAACCAGTGACTTTTTTCTTGGAAATCAAACTCATAACATACCGAGCTATTAGATAATGTGAGAACAAGTTGTAATTTGTAGTATACTGGAAGAATAAGATTTTTCAAACTCCTGGGGCAAAACAGAAATAAGGAAGGGACATGACAAGACATGACAAGAATCTGCATAACTAATTATATCCTAAATATTCGCAAGTCATATTTATGTATAAGATACTGTAACTAAGATGATTGTCTATAAAATGAAGGTAGTCTCTCGTTAAAAAGCTATAGAGTAGCTATAGAAGCATATCATGGCTGCTGCAGTCCCCAGCGTGGTGCAGATAGAGTAGTGAGGATGAAAGGTTAAAAATCATGCTGCCGCATTCCACAAGACATCAAAGGATGAATATAATATTGATTTATTAGTCATCATGTTTTAGGGCTCCCTGGCCCCTTCCTCAGGACACATCAATATCATATTATTATGTTTCAGGGCGATTCAGGTAATTGACTAATAATTCAATATTATATTCACCCTTTTATGTCTCGTGGAATACGGCAGTGTGGTTTTTAACCCTTCATCTTCCCTAATTTTCTGAGTTAATGATTTTTTGGCTTTTATTGGCTGCAAGGCATAATCATCATCATTAACAAAAATAAGCACTTGAAATAGATCACTCTGTTTGTAATGACTCTATATATGCGTTTCAGTTTTTGAATTGAATTACTGAAAAAATAAACTTTTGATGATATTCTAATTCATTGAGATGCATCTGCATATGTGTGTGCAACATACTTGTGTCACCTACTGTGTATATGTAGTAGGGTCCATTCACGACTGTGACTGCAGATATAGTTGGACATCAAGTTATAAATTTTAAGAATTGACAGGTGTAAACATGTTTGCAATCACCCAATGAGTGAGCAAAATGCTGCTCATCATTGGGTGATCAGATTGCTTATGGAGGAACAAGAATCATTGTTCTCAACAGCACATCTCCTGCAGCAAAATGCAGATGTACTGCTGATAACATGATACTACAACCCCTGGCAAAAATTATGGAATCACCTGGTTCGGAGGATGGAAAAAAGAAGATCACAGACATGGCATAAAACTAAAGAGGGTAAATCAACAGACAATGTTGCCAAAGAAGTTGGTTGTTTACAGTCAGCTGTGTCTAAAATCTGGTCCAAATACAAACAACATGGGAAGGTTGTTAATGGGAAACAAACTGGTAGACCAAGGAAGACATCAAAGCGTCAAGACCGGAAACTTAAAGCAATATGTCTTCAACACAGGAAATGCACAACAAAACAAACGAGGAACGAATGGGAGGAAACTGGAGTCAATATCTGTGACAGAACTGTAAGAAACTGCCTAAAGGAAATGGGATTTACATACAGACAAGCTAAACAAAAGCCATCATTAACACCTAAACAGAAAAAAACAGGGTTAAAATGGGCTAAGGAAAAGCAATCGTGGACTGTGGATGACTGGATGAAAGTCATATTCAGTGATGAATCGCTAATCTGCATTGGGTAAGGTGATGATGCTGGAACTTTTGTTTGGGGTCGTTCCAATGAGGTTTATAAAGATGACTGCCTGAAGAGAACATGTATGGAGCCCACTGGGACGGGGTGCTCGGTACCGGACCGGGTCGCTGCTGGGGATGTCACGGAGGTCCTGGTCCGGACCATGTCCCAGGTTCTCACAAGTAAAAGGGGATATATACAAAGGATACAGCTTGTCGTGACGCCATCCACGGTTTGTGGTCAATGATGGGACCACCGCTGCAGCTCTGCCAGATGGATGGGCTGCAGCCGGATGGATGAGCCGGCCACAGGTCGGACTGCTCCTGACAGGAATGAAAGGTATGAAAACAGTTCTTTATCCCTGGAATCAAACACGGACACACAGGCAGGGTTCGCCGGGTTTACTTGTCAGTTCTCTTTAAGCAGTTCACAGTAGTTCTCAGTACAGTTCACTTCTTAACATGAGTTACAGGCATTCTACTCCGGTTCTCACTAAACCCTCTGCAGCCAGGTTGTCACACTGAGACCCCTCACTCTTTCTAGTGTCCTTTCCAGACTGTCGTTTCTCTCTTGATGTGTCTCCGGACAGTATAGTGGCAGCTCGGACCCCTGTAGGTCCTCGTGCTTTCTGTCCTTAGGGTGGGAACTCCAACTTGGAATTGGAGCTCCCAGTCGGTGAATCTGGGGATACCAGGTGAATCTTCGGTCCCCGTCAGAGCCGACACTCTGCTGTGTGCCTAGCCTGCAATAGCCCTCTCCCGCAAGGCACTATCAGGCTCCCTCTAACCCGTGTGACTCCAGCTTCAGTAGGGAAGACTTCTCTCCTAGTTAGTCAGTGCTGCCGTGTTCCTCGGACCCGGTACTGCTGGTCCGTCTCTTTCCTCACACTCCCCTGGGGTGCTGGCTAACGACGAGCTTTCTCTCCATGGTTTCTGTGACTCTGTGGATTCTGCATCTCCATCATCCCCACTCCTCCATAATGTGTGTGTCTTTCTTTTTGTTCTTGTGTTTTTTTCTGTTCAGCTCAGCTCTCTGTGTCTTGGCTGCTCGGCTCACTCTGGCCCACTTCTGGTCTTTGCTTCTCAGCCTACTGCAGCCTACTTGGTCTTTACTGGTCGGCACCCTCGGCCTACTAACTCCTCCTCTTCCTCTACTTGTACCTTCTGTCACCTGACCTACATGCTTCCCACCCACTGTCCTCTAAACCCACCACCCCTTGCCCACCTAGAGTTCAAGGCTCTGGGTTGGGTGCTGCCTCCTAGTGGTGTGTGGGATGTCTGTGAGGGTGTTTAGTGTATAAACTGTCTTTTCCTCCTACCTGGCTGCAGTTCCCTATGTGGCCACCCTGGTCGCAGGGGCGCCACACATGCAAATTTTCACAGTCATTGATGATATGGGGCTGCATGTCAGGTAAAGGTACTGGGGAGATGACTGTCATTACATGTTCAATAATTGCCCAAGTTTACATTGATATTTTGGACACTTTTCTTATCCCATCAATTGAAAGGATGTTTGGGAATGATGAAATAATTTATCAAGATGATAATGCATCCTGCCATTGAGCAAAAACTGTGAAAACGTTCCTTAAAAGAAGACACATAAGATCAATGGCATGGCCTGCAAATAGTCCGGATCTCAATCCAATTGAAAATCTTTGGTGGAAGTTGAAGAAAATGGTCCATGACAAGGCTCCAACCTGCAAAGCTGATCTGGCAACAGCAATTAGAGAAAGTTGGAGCCAGATTGATGATGAGTACTGTTTGTCACTCATTAAGTCCATGCCTCAGAGTCTGCAAGCTTTTATAAAAGCCAGAGGTGGTGCAACAAAATACTAGTTATGTATTTGAGTGTTGTTTTGTTTGTAATGATTCCATAATTTTTTCCTCTGAACTGAGTGATTCCATAATTTTACCCCTGCTTGGTCTACAAAAGTAACCGTTACTGGCTAACACATTTTTTTTCAAGATCTCTTTTAGTGTTTGTGTTTAGAATGCCATGTGTATAATCTTCTTATTTTCTACAAAATTAAACAACTGAATGAACATCCTCCGAGCCAGGTAATTCCAAACTTTTTGCCATTGGTTGTATGTGAGATTAGATTGATCTACTGATGATTGTCCTGTGCCCATCATTCTATGTCAACCTGAGTAAAGAGGCTGCTCTGAAACAAACATTGAACTATTTCAGTGACACTCATTTAATGGTCGGAACACAGCACTTGTACAGAATAATAGCAGTGTGTTTAAAATAACTGAGAAATGGTCAATTATCATAATAGTATTTACTTCAATATGCACAAAGGCACTGAGAGGACACTACATTCAATTCCAAATGAAAATATTAACAGAATGTTATTTTTAAACTAAAACTGAAGAAAAAGGAATAATAGGCTGAAAAATACCAGCATCTGCATTTTCATTTATAAACTTGAATATTTACAGTATAAACTGAACTTTGTTTACAGACTTAGCTGTTCTGTAATTCACTGAATGAATATTTTGTTATATAGCCTTTATTTCTGGTAACTGCTTTATATCTGTGTGGCATGGAGTTAACCAATACCTGCCACCTGTGAAGTTTTTCCACAGTTCTTTTGCATTCTTAGGCTTCACATCCAAAAACAGCATTTCTTGTGTCATGCCACAAAATCCCAATTGGATTGAAGTCTGTGAATTGGGCTGGTCACTTTATAACATAAATCTTAATGGTCTGGAACCAGTGTGTTTCACGCTTCTGGCGTGTATTATAATTATTATTATTATTATTATTATTATTATTTATAGAGCACCATTGATTCCATTGGGCTGTACATGAGAAAGGGTTACATACAAACAAGTTAAAAATACAATAAACAAACTAACAGAGACAGACTGGCACAGAGGGTAGAGAGGACCCTGCCCTTGCAGGCTTACATTCTACAGGGCAGTGGGGAGAGAAACAGTAAGTTGGGTCTGCTCTGGTGGTGGAGCGCTGTGTCCAATGGTGGTGAAGCACCAGGTCCAGTGATGGTGGAGTGCCAGGTCCAGTGATGGTGAGATAACACTGTGGTCATTGCAGGCTGTAGGCTGTTCTGTAGATTGGTAGATGGGTTTCAGGTCCCGCTTGAAGGTTCCGAGTATAGGGGATAGTCGGATGTTTTGGGGTGCAGAATTCCAGAGGATGCGGGATGCTCGGACGAAGTCTTGCAGGCGGCTTGATGAGGAACGCACAAGTGTGCAGGAAAGAAGGAGGTCTTGGGAGGATCGAAGATTACGAGTTGGATGATATCAGGAGATTAGTTCAAAGATATATGGGTTAGACAGATTGTAGATGTTAGTAGTTTGAATTGGATATGCTGGGGGATGGGGAACCAGTGGAGGGATTTGCAGAGGGGAGAAGTGGGGGAGCACGGAGGAGAGAGGTTGATTATTCGGGCAGCAGAGTTAAGGACAGATTGGAGAGGTGCAAGAGTGTTAGTAGGGAGGCCACAGAGGAGGAGTTTGCAGTATATGGGAGATGAGGAAGGCATGAACTAGTACGGTAGTTTAGTAGTTTGAGAGTTAAGGAAGGGTCGGATTCTGGAAATATTTTTGAGTTGGAGGCTGCAGGAGGTGGCGAGACCTTGGATGTGTGGTTTGAAGGATAAGGCAGAGTCAAAAGTTACTCCGAGGCAGCGGACTTAAGGTACAGGGCAAAGTGTGATGTAATTTATTGTGATAGACAGATCGGGTAAGGGAGGTGCGCAAGATGGGGGAAAGATGATGAGTTCAGTTTTTTTTTGTAAATATATTTTTATTGAGTTTTAAGCATTGGCTCAAACACAATACATTACGAAATAGCATTGTATTTAGAAGAGATATATCTTCAAAACAATAAGATGAGGATCATAATTGTCAACAAGCCACCTGATATCGTCGCAAGTTTCAACATCTCGTGGCATCTACAAATGTCACATCTATATAATATTTGGGTCCACTCCTCGACTCATCAGGCTCGGAGGAGGGGGCCCTAGATCTCAACAGGAGATTGGGGTACAATACTATTAAATTTACATTTCTCTAGTCTATATATTCCGGCATTTGGCCGTCCACTGGGGGAAAAAGGGGGGGTGAAGAAGGGGAACAAGAGTAAAATGTCAGGAGAGGGGGAAAGGAATGACGAGAGAGAAGAGATCGAGGAATAATAGAGATCGAAAAAAGAAGAGCGGAGAAAATGTGAATAGTACGCCTGGGGAGTCGCGGTTCAAAAACAAGAATCTGGCAGAGGTCGAGTTCTGCGCAGGTAAGTACATATTCAGGAAAGCAGATCTCTAAAATTGGGGGCCTCTCTGAACAGAATCCACTCCGTCCAAGTGGTTACATAGGCACATAGGTTACATAGGCAGATTGGGTCTGGGAGAAGTCAGCCGAAATCTCCTCGTATCTACGGCGGGTCTCCATTTCCAAGTACCACTCCAAAATCGTAGGGGGCGTCTATCCCCTCCAGTGGCGAGGAATCACATTCCGTGCTGCATTAAGGCAGAATCGGAGGATGTTCTTCTTTTGGGTCTTCCAGGATCCAGGGAGCAGAGAGAGTAAGGCCATCTCAAGGGATCCCTCCAAGTTCCCACCCGTGACCATATTGTAATTCCGAAAAGCTTTAAACCAGAATTCCTCGATCCTGGGGCAACTCCACCAAACATGAATCAGAGTGCCAACCTCTGTGCCGCATCTCCAGCAGAGGGGAGAGGTGCAAGAAGAAAACCGGTGCAGCCTGTCTGGGGTGAGATACCAACGAAGGTGTATCTTGTAGCATTTTTCCAGTGTCTCACATGACCCCGAAGATTTCCTAGCCATCAAGAAGCACTTCTCCCATTCCTGTACCAAAGCTGTCCTCCCAAAGCTCTAATTCCCAGGCTCTCCGATACCGATGGGCCTCAGTACCAGCCGCCTCAGATAAAATAGAGTAGATGACAGATATCCCTCTAAGGGGTGCCTGGGCGGTCGCAAAGATCTCCTCTAGGGGAGACAGGGCAACATCCGGGTCTCTCTGGAAGATTAGAGAGCTCAAATAGGAGCTTAGTTGAAAATATTCCCCACCTCAATTTCACATCTGGAGACAAAGCCTGTAAGTCAGTGAAAGAATGGAGCTCACCCGCGTTAAGAATCTGTCCAACCCAGGTATCGTCACGAGCCCGCCACAACAATATCGTTTGGTGAGTCATCCCGGGCGGAAAGGCCGGGTTGCAAAACAATGGGGTCAGTGAACTGGCCAATTTCGTTTCATTCAACTCCCTCCACGCCACGCGCCAAGCCTTCAGTGTCTCGGTAGTAAGAGAAACAAAGTGTCCAGAAGAAGTCAGAGCCTCAGAGGGGATCCACTGCATATAACGAAGGGGTACCTGCACATCTCTCTGCTCTATCTGTACCCACTGCTTAGTGGCTGCTCTAAAATTCCAATCAAGTAAGCGGACCAATATGGCAGCTAAACAATACCGCAGTTAATCCGGCAAGCTTATTCCCCCCATTTTTGTTTGTGCAGTCAAGACCTTCATGCCCACTCTCGGCTTCATACTGTTCCAGACAAACCTGGATATAAGAGTGCGGAGAGTATGGAAGAACGAATCCCGAGGCCATATAGGCACGGCCTGGAAAACATACAAGAATCTCGGCAAGATGTCCATCGTCACGGCGTGAATCTTCCCCAGCCAAGACAGTCACAGGGTCTATAAGACTCCAACAGAGCACCCACCCTGTCCAAAATAGATTTATGGTTCAATTGGAAGGCGCTGGCCAAGTCCACGGGCAAGTTTATACCCAGATATGATATGTGGCCCGACCTCCAGTGAAAGGGGAACCTCTCAAATAGGGAGGACATCTCAGCGGAAGACAGGGAGACATTCCTCACCTCCGACTTTGTGTAGTTCACTTTAAAGTTACTAAGGCCTCCAAACAACTCGAACTCTCGCAGCAGGGTGGGGAAGGTCACGGACGGGCGTGTAACGTACATAAGGACGTCGTCCGCAAATCACGCTGTCTTATGATGAGTGTCCCCCACTAGAATCCCGTGGACCTCGCCATTGTCCTGTATAGCCTTAGCTAAGTACTCCATGACAATAACATAGAGCAGGGGAAATAGCGGGCAACCCTGTCGTGTCCTATTCCCAATTAGGAACGATCCATACAAGCGTCCGTTTACACGAACTCTTGCGGATGGATGGGAGTACAGTGAGGAAACCCCATTCATAAATTTACTGCCCAGGCCAATGTGTCTCAGCGCCTCCCAAAGGAAACCCCAATGGACTCTGTCAAAGGCCTTTTCTGCGTCAATAGAAAGCAGACAAAGAGGGGACTTCCACATCTTCGCTCTTTCGATAAGAAGAAAGGATCTTATAATGTTGTCCCGTGCCTCTAGGCCTTTGACAAAGCCCACTTGATCAAGGTGGACGATGGAGGGAAGTCTCATCAAAAGCCTATCAGCTAATATCTTGGCAAACAGCTTAACGTCCAGATTTATTAAAGAGATGGGACGGTAACTCGCCGCCTCTAAAAGAATTTTGTTCGGCTTGCGGGGGAAAAGTGTCTCCCTTCAAGAGCGCCCTAAATGTAGAGAGCATGTGAGGCATCAAGTCACCGAGCATGGTCTTATAAAATATGGGCGTATAGCCGTAAGGGTCCCAAATTTCTCGCTGTTGGGGACATCCTGACTGCATTAGTCAGCTCCTCCACCATAATGTCTTCCTCTAAGGAAGCAACGTCTACTTCAGACAGAGACGGCACGTTTACCTGATCAATGTACGACCGAATTTTAGATCGTAAGGTCTCGGGGTCCATGTCAAAAAATTTACTCTTCAGGCCATATAGGTTAGCAAAAAATGTCTGAATGACTCTCGATATTTCCTCCGTGCTATGGAGTACCTGACCTGAGGGAGTCTTAATGGAGGGAATGTATGTGGGACCTCCACGGGGGTGTAGCAGTCTAGCCAAGGGTCGCCCACAGTAGTTAGCCTTTTCCACCATTAACAGTAGAGATGGGCGAGTCCTAAAAGACTCGGAATCGCAAGACCCCAACGAGTCCGAGTCAAGGACTCGGGACTCGTTGCGAGTCCAGCGAGTCCAATGTTAATGAATAGGGAACCAAGTAATAGCGAATAATGACATTTACAACTCGCTGATGTGTCTCTGAAAGTGTGCGAGTCCAAACACACCGCACACTACACTCCCTAAAAAAATTGGTTTTAAGTGCGCACAGCCACCGAGATGTGGTTTGGTGTTGCTGTATGCGTCACTTGCTGGCGGGGTAAGTGTGCGCACTCACACTTGGCAGTGAAGCCGCACACTACACTCCCTAAGGGCCCTTTCACATCAGCTTTTTTTGAAATCGTGGCAGATGCGGTGAAAAAACCGCATCTGCCGCGATTACCGCATACCGGCTGCACTTGCGGCGCGGTTGCGGTTTTTTGCCATGCAAAGTATAGGCGGACTTGCGGCAGGTGCGGCAAGTGCGGTTTTGCACTTGCGGCAGGTGCGGCCACGAAAAAAACCGCGTCTGACCGCGGTTTTTTTCGCGGCCGCACCTGCCGCAAGTGCAAAACCGCACTTGCCGCACCTGCCGCAAGTCCGCCTATACTTTGCATGGCAAAAACCGCAACAGCGCCGCTAGTGCAGCCGGTATGCGGTAATCGCGGCAGATGCGGTTTTTTCACCGCATCTGCCGCGATTTCAAAAAAACGCTGATGTGAAAGGGCCCTAAGGTGGTGTACGTGCTATTTAAAGGTAGGAGAGCAGCAACGCACTGGTCTGCCACAGAAAAAATAACGCTCTATGTCTTATTAGGAACAAAAATCGATCTGGTGCAAAAACAAAAAGGAAACAGCACCTCAGCTAAGCCTCTGACTGCAGCTGTTAGCAAAGCTGAGTGAGTAAGCTAAGCTATGAGGTCCGTCCTGTGTGCACTGTAAGGCTTCTCCTTCCTTCCCTCCCTGCCTGCCTGCCTGCCTACACAGCACTACTCTGTCCTCCTCCTAGCTCTCAGAAGAGCTTTTTGGGTTAATATAAGGAATCTTCCCTACACTGACAATCCCTGATCTGCTCCAGCATATATCTCTCTCTCCCTATACTAGGTCAGATCGTCTCAGGAATGTGGCCAAAATGGCGGGGACAAGCCTTATATACTGCCTTGCCTGTCATACATGACATAGGCATCACGATGGACAGCAGCCAATCATAGTCCTGACACAACCAACTTTGCTATGCCATTACTGACTATGATTGGCTATCTTCACAAGTTTTCTGACCTAACACGCACGCTGTGCTGACTCGGAACATAATCATATTCTGTATTCGAGAGTCCGACTCCCGAATACAGTATACAGGACTCGGAATCGTAGACTCGTAGGACTCGGAATCGTAGACTCGCTCAGACTCGCTGCTGACAGCGGGTATCTGTGAAGAGTCAAGCTTATTGCCATTGAATTCCATTGGACTCGTCACTGTGCGAGTCCAAGCTGGGAGATTCGCCGAGTAACGAGTCCTGCGAGTACCTTCAGAATCGCCGAGTCCCGAGTCCTAGCGAGTAGACTCACCCATCCCTAATTAACAGGTGATGGCACACCTCACTTTCTCCCATGTCAATTCAGAAGGACCTTTGATCAATTCAAGGCATACCTAGGAATGGGGCATATAGAAGTCAATAGTCAA
The DNA here is from genome assembly GCA_033576535.1 of Allobates femoralis. Taxonomy (NCBI): domain Eukaryota; kingdom Metazoa; phylum Chordata; class Amphibia; order Anura; family Aromobatidae; genus Allobates; species Allobates femoralis. Next base: position 185,504,621 of record JARQOC010000003.1, read on the forward strand.
GTCAAAAATAGTCAAAAGTAAATAGGGTTGGAGGCCAATTAATGGATTTCTGCTTTATTTATAATATACATTAAAAAAAGATCAATTTTAAATAATACAAATAACAAAGATACAGTCTGTCGTTAACTCTTGCTGCCCAACTAATCCACCTCTCTCCTTACTTCTCCCCTCTGCAAATTCCTTCATTGGCTCCCAATTTTCCAATTAATTTAGTTCAAACTACTAACACTGACCTACAAAACCTTCCATAATCTGTCCCCTCCCTGTATATCCAAAATAATCTCCCAATATTTTCATTTACATAATATCTGCTCCTCCCAAGACCTCCATCTCTTCTTCACACTTATATATTATTCACCCTATCATCTTCAAGACTTCTCCCAAAAACCTCTATCCTCTGGAATTTTGTGCCCCAACGCATCCTATTATCCACCCCATTCAGATCCTTCAGGCAGATCTTGAAATCCCATCTCATTAAGAAATCTTACAGCCTGCAATTACCACGCTGCAGCCTCACTACCACCACCTCCCCACCACCGGAGCTACTGCAACACCCAACCTTCTGTCTCCTTCCCCATCATTCCCGTAGAATGTAAGCTCACAAGGGCAGGGTCCTCTTCCTTCTGTACCAGTCTGTCATTGTTAATTTGTTTACTTTAACCTATACCTTGTATGTCACCCCTTATCATGTACTGCACCATGGAATTAATGGTGCTATATAAATTATACACATACACACTTATATGTAGACATACAGTGGTGTGAACAACTGTTTGACACTTTCTGAATTCTTTTTTTTTTAACCAATCTTTATTCATTTTCTCATTACATTGCGAAAATAACATTCAAATTAACGGTACATTGTTAAATAACAGTGCATTGAAAAACTCCCTCTCGTGCCAGATATCAAATCCTCTGATCATAAGCCCTAGTTCTATGTCAACTGTCCCCTATTATTCAGTTCCCATCTCTCTTATATCTACTCTTTTAACCATCTCAAAAACCTTTTCCTAATTTCCCTTGCAGCTCATTAAATAACCAGTTAAAAACACCATGCAGACTGAAAGGCTGGAAGCGAAGAGGAATAAAGATCTCTATACAGAAAATTTTTTTACCTCTTGGAAACATTCATCATTTCCATATTATCTCCAGACAAATTTAAAAACAACAATAGTGCCATTTAAAAACACAAATTGGTACCTTTTAGAAGATCTCAAAGGAACACTGGGTGATCTAAAGATTTAGGAATGGTGCGGTTCCTTATATAGAATTGTTTTAATGATGGTTGCTCTTATTGTGATGAATATGTCATTTTCTCATATAAAGGTGTAAAACACTCGAATGTTTCCTTTTCTTTTGTTTGATTATGTTTCCTGTTAAAGAAAATTTTAAACCTTAGTAAAAAGGATTTGGAAAAAACAAAACGAAAAAAAAAAAACGAGACTTTTTATGGATATCTTTGAGAAATGGTTTTCTTCTTTCCACTCTTCCATAAAGGCCAGATTTGAGCAGTGTACGACTGATTGTTGTCCTATGGACAGACTCTCTAACCTCAGCTGTAGATCACTGCAGTTCATCCACAGTGATCATGGGCCTTTTGGCACAGTGCTCCTTGAGATGTTTAAAACTTGGGAAATCTTTTTGTATCCAAAACCAGCTTTAAACTTCGCCACAACAGTATCTTGGACCTGCCTGGTGTGTTCCTGGGTCTTCATGATGCTCTTTGCACTTGAAACAGAACCCTGAGACTATCACAGAACAGGTGCATTTGTACGGAGACTTAATTACACACAGGTGGATTCTGTTTATCATTACCAGTCATTTAGGACAACATTGGATCATTCAGAGATCATCACTGAACTTCTGGAGTGAGTTTGCTGCACTGAAAGTAAAGTGGCCGAATAATATTGCACATCCCACTTCTCAGTTTTTTATTTGTTAAAAAAGTTTAAAATATCCAATAAATTTGCTTCCACTTCACGATTGTGTCCCACTTGTTGTTGATTCGTCACAAAAAAATTTTAATTTATATCTTTATGTTTGAAGTCTGAAAAGTTGAAAAGTTCAAGGTGGCCAAATACTTTCACAAGGCACTGTAGTTTTATAATTAACTGTACAATAGGTATATAAAAGCTGAACATGACCCAAAGAGTTTACAATTGTTGCAGAAAGACTGATTCACATACACCTATAAGGATAAATGACCAAGTGAAAACAAATTTTAGCACCTTAGGATCATAAAGATACAGACCTCAAAGATAGATTATGGATTTTTATGTATACACAGATAAATAGCATATAATGCTATAGGGCGTTTTTGTTTTACAGACCAGACAGCGAGTGGAGGACGCAGAAGGAAAAGTATGCGTGTATATGGACTTAAAAGCACCTGGCCATCTGTTTGTGACCTGAAGCTGAAGTGCACTTCAATTATGCAGCAGAACAAAGATCCAAAACACACCAGCAAGTTTAACTCTAAATGGCTTAAGAAGAAAAAAATTAAGACTTTGGAGCGACCCACTCAAAAGTCCTGAACTGAATTTGAATTGAAAAACTAAACCGTGCCATGACCTTAAAAAGGGAGATTTATCCCGTAAGCTGTCAAATGTGGCTAAATTACAACAATTAGGACAAGGATTTTCATATATACCAAAAATCAAGGGTACCCCAGATAGGGGCACTCTTGGAAAGCTACTGGATAATAGCTAACACTAAGGAGAACAAAGAGAATCAAAGCTTCAAGTGTCCAAAAATAAGGTGCTGATTTATTTGCATACACCCTAAAAAAGCCCAAGAGGAGGCGGCAGTGTGAAGTGAGCAATGTCACAATAGGTGCAATAACAGCAGGGAAAATTGTTACAAAAACAGATTGATCATGTACAAAAAATGTATACATATATATATATATATGATTGTAGTACAACACATTGATGAATAAACACATAAAATGGCAGTCACACATAAAAAAATTACAGAGGTAAGTATGAGTGGACCAGAAAAACAAATGCCACACAGTACAATAAAAATTAGTTGCAGAGCAATGTTACGTATAGCTCCTACAATGGCCTTCTGGTCATCATATTACAAGTATATGTGCACCATATATAGTATGTAATACCACTGCGTATTAACATAGTATACAAGAAAACCTATTTAGGAAAACCATTATTAGCAAGGTTAGGAACCATTTGATACTCAGACTGTCAGCAGCCATTTGACACTGTGCACTAAGCAGGGAGGAACCTGATTAGGTGATCCCGACAGCATATCGTGGCCTGGGAAAATCCTAAGCCACTTTATCAGGGGGATCACAATCCTGCAAAGATGAGTGGGCCAAAATTCCTCCAGAGCTTTCTAAAAGACTTATTGCCAATTAGCAGCAACAACTGCAATCAAGCAGTCTCCCAGAAGCAAACATGGTCAGAGGTTCACCAGCTGAAAACTTACCATATTTTTTGGACTATTAGACTCTATTTTTCCCCAACTTTTGGGGAAAGTGGGAGGTGCGCCTTCTAGTCCAAATGTATAGTCCGAATGTTGCTGTGCTGTGGGGGGAGTCTTTGAAGCCGTCAACAGAGGCTGGAGCAGGCTGCAGCTGCAACTGGTGATCACGTGGGCCCACTGTTTACATTGTCTAATGTAATATTCACTGCAATCTCCCCACCCATCGCCTCTCAGCACTGAAGCTGGCAATGAGAGGTGGGTGGGATGATGGGCGGGGGAGAGGTAAATATTAAAGTAACTTAAATAGCAGCGATTGCGTGCCTGGATATTCGTTGCTTCCCACGCATCATCATCAGTGTGAAGTAGAATATCCCGGACGATCATACTCATCTCCCATCACTCCTCTGCAGCAGCGACGTCCTCCTATCTTATGCCAAATGCTGAACGCTGATTAGTGTGTGGAGTGGGGTGCAGGACAGTGATGTCATCGCTGTGTGTGCCGCTCACACAGTAATCAGTGTTTGGCTTGAGAATACAGGAAGATGTCATCGCTAGAGGTGGGAGCGATGGGAAGTGAGTATAATAGTTTTGTTTTTTTTGTTGTGTTTGGCAATCATGTACCAGGATGGGGGGATCCTATATATATACTAGGATGGAGGGGATCATATATACAGATAAGGAACTGGCCAGACCCAGCCACAGTTGTGCCAGCATCCTAACCACCAAGATAGTGAAAGCTCCTTCCCCGATGGGCAATCACACAGCCTCAGTGACCAGTATTGTAAATCTGTAGGCAACACTTCCCTGACATCACCACTGCACTGCAACTATTTGAGAGAGCCAGGAACCAGAACACAGGCTACACAATCAGATACAGGATCCCTTGGACTTAGGGAATCTGACTCTGCCACCCAAGACCACATGGAAAATTATTCCTAACCTACTTATATAACTGTGATAATTATCATAAGATCCACTACAAAAGCATATAAAAGGGATATAATAATTTCACCAAAGGTGCATTTTTCAACAGCGACACAGTGATCAAGGCCAGAAATTTGCCCAAATGTCATTTGCCTGGTCGCTCTATTCACTACTGACTGTGTAAATAAACTTGCATTTGAAGCAAAAACTTTCAGTATATGTGTGCAGTGATTAAACTACTGTTAAGGGATCAACGGATCCGTTGCACGGTTTTAAAAAATCCACTTGAGTGCTAGCCATCCATCTCTCTGAATTGTTCTCATTGTTGACAGAGATCTACATCCAGTATCCCCAATGTTCTGTTATCTGACTGAACACAAACGGATCTAGCCTTGGAACATTGGGTCCTCCAGAGATGTGGGTTCTTTAGTGTCGACTTAGGTTGCCTTCACATCACGATTTTTGCACATCCGTGGTGATCCTTGAATTTCAAGGATCACACGGACAGGCACGGATCTGTGCCAACAGATTTCACTGATGCTGACGGATACATGTTTTCCACAGATCCGTCATCAGAGATAGAGCTGTACCTTGCTTCTGAGAAGGCGCAGTACAGCAAATCAGATCTGTTGTACGGATCCGATTTTTTTGATGGATTTGAGATACATAGACTCCCATGTTATGTAACACAACGGATCTGTTATGGATCCATGGTGTTCGATTTGAGTCACGGAGACCAAAATCGTAGCAGGCTACGATTTTGGCTCCGTGACTAAATCAGACAGCAACAGATGGTGCTACAATTGGATGCCAATAGTGACACATCCGATCTGATCCATTGCCCATAGGGATACATGGGAGGCAAAATCGGATCCGTGTGTATCCGTTTTGAAATGGATACACGCGGATGCAGCAAAATCGTGATGTGAAGGCAGCCTTACCCCATCGTGGACTTCACAGCCCTAATCAAATGCCCCGTTTGACTTTTTAGAAAACAGGGCCTGGCTTCTGAACCCTCCTCAGATGAAGAAGAGTCAGAGGAAGAAGACCAAGAAGAACTGAAGGGAATACCTTGATCCTCAAATAGTGGTTTGTCCAAATCAGAGGAGGAAAAACGAGGCTTCCTTTTTAGCTTCTTTTCCCCTTCTAAGGGCCTCCAATAAATGATTAAGTTCTTCTCCAATTAAATCCCTTAAGCGAGCAGTAATACTGGGCACTTCCTCCCAGACAATTGTTTCCACACAAAAGGGACATAATTCCCTTAAATGATTCTCCGCTAGGGGCTCCTTACAAATTTCACATTCCTTGTGCTTCTTCTTTGTTATCTTGTTTTTAGGTGGATTCTGTAAAACAAATAACAAAGGACGCCTATTAACATAGACAACTTATTATGGTCAACTTACTACCGAATTTAATGTCTCGGTACCAGATTTGGAGGCTATTTGGGACCCTCATCCGACCTGCTGGATTTCCTGGATCCCTGGCTAGATTGATGGCCACCACCTGTAGATTGGCTCTCAGAGGCACTATCACTGTGCTGGTAATGCTGCTGCTGCATCTGATTGCCTTGCTGCTGTTAGTGTGGGTCTTGATTATATTCCATATTGCAGGGGGAGAGCATAGGCACCAAGTGCCTCCTCGACATGTCCTCAAATGTCTGCCAGGCCTCCTTCGATTACAGGGGATGATTCTCCCTTCCCCAGGTGCTGCCATAATTGTGCCCCACCAGGGACCTGCAATATCTCAGCCACACTCCAGGCCCAATGCCCCACCACCGCAAAGGCATGTTGTCCCAGGGGCACACTTCCAGGCCCATGTCCAGCTCCACAGCCAGGAAAGCCACACTGCAAGTGACAGGGTTCACCACATCTTCAGAGGTCTCCCACCTCCAGGACAGGAAACCAAAACTGATGCGTAGGAGAGGCACTGCCTTTTTATTTTAGTGGTTTCCTGTCCTGGATGGGCGGAACCTCTTTCTCTGGTGCTGTTGTCATGGCAATGAAGGTAATATCCAGTAAAAGACCTAGAACTTTTGAGCAGCTAGAACCCTACAAGCATCAATGATGCAACATTCCTCATCCAAAACTCCAGCAATTGGTATCCTCACTTCACAGACTTTTACAGACTGTTAAAAAAGAAAATGGGATTTAATATATAACATCCAGTCCATACTTCTTTAAATGTGTTGCCGCCAAATACTTAATGGGTTAATGAAATGGAAAAACATTTAACTTTTAACTTCTGATATGATTTTTAGAATATGGTTTGTACATACATACACACTGAGCAGGCATAATATTAAAGGGAGTCTGTGAGCACAGGATGATTGCTTAAGCCAAGGACAGGTGCTCAGTACACCCTTGTGGCCATGCTTTTAAGTGAACTCTCACCTGTTTGTATTCCCTCTGAACTGAACTGGTTAGCCTCACCAAGGGGGCACTAAGGGACTGTACTTTGTTTGAATAGTCATTCTGTGCTGACAGACACTCTTTAGAAACCACAGAAAAGTCAAGTCAATATTCTTGATTAAAGTATTTGGTAAGATAAGAAACACCTCAATACAGCTGATCCACCATTGACAATGTACACCTGAGATTGCTCCCACTCTTTTCTCAATGACCCTTGAACACTCTCATTAGATGTTTCAGTGCAAAAGATACGGTTATAATTAAGTCGATGCTACTAATGTATACATGCATTATCTGAAACAGCAGGAAATGAAGCCCAAATTCATCAAGAAAAGCAATTTTCTTGCTGATCATGAAGAGAGTAGATTTAGACTCCAAATTCATGAAGAGGTGCATATCATATATCTTACTCCAGTTCCTGACTGGAGTAAGATTTCAGGGATAGGGAACACCACAGCTCATCATTAATTAAATGAGCTGTGCTGACATGTCACTGCTGCGCCGCAGAACTACAGTGGGTATGGAAAGTGTTCAGGTCCCTTTAAATTTTTAACTTTTTGTTTCATTGCAGCCATTTTATAAATTATTATTATTTATTTATAGTGCACTATTGATTCCATGGTGCTGTACATGAGAAAGGGTTACATTCAAACAAGTTAAAAATACAATGAACAAACTAACAGTGACAGACTGATACAAACGGCAGAGAGAACCCTGCCCATGCAGGCTAACATTCTACAGGGCAATGGGGAGAGAGACAGTAGGTTGGGTCTGCTCTGGTGGTGGTGGAGCGCCGGGTTCAATGGTGGTGGAGCACTTTGTCCAGTGGTGGTGAGGAGGCACTGTGGTCATCGCAGGCTGTAGGCTGTTCTGAAGAGCTGGGTTTTCAGGTTCTGCCTCAATTCAAAAAAGTTAATTTTTTTCTCATTAATGTAGACTCTGCATTTCATCTTGACTGAAAAAAAAAACAAATGTAGAAATTTTTGCAAATTTATTAAAATAGAAAAACTGAAATATCACATGGCCATAAGTATTCAGACCCTTTGCTCAGGCACTCATGCTTAAGTCATATGCTGTCCATTTCCTTGTGATCCACCTTGAGATGGTTCTTCTCCTTCATTGGAGTCCAGCTGTGTTTAATTAAACTGATAGGACTTTATTGGGAAAGACACACACATGGCTATATAAGACCTCACAGCTCACAGTGTATGTCAGACCAAATGAGAATCATGAGGTCAAAGGAACTGCCCAAGGAGCTCAGAGACAGAATTGTGGCAAGGCACAGATCTGGTCAAGGTTACCAAAGAATTTCTGCAGTACTCAAGGTTCCTAAGAGCACAGTGGCCTCTATAATTATTAAATGCAAGAAGTTTGGGACCACCAGAAGCCTTTTTAGACCTGTCCGTCCAGCCAGACTGAGCAATTATGGGAGAAGAGCCTTGGTGAGAGATGTAAACAAGAACCCCAAGATGACTGTGGCTGAGCTCCAGAGACGCAGTAGGGAGATGGGAGAAGGTTCCACAAAGTCAACTATCACTTCAACTTCCACCAGTTGGTCCTTTATGGCAGAGTGGACCAACAAAAGTCTCTCCTCAGTGCAAGACATATGAAAGCCCGCATAGAGTTTGTAAAAAAAAAAAAAGCACATGAAGGACTCCCGGACTATGAGAAATAAGATTCTCTGGTCTGATGAGATGGAGATAGAACTTTTTAGTAATAATTTTAAGCAGTATGTGTGGAAAAAAACAGGCACTGCTCATCACCTGCCCGATACAATCCCAACAGTGAAACATGGTGATGACAGCATCATACTATGGGGGTGTTTTTCAGCTGCAGAGCCAGGACGACTGATTGCAATTAAAGGAAGCATAAATGTGGGCATATACAGAGATATCCTGGATGAAAACCTCTTTCAGAGTGCTCTGGACCTCAGACTTGGCCGAAGATAACAAAGGAGTGGCTTCTGAACAAGTCTGACCATTCTTAAATAAGCCAATTCCATTCAACCTGTCAGGTGTGTCTTGGTCAACGTAAGTTGCCAGACTCTCAACCTCCAACCATAAATTATAAACCAAAAAGACAAGGAGAACAGGTGTACATTTATGAATTATTTATATGCTGATTAATTTCACAAGATTTTACTAAAACAAGAAAGGTGGACACATAGGGTCAATGCAACTCCAATTCCATGTGTCACATGACATCAAGATTCCACAAATGGGTCAGAATGTAGTATTATTAATATTACAACATAGAAAGCATACACCAAATTTTCCAAACAGACAACCAGACTATAGATAATATAATAACATCAAATGTAAAGTGCATGTGCATTGTAAACATAACATCAAATAGCTGGCACTGTTAGTACAAGTCATCATTTGCCTCTATTAAATCAAATTTGCTTTGGTTTTAGCCCAATTGTGAACACATTAAGGACAGGACAATTAAGTCATATGATAGACCATCCTACCCTTATTGATTAATTGTGCAGAAGAAAGAACGGACCCCACAGTGGAAAAATCCACAGCTTACACTCCCCAGCATACATTTCCTTTTTTTCCAATCAAAGCTTCATCAGGGGAGAGTGCCATAAATTTCTTCACTCACCCTTTTTATGTGGAATGGCATGTATAACGGCAATTGCCGGTCACCGGTGTAGCGATAACTCACTTCCGGCCCTCCTGTCCGGACCGGAAGTGACGTGACAACACCACAGCAGTGGATGCGCGCATGCCTGTGAGCATGGACATGTCACCATGGCCCCCGGGCATGCGCACCCGCTGTTAGAGATGCCATGCCTCCCGGAGGTGGGTGGGCAGAAGTGATGCAGAGCAAGTGCCGGCAACAAAATAAGACGCAGCACTGCCATGGGCACGGCCTGCACACCGTTGTATGCCAACCACTTCCTGGGGTACACGGGGAACAATGGCTTTTTGGTGATGAGGGTATAGCAGGCCGCGAACATGTGCAGTGATGGTTCCATTATATAGTTGATTTACTTTTTTTGTGGCAGGGCACGGCGGTAGAGTTTGACTTGTTCATGGGCAGATTGAACATTAACCCATTTATGTTCAATACGTGTTTATTGAGAAGTAATACATAAAGCTGTTACAGAAACTGTGCCATCACTGAGTCAAACCATCAGCAGGAAGGTCAATAATATCAGGATGAAATGTGAATATTGGAAAAAAATGGTTTGTATCACCATTTTCTGTAGTCAAATTTCCATTTATGAAGTTATGTGGGGGATTTTTTTCCTTTTTGTATAATATGGCTGTTAGCTCATAAAATACTGCTGTTACAATGTGACAAGCTGCATTTACTTTCCACATTCAAGGGAATCATTTTGTGTGCCCATCAGTCCCCTCAATTCGGCCCTCTTGTGATGAGGGATGCTGGTGTGTTTATATTTTAGCCAGGGTCCTCCTAAAAGTTTTTATGGTTACCATACTAGTAGATTGTGAAGACTAGTGTCACACGCTTAGTTGGCGCTGATATTGCTGGATGCTGCTTTGTATGTTGTTTGTCTTTAAGAGCTGCATGGTTAATTGTTGTCAAGGTCTTTGCCTCCTGTGTTGTGCTTCAGAACTGCATCCACTATTATATTCACCTGCTGGTTGAGGGGGTAATGTGTGACTCACCTGGAATCCCCTCCCCCTGGGTTTAAATAGCCTTCCCTCTCCTCTGTCAGGTGCTGCTGATAGCTATTTGCTCTAGGTCTTGGTGCTGTGCTGATGCTTGCTGCTAGACTAAGTCTTTCCTTGAGAGAAGCTGTGATCCCTGACCCGTGGGGGGAGGTAGGGGCCCTCAGCCTAGGGCTAATCAGGAGTTTTAGGGTACAGGGTGGTGGCTTGGAATTCCTCACCATCAGAGGTACCTCCGAGATCAGGACGAGCCAGGGACCCTAGCATCAGGGTCAGATTAGGCTTTCCTGACCCGCTTTTGCCCATTTCACCTATCTGTTACCTGATTCCCTTACCTCCCAAGCGTGACACCTAGGCTGGGCTTTATAAAAAAATCATCTGTGTCACCACCTACTTTAAACTGTCACTTCAGGAAGAATGTAGATGAACTATACCGTCACCTGTTGATAGAGCCCCAATCTGCATATGTTGCATTTTGGGGTGATTGCACGTAATCAGTGCAATGTGTGGGATCTGATCTGATTACTTACTGTGGTACTACAGTATAAACAACAACATGCAACCAACCAAAAAACGATATTGCAGCCCAAATTAGTGAAAAGTGTAATTTATTAAATAGTGGGATCACAGAGGAGGGGTGTGGGTGCACAGAATATCAAATTACAAAAGGCCAACAGGGCCTTAAGATTATCTGTCTAGCATAAGTGAGACAGTAAATGTCAAAACTAGAGAAATGAAACTAAAAAGAAAAAGAGTAGAAAAAAAACAGTTATATATCTGGTCCACGAAAAAGGTCAAGCTACAAATACTAAATCATACTCAATCCAATCACTCTTGCGCAGATTAAAATCTGATAAATTTGTAATCCCAATGAGTCCCAATGCATAGAAATAGAAAAGAGTAAGAAAATTAACGAAATATAGTAGGGGAAACTGATCTGTCACCTCACTGGAGCGACAGAGTTACAAACATCAAGAGCCAAACTAGCTGGATACAGGACCCTATTGTCCTGAAAACAAAATCTTGTCGGAGAGTCACACTGTAACGTAAACAACCCATCAGGCCAAAAGAGTGGGGGAGAGGGTAGAGCAAGAGGAGGGGGGAGAAAGGAGAAATGGGTGAGGAAAAAGGGACAATAGAGAAGGAAGGTAAAACAAAGAACGGACCTAAGAGGGGAAGGGGGACTGAGGCGCGGAGGTACACCACTAAAAAGTATGGGCCAGTTTTATTACAATTCAACCTTCTGGAAGCAAAAGTCTCATGGAGCCACAGTCTCTCCTCCTCCCTCCCTCTAAAATGCATCACGAAAAGTCTGGGACTCTTTAAACAGGACCCAAGGACTCCAGGTCCTAAGATATCGGTCCCTGTCATCGGTGACTTCGGCTGCGAGTTCCTCCTTGCAGTGCAACCTCACCATCTCCACCAACCAGTCCGCTAAAGGGGGCTTGCGGGTAGATTTCCAGTGTCTGGGTATAACTGTCCGAGCTGCAGTCAAAGAGAATCTAAGCAGGTCTGCTTTTTGGAATTTCAATGATCCCGGGAGTATAGATAATAAAGCTATCTCAGGAGTCATCACCTGAGCCTGTCCACAGACCTTCTCATATAGTTGAAATACCGCTTGCCAGAAAAGCTTGATGCCCTCACATTCCTATCAGATGTGTGTCACGGAACCCCCCCCCCCCCCCCCCGACGTCCCACACCTCCAACAACTGTCCGGAACAGTGGGAAAGGCCGCATGCAGGTTGGTTGGGCATTCATACCAACGAACCAAGATTTTGTAATTTCTCTCCTGGGCCAAGCATGCCATTGAGAGTTTATGTGTGAGAATGCAGGCCCTTCTCCACTCCTCCTCGGTAATCTCTACTCCCTGTTCTCTCTCCCATCTGTCCATGAATCTGGGTCTGTCATCGTCGTCACGATTATTGAGGAGGGAATACAAGGTTGAAATTGTGCGAGCAGGCGGGAAGTCCAGAAGAAATTGCTTTTCAAGTACAGTCAGGGAAGCAGAGAAGTCTACGCCCGTGGGTTGTTTTGTTAGGTATGACCGAAGCTGCCCATATTCCATCCATGCTCTCCCAGTATTTGTGTCAGCCAGAGTACCGACTAGCTCGAGGGCGCCTCCTACAAATGCCTGCATCAATCGGGGTTGATCCTCACAGCGCCACTTCAGGAATGTTTTAGCCTGCGCTGCTGGGAGGAACGAGGGGTTATGAAAAAGTGGAGTAAGAGGTCATAAACATCTTGCCAGTGACCCCTTCTTAACCAGTGGATCCCACATTCTTAAAGCCGTGGCCATGAGGGAGTCATCCGAACCCAATCGGGGTCTATCGGCTGGCAGTATCCAGGGCAAGCACCAAGGCGGTGTATCTACTGCCATCTGATCCAACTCCACCCATTGTTTAGTCTTGCTATGGTACTGCCAGTCTATCAAGTGATTTAGCACTACTGCCATGTAGTATAGTCTGAAGTTGGGCAGTCCCGCTCCCCCCTGCAGTTTGTGCCGGCACATGGTCTGAATACAGTACTTATCCTAGGACGTCTCCTTCCCCAGACAAACCTAGAGATAATTGATTGTAGTTGTTTAAAGAACTGGACCGGGATATCTAAAGGAGCTGTCTAGAACAGAAATAAAAAACGGGGCAGGACATCCATCTTTATGGCGTTAATACGGCCAAAGCAGGATATCCATCGTTTATCATATCTGCGGAGGTCAGTCGTTGTTCTCTGCAGTAGAGGGAGGTAGTTTGCGCTGAACCACTTGGAGGGGTCTCTATGAATCACTATCCCCAGATATTTCAGCCCCGACTGTTGCCATTTGAATGGGAAGGTCTCCGCCAGGTGCTCCCCCTCCCCTTCAGGCAGAGAGACATCCAAAGCCTCTGTTTTATGGGTGTTAATTTTAAAGTTGCTGTGTTTGCCGTATTCGTCAAAGACCCTGAGTATCGAAGGGAAGGAAGTGCGTGGCTGAGTGACGAACAATAATAAATCATCTGCAAAGAGAGCTGCTTTATATTGTTTATGGTTCAGTTCCAATCCCCTAACATCAGGGTTCCCACGAACAGCCACAGCCAGATACTCCATTATGATTATGTATAGTAATGGGGAGAGAGGGCAACCCTGGCGAGTTCCATTGTTAATCGGGAAAGGCGAAGACAGTCCCCCATTGGCTCTGACTCTAGCTGTAGGGCAGCTGTATAGAGACATAATCCTATTCAAAAAAGGAGCCCCCAGGCCCAACCGCTCCAGCGAGGCCTCAAGAAAGCGCCAATTGACCCGGTCGAAGGCCTTTTCAGCATCAACCGACAATATGCACATCGGAAGCTTGCGGGCCCTCGATGAGCAGCATGAGCTTATTAGTGTTGTCTCTAGCCTCCCTCCCCTTTACAAACCCCACCTGGTCGTTGTGTATTACAGAAAGGAGGAGAGGGGCCAATCGGTTTGCTAGGAGTTTGGAAAATAGCTTGATATCAATGTTAATTAAAGAAATAGGCCTGTAGTTGGCTACTTCAGAGAGGTCTTTGTCAGCCTTAGGAACAACACTAATATGGGCCTCCAAAGTCTGTGGGACCCATGAGTATTCAGGAGAGATTGCGTTGAAGGTCCTCACCAGAAACGGGGCCACCTGGGGGCAAAATAATTTGAAAAACTTAGAGGTAAACCCATCCGGGCCCGAGCTCTTTCCCCCGGGGGACTGCCTGATCACCTCCACCACCTCCGCTTCAGAGAAGTCTGCATCTAGTGTACTAGCTATCTCAGGTTCGAGACCGGAGGGGCCGTACCGTCCATATAAGATTTAAGCTTCTCTTCATATCTCTCATTATCCATGTCGGCATAGTGCCCCTTGATGTTGTAGAGGCGGTTGTAAAAGTCCCTAAATACTTGCAAGATAATTTCGGTGTTCTGTGAAATGTTCCCATTAGGCTGTTTAATCTGTGGGACACAACCTGGGGTATTCCTCGGGTGGAGCAGTCTAGCCAGCGGCCTTCCGCTTTTATCCCCAAATTCGTAAAGGAACCTGTGCAGTCTCTCCCTACCTCACAGGTATTTCTGATCTATAAGGCTCCTGAGATCATCTCTAGCCACTGTAAGATCCGCCAGAATCTGTTTCTCTAATGACCTTTTATGAGTTCACTCTAGATCAGCTATCCTCTTTACCAGGGCCTCTATTTTTTTCTGTTTTGTCACGCTTAAGTCTGGATCCGTGTTTGATGAGGACCCCTCTAATTACGCACTTTAGTGCCTCCCATTGGGTTGGGAGGGCCGTCTGTTCAGCCTCATGTACAGCCAGGAACTCCGAGATCACCACCTTTACCTCTGAGCAGCAAAGCTCATCATTTCGAAGGTTGTCGTTTAACCTCCAGGACCACTGTCTGTCGTGTCCCCCCGGCAGGTGCAGTTGACAAAAAATTGGAGCATGGTCAGAGAGGCACATCTGCCCAATTGAAGCCTGCGGTTGCCACGTCAACACTCTCTGGCTGGCCAAAAAATAATCTATCCTACTGTAGGATTCATGTGCGTAGGAGAAGAAAGTGTAATCTCTGTCGTGGGGGTACAGGGCGCTCCACAGGTCTACTAGGCTCAAATTTTGCATTGCCCACTTTACTGCTCTCAGTTGGGACCCAGCGAGACCTCCCCCACCCGAGGAGTTATCCACCGACGGGTTCAATGTAAAATTAAAGTCTCCCCCAATTATGATTACTCCCTCTGCAAAGTCGGCTAGTGCTGAAAGTAGAGCTACACACTTGCTAGCTGGGTCATTATTAGGTAAATACCAGTTAGCTATTGTTAAAATTGTGGAGTCGACTCTTATTTTTAAGAAACTATACCGACCATTCTCGTCGATGACTGAGTCCAGGACCGTGTGGGTAAGGGATCGGTGAACTGCGATGGACACTCCTTTGGATCGCCCCTCCGGGTTAGAACTATGGAACCATATGTTGTAGCATCGGTCACCAATGACAGGGATATGACCATCTTTAAAGTGGGTCTCCTGGAGGAGTAAAAGAATAGCCCCAGTTTTATGCATTTCATTCAGAACTTTTGAACGTTTCTGGGGGGTGTTGAATCCCCTCACATTAAATGAGCAAATCTTGAGTTTAGACATCCTAACCCCTGGTTATACTGAGAGGTTGAGGTCAATAGGTCGGATTGGCTAGGTTGGTTCGGGTTTTTGTTGACAAGTTAATCTGGGAAGGATCAAAGAGGGAGGAAGAGGTAGAGAGGAAAGAAGAAAGAAAGCGGGACCTGAACAGGGGTACTACTAGGAAGGAGCAGAAGGACAAAAAGGGAAAGAACCTGTGACTCGA
Source organism: Allobates femoralis (assembly GCA_033576535.1). Lineage (NCBI taxonomy): Eukaryota > Metazoa > Chordata > Amphibia > Anura > Aromobatidae > Allobates > Allobates femoralis. The sequence continues at coordinate 185,520,350 of JARQOC010000003.1, forward strand.
AGCAGTTACCTAAGCAGGTTAAAGTTGCAGTGCGGCTCAATATACACGAATTATACAAGCTTTTTTATAGAAGCTTACTGTAGAGTAATAAAGAAAAAATAAAAAATAAGAATAAAAATAAAAAAGGGAACAGATAACCAATGTAAATCAAAATCAATGTGTAGGGACACACTTATCTCACCGCACCTGTGCGAGAGGGAATCCCAGTGGGGGTAAAGGCCTTCCACAGTGGAGCCCCAGGTCTAGGCTACAACGTACAGATCACAATAAAAGTCACATCTAAACACTGAAAGGCTTAAGATTCGGGGGATCGCATAAGAACAAATGGAGCGACGAAGTAAAATCTCCCGCATTAAATACTAGGAGGAAAAGCAGTATTAGGCTATTAGTCATGAGCCTTCGTCCTTCAAGGGAGGGCCAGGTTCCGATGATGTCTATAAGTAAACGGAGGACCATCCAGGAGAGGAGGGGGGGAGGGGGTTTGAGGGAGGGGAAGAGAGAAAAAAAAACAAGAGAGAGGGGTGAGGGTGGGGAGGGAAGGGAAGGAGTATGGAAGGGAAGGAGTATGGAAGGGGAGAGGGAGGGGGAAAAATAGGGAGGTGGAAATCTTCAAGAGAACATCTTCAAGGAGAACCAAGACTATCTTTAGTTAGGCATCCAATCCAAATGACTATCTTTCTTGGTCGTCACTGGAGTCCCTTTAACGGGGTGGTCTACGCTCTTCATTTTGACCTTGTCGGCAACGGAATCCCCCTCCTGGCCTCTGGAAACCCTCCGCCACTCTCAAGGGGAACTCCGGCCATCCTTGTATTGGGACCAACGGTAAGTCCAGGGCTGAGGTAAAGGAGGGTAAGTCAGCAGGAGACTGTAAAGCAAACTGTCGGCCGTCTCGTCTAACTTGGAGTCTAAAAGGAAATCCCCAGCTATAGGGGAGGTCATGATCCCTCAGAGTGTCCAGCCAGGGGGCGCAGAGCTCTTCCCTTTTTTTTTTTCTCTCCCAGAAAGTCCGTTTAGCCCCGCCCCCTGAGGGGTGGAGCCAAACGGCAAGTTCTGAAAAAAAAAACCCTCTGTTTAAATGCTGCAGAAAAGGGAGAAAATGATTGGCAGCGGTGGGCAGATTACACATGCAGGGGGTGTGAATCTGCCCTTGGCTGCAGCCCCTAGCCACCTCCTTAATGGCTGGAGCATGTAAGTTTTCTAAGTGTATTATCTCGGGGTACAGGGATGCTCAAGTGCTGGGGGACCCCTTGTCTGCATGCTGCAGACATGCTGCATCCAGTGCTGTAATTAGATCACCATGCCTGGTTTGGTGACAGGTCCTTTTTAATTACAACTGATGTGTATCGAAAAACTACCTCTGTTAATGCCCTCTTACATTCATCCTCTGTTCATGACAGGTCTATGATTCGAGCTATCCCTACCAGCAGGACCTAGGCTCTCTGCTGCCTGCGGCGAACTGCAAAACACCCCCCCCACTACTAAATTTTTTCAATCAGTAAAAATAAGTCTGGTTCATACAGATTTATATTTATCCTGTAAAAACGAGCAAAATAGTAGATATTTTAATTTACAGAAACAGAAAAAAAGAAGTCCACACAAGGATGTCAGCACCATCACATGCACATACATGAACCACACAGAAGAATCCAGAACAAGGATCATTAATGGCAATGGCGGCGTAGCACAAGCATATAGATACATAAGGACAACTGGCAGAGCTGTGGTCCTGTAGGCAGACACAGTCCTGCATCCTTATACCACAGGAGGCAGCACTGATTACCAACCTCTGGCAAACCCCTACAATATTCTGGACCGCTGCCTGGCACTAACTATATGTCACCATGCAGCACCATCCACACACCACAGGTAACGACCTGCAGTCTGAGCATCAACACGCCACCACTGCACTAAGACAGACCACGCTTCCTCCCGAATTGTCACTCACAAGCGCCACACACGGGGCTGTCTGGAATTAATAACAGGGTCCTTCCTATTGGGTTGAGTAAAGGATATGGGAGCGGGAAGGGGGAAGAGCACCACCGACCAACCGCTGCTCAGGAGAAACATGGCTGGATGCCTTTATGTGCCCAGGGTGGCACTGGACCTGGTGTGTAAGTTATGGCCAATCAGTCCTGCAGTAGAGGGGCAATGCTCCTGCATTATAGAAATCATGGATCCCCAGAGCAGAAGTTCTAATTGGGCACCCTACCCCCCAAATAAAGAATATTTGGCTGGGTCACATAGGTACGTCTCACAACATTTCAGCCTTTTTTAAAGCAATTTTCCTCCTACTGAAGCCCCTAGATTCCCCTTTTATTGCCCCTATAAAGTGTGATGCCAACAAAAGTGCCCCACAAACACTGTGTGACCCCCACAGTGCATTCTTCCACACATACAGTATGTACCTCCTTCAACTAACCCAGTACAGTATGATCCCCAACTATGACCCTTGCCCAGCCCTCCATGTAGTATAATGGACCTATGTACAGTATAATGGCCCCCAACACAGCCCTCAAATAGCCCTTCATAAAGTATAAAGGCTCCTATGTAGCCCTCCAAGTATTATCATGCCTCCCACAGAGCCCTTCAAATATTATAATGGCTTCCATGTAATATAATTGACTCTATATAATATAATGCCCCCCCACAGTATTCCACATAGTATATTGCATGCCAAAATTTCTCCATATATTATGTACCCCATAGTCCTCCATATAATATAATGCCCCCCCCTCAGTCCTCCATATAGAATAATGCACCCCCACAGTCCTTCATATATAGTATAATGCATCCCACAGTCCTCCATATAGCATATTGCACCCCATAGTCCTCCAAATAGCATATTGCACCCCCACAGTCCTCCATATAGAATAATGCACCTCCACACATAGTATAATGCATCTCACAGTCCTCCATATAGCATAATGCACCTTATAGTCTTCCATATAGCATACTGCACCCCCATATAGTTCTCCATATAGTATAATGCAACCCCATAGTCCTCCATACCTCCATATAGTATAATGCACCCCCATAGTACTACACCCCCATAGTCCTCCATATAGTATAATGCATCCTCATAGTCCTCCGTATAGTATAATGGGCCCCAATAGTTCTCCATATAGTATAGTGCACCCTCATAGTACTCCATATAGTATATTGCACCCCCATTGTCCTCCTATATTATATTGAACATACATAGTTTCCCATCAGTGTACTCACTGATTAAAAAAAAAAAGTAAATACTCTCTTCTCGCTGCTCCAGTCTCCTCAGGATCTGCTTTGCACGTCTCAGCACAGTAGGACTCAGTGATGACATCATCGTGCCCCGCCTTGCTGAGCTGCAGAGGGCGGACAGCTGCGGCCATTACTCAGGAGACGAATGCTGCCGGCAGAGATGGCTAGGACTATATGAGTGGGAGTGGCATCCCCGGTGGGCCACCACTGGTACACATATCTCGTACACACATGGCTCAGCTCTGTGTGCCTTGTGCACTCTTGGGTCTACTCCATACGCCCCATACACTCTTGGCTCCACTCCGTACGCCCCATACACACGTGGCTCCACTCCATACACTCGGTTCCACTCCAAACGCCTTTTGCACACTCGGCACCGCTCCATACACTTAGTACACACTCGGCACCGCTCCGTACACCTCGTACACACGTGGCTCTGTTCAATATGCCTAATACACACTCGGCTCAGCTCAACACACCTAGTACACACTCAGCTCTGCTACATCCACACTGTAAATGTGGTGCCCCTGCAACCAGGGTGGCCACATAGGGAACTGCAGCCAGGCAGGAAGATAGACAGTTTGTGCAACAAACACCCTCACGGACACACACACACCACTAGAGGCAGCACCCAACCAGGAGCCCGGGACTCTAGGCGGGTATGGGGGAGGTGGGTTTAGAGGAAAGTGGGTGGGAAGCATGTAGATCAGGTGACAGAGAGCACAAATAGAGGAGAAAGAGGAGGAAGGAGTTAGTAGGCCAGTAGGTGCCGAGCTGAAAAGACACCAAGCAGAGAGTGACACACGTCCTGGTGGGGTTGGGCTTGATGGAGATGCAGAATCTACAGAGTCACAGAAACCATGAAGAGAAAGTTTGTGCATAGTCGGCATCCTTGGGGAGTGTGAGGAAAGAGACCGGACCAGCAGTACTGGGTCCGAGGAACACGGCAGAGGAACACGGCAGCAATGACTAACTGGTGAAGTTTTCCCTGATTTGTGCTGGAGTTAGATGGAGTCTGGTAACGCCTTGCAAGAAACGGTTACTGCAAACTAGGCACACACCAGAGTGTCAGCTCTGAGGGGAACAAAGATTTTATACCGGCTTCCCAGATTAACCGACGGGGAGCTTTAACTCCAGGTTGGAGTTCCCACAACAAGGGTTGAAGGCACAGCAGCAACCACGAGGACCCACAAGGGTCCGAGCTGCCGCCATACAACCCGGGGAGACAACAGAGAGAGAGAGAAACAACAGCCTGGAAGAACTTAGAAGGAGTGAGGGGTCTCAGAGTGACAGCCTGGCTGCAGAGGGTTTGAGTGTTCCTGGGGTTAACTTCACTGTGAACTGTTAAGAACTGAACTGTACCGTGAGCTGTGTTAACTGTGAAGAACTGACAAGTAAACCCGGTGAACCCTGCCTGAGTGTTCGTGTTTAATTCCAGGTATATTAAACTTGGAATACCTTTTACCCTGCCAGAAGCAGCCCGACCCGCGGCGGGCTCATCCATCTGGCTGTAGCCCCATCATCCATCCTCCTGGCGGAGCAGCGCTGGTCCCATTACTGACCACAACCCGTGGGTGGCATCATGACAAACTTTGTCCCTTGTAAGTACCTCTTTACTTGTGAGAACCCAGGACACGGTCCGGACCAGGACCTCCGTGATATCCCCAGCAGTACCCCAGTCAAGTACCGCGTACCCCGCCCCAGTGGGCTCCACATAAATACCTCCCGACCCCACACAAACTTCACCTCATCCAGCACATTGATGATCTGCACAGTGGAGTCCTGCTTACACTGAGGAGCTGATCATGTGATCCCTGACTCCTCCCCTCCATTGATATCATCACGGGTCCTGTAAGCACAGAGCAGAGTGTGTGGTTCTGGCTTTGCAGGTGGAGAAGAAAGCCGGCTCACACTGTGGAGGGGGCGCAGCATGCGACCGGCGCGGAGAGACCGCGGGCGCTGCAGCAGGAGACCCAGTGGTGCCCCCCTGCCTGCTGCGCAGATGCCCCGCCAGTCCCCTAGATACGCCACTGCCGGAAAATACCTGATCACAGTGGGGTGGCCAGTACTATAGGAGCACGAGCGGCATCTGCAGGGAGTCGGACTACCACCAGGCACCCCCTGCGGATGACGCCCCTATTTGCTAAAAAGTTGTGCTGCCTGAGGCGACCAGCTCAGGTCACCTCATGCAAGGTGTGCCCCTGCCTACCAGTCAGTTTTTGTGCATGAAACTGATCTGCTCCTTGGATGAAAGATTTGAGGAGCAGGCAGCTGATTTGGCATCATGGTTTAGAGAAAAGGGCTACAGCAATCAGAGTATCAAGAAAGGCTATCACAGGACAAAGCATACCCCCCATGCTGAGTTGCTTCGTACCAAGTCATTTATAGATGCAGTACTCAATCCTATCAGTGTTAGTGCTACGCTAAACAATTTAGATACATACAATAAGCGGCACTGTTTAATGATAAAAGAAAAATTGCAGCTAAGCTAAAAGGAGACACTTACCTTTATCAATGCACATTCATAACACACACTGATAGGAATGAGTACCGCATCAATAAATGAATTAATATGGGTTCATCCCCTATGTAATGTACCTTTCCCCACCTAGTTATCCTGTGTCCATATATGCTATTGCTTTTTGATGTTAGCCTTCTAGTCTATTCTTGAAGAGGTTAACTTTTTTTCCAACCAGGCAGAGATTGCTAATGAATAACACCTTTCCTTGCCCTTATAGGCCTATGTTCTCTATTGCTCGCAGGTATCAGATAGCCTATAAAAATGAATCAAAGATGTGCCAGAAAATAGGTAGGAAGGAAGTCAGGGACCAGTTGAAAAGACACACCTCAACGTGTGAACTGGGTGGTTTATGAATGCGCATTGATAAAGCCAAGTTTCTCCTTTTTCTCCTTTTAGCTAAGCTGCAATTTTTCTTTTATCATATTTTGTCGTTAAATAGTGCCGCTTATTGTATGTATCTAAATTGCTTTGTACTAAGGTTACCAGGGGAGAAACTAATAAGCAGTCGATGGTTAGATTTATTACAATTTATAACCATGAGTGGGAGAACATCAGGTCCATATTAAAGTGCCACAAGCCTATCCTCCAAACCGACCTTCACCTGAAGTACTCATGTCAGAATAGCCATTAATGACAGCACGAGGTCTAGAAACCTACACGACATGCTTGTTTGGAGCCATTATGTGCCCCATACACCATCACTGTTTGGGTCCACTTGACCTTTGAAGGGTTATTTCCCACGTGGACATTGTTCGGCCTGCAGCAATGTTCTTTGCATCAGCAGATGGGACTAGGGTCTATGACAGTGATGGCAAACTTTTGAGAGTCCGTGAGCCCAATCTGGAACCCAAAACCAAATTATTTATGGTGAAGTGCCAACACGGTAATTTAACCTAAGTTACAGCAGTGGTAGTCACAAGAGCTGCACAGGGGGGAGAGCCAGAAGATGCCAACTCTCTTCCCTGTACAGGTCCTGAAACCCTGATGATCAATTCAATGATGTTAACAATTAATTGATTTTAAAATTACCTTTGTAGTCTTCAGCAGTGGTCATCCAACTCATGTGTACTGAACATTGAAGCTGAGTTGCTGCCACTGCCCTTTCTAGGAACAGCAGGTGGATTGCTCTGTATGGAAAAAACGCAGAATATTAGATAGCAGATAAAATCTCATGTGATGCAAGCAGATTTCATACTGAAGTACTGGTCCCTATCTTGTAGTAATATCTCCATCCTGACCCTCTCCTTGCATTTAGGTGCTCCATCCTGACCCTCTCCTTGTAGCTATGTGCTCCATCCTGATCCTCTCCTTGTAGTTATGTGCTCCATCCTCACATTCCCCTTGTAGCTATGTGCTCCATCCTGACCTTCTCCTTGTAGTAATGTGCTCCATCCTGACCCCCTCCTTGTAGTCATGTGCTTCATCCTGACCCTCTCCTTGTAGTAATGTTCTCCATCCGGATCCTCTCCTTGTAGTTATGTGCTCCATCCTGACCCTCTCCTTGCAGTTGTGCTCCATCCTGACTCTGTCCTGACAGTAATGTCCCTATCCCGACCCCCTTCTTATAGTAATGTCTCCAGCTTTATCCCCTTGAAGTATGTCCAATCCTTGTTCCCTTGCGGTTATGTCCAATCCTTGTCCCCTTATGGTAACATCCCCATCCTGCCTCCATCATGTAGTAATACCCCATCCTGCAGTAATGACTTTTCCTTGTCCTCTTCCAGTAATATGCCCCCTCATGCAATAAAGCTACCATCATACCTCTCCTTGTAATAATGCCACTATCATCCCCATCCTTGTAATGCCACCATTATTCCCCTTCCTTGTAATAATGCCACCTCCTTGTAATGCCACCTTTATGCCCCCTCCTTGTAATAATGCCACCATCATGTCCCCCTCCTTACAATAATGCCACCATCATGCCCCGTTTCAGAAATGCCACTATCGTCCCCCTCCTTACAGTAATGCCACCATCGCCCTTCTCCTTTCAGTAATACTATCATCATGCCTGCTAGTAGTTATAGCTTAAAATAAAAAAAAAAATCACTTACCTAGTACTCCTGCCATCGATGCTCCTCTCCCCGCATCTTCAGTCCCACCATCACATGACTCCGAGCGCGTCATGTGACACCGCAGTCACATGACGCCGGCTGGGCGGAGCTTGGAGAATTTCGGAGGCAAGGAGGAGGAAAGAGAAGCCTCCGATCTGACACCGCTTTAGACTGCCGGCGCTATAATGCTGGCAGTTTAAAGAGGCAGTGAGGAGCGATGCCGCGTGCCAGCGAAGACGGCTCTGCGTGCCCTCCCTGGCACGCGTGCCATAGGTTCGCCATCACTGGTCTATGACAAGGAATATATAAATTGTGGCACCTGCAATGTGGTGTATTACGCCATTTGCGGGTGCCAACTTGTTAATGTTGGTCTTACATCAAGATAACTGCGTAAACGTGTAAGGGAGCATGTGAAGGACATTGCCGCGGCCCGGATAGTGGAGGACCCTTCCACTTTAAAAACATTGCCCCGCCACTTCAGGACCCACCATGATTGCGACAAGACCTCCTTAAAAGTTAGAGGGATTGAGGTAGTTCATGGTGGGATCCATGGTGGTAATATCAGATGGGTCCTTGGCCAATGTGAGACACGCTGGATTGTGGCCCTAGGGACAATGTCCCCTGGGGGCCTTTGCAAATCCCTTAGTTTTGCCCCTTTCTTGTGAGCGTTGCCCCACTATGTCTTCTGTTTGGTGTACCTTAGCATTTTTTAATTTTTTGTTTTTACCATTCATTTTAGTATTTTTGTGTGATGGGCCCCTCTCCTCGTCTTTATTCCGCTGTGATAGACACCTTATCCAGATGGAGCTGGCATGGACTGGACATGTAACACCTATAATGGGTGGATCCTGGATTTTTGGAACTGGACTTTGATGCACTTTATTTGATATACTTGTGTCCACAGGATTCTTACCTATATAATGGATTTATATTTGTGCTGTCCACTACTGTTCCACCTTCCCTGCTCTAATTTTACTGCCCTCCAGTGTCTCTAAGGGGTTAACTCCATCGCTATCACATCTTTTCTATTTTGTTACCGGCACTTGCGCTGCGTCGCTTCAACTCACCCTCCTCTGGGAGGCGTAGTCTAACCGTGCGTGCGCATGCTTGGAAGCTATGGTGACATGTCCACGCTCCCGGCCATGTGCGCATCCACTACCACGGTGACGTCATGGCACTTCCGTTCTGGACGGGAGGGCTGGAAGTGAGTTAGCACTACACCTTTGACTGGCAACTGGCGTTATACACGTCATTCCACATAAAAAGGCTGAGTGAAAGGGCACACTCCCCTGATAAAGCTTTGATTGGAAAAAAAAGAAACGTACGTTGGGGACAGTAAGCGGGGGATTTTTCCACTGTGGGGAACGTGCTTTCTTCTGCACAATGAACCAATAAGGGCAGGATGGTCTATCATATGACTTAATTGTCCTGTCCTTAATCTGTCCACAATGGGTCTTTTGCTGTTGAGCTAAAACCACAGCACATGTGATTTAATAGAGGCAAATTGTGACTTGTACTAACAGTGCCAGCTCTTTGATATTATGTTTACAATGCACATGTACTGTACATTTGATGATATTATATCATCCATAGTATGGTTGTCTGTTTTGAAAATTAATGTATGCTTTCTATTTTGTAATAGAATTCACTATGTATTACAGTCTGATGAAAACAATCGGTGGAAAAATACCAAAAGTTGCAACATTTTGGTGCAATTCCATGTTTAGCTCAAATAATTGTGACTTTTTTTTTAAAGCAATTTATTGAGCGGCCAGTGTAAAGTTTACAAGATTCATTTTATTTTCAACATATAGGGGATAAGGAAAAATGGCAAAACATAGCCATAACATATGGTACATCTAAAAGAGATTGTTCAGGCAGAGGACAACCCCTCTAAAGGTACTGTTACACGAGGCAACATCACCGGCAACTCACGGGAGTGCGCATGTTTTTGGCACTTTTCCAAGATTGCCTTGGAGATGTCACACGCAGAGATATCGTAGGCAACTTAACTAGGATTTTGAAACCTACTTAATTCGCTGGTTTTGTGCAATCCAGCGAGTGATACTTTTCAATGTAGTGAATAGGGGAAGTTGCTTTCAACATCGCTATTGCGGTGTCACACAGTGATACTAGCAGATCGCCTGAGCAACATCGCCAGGTTTCAGAACATGTTCATAAACCTGTCAACTCCGCTCAAGCAACTTATCGCTGTTGAATCGCCCTGTCACACGTTGCAACGCACTAGCGATTTCAACGGTAACAGCGATGCCTACGTCACTTTTAGGCGATGTTGCCGGCAACATCGCCTCTTGTAACGGTACCTTAACACTCACCTGGTAGAGTTATGACAGGTTCAACTTCTATGAAGACATGAAGAAAAACAGTGGCTGTTTCCCCATGGCTGGTGTTAGATCCTCGAGGAAAAACTGTATTTAGCGGTTTCAAAACTCGTACGATAGACTGCTGCAGGAGTAAAGCAATTCTTCTATTAAGGTTTTTTTTTTAAATGTTGAAAATCACTTGACTTCAGTATCTGTAGCTCACCTAACATGTTTTATTTAACTGAATACTACAATGAAGAAAAGTGTGTACATGCTCAACCTATCCTACGCTTCTTCACCGCCAGTTGCAATTTACCTCAGTAAATTTTATTAGTCTAATTTACATTCTGAAACATTTCAAATGCTCTGACTATGTTGTACAGGAGCTCCCATACAACAGTCTTTGGACATTCCTAATGGCCTGCTGCAATAATCTAGCTACACACCTACTGTTTCACACTATGGGAAATGTTCTTTTTCCTAGACAAAATCTAAATGCGCATTAGATGCTATAACGTACGTACCGATGTGCTGTCAAGAACATTGAATTTTTGCTTTAAAATCCTCTCAACTGATGAAGTGTTTTGCTTGTTCATTATGCAATTGCTGATCTGTTTAGAGATGTTGATAAGTAAATGGGCCATACTATGAAGACTGATTCAGGTGTCAATTTTTCATATACCAGTTTTATCTGTTTTTTAGGGATAGAACTTGTACCCATTATAGTCTATGAGGCCTTTCCTGTGTTTGTATTTTTGCAGAGAGAGGGGTCTGCACAAAATCAAAGAGAAATGTCCAATCTTGATCAGTTTCTCTACCCAAAATCAGTAACGCAAGACTATAGGACCTTGTTAAAAAATAAATAAAAACACAGCACGGAGATGCGATCCATGTACTGTAAGATCAGTGTAGGTCCAGTATCTGGCATTCCCACAATCAGTTGGTTTTGTCCTTGGCAGCGGCTCAGATGTAATCACTTTGAACGGGCCTGTGCTCTGCAGTAATGTTCAATGTATGGCATCTTCTGCTGCTACACACACTGAATGCAATATGATGTGACTGGACAATCATTTCAATCCAATGTACCAAATAAATCATTAATATTACAGATGTGATATAATTATTCCTATATAGCCCAACAGAACTTGTCACTTATGTGAATCAATTGAGTGTACGGTATGTTATAAGAGTGAACATTTTAGCCTCTTATTCAGCCAGATCAGAATTCCCACACACTACACTGATGAGGGGCAGTACCACAAAATGCAGTGTCTGCATTTTGGGGTTCTTATCTGACACAAATCCCAAGTCATATTAAATGGTTTGTTAGAGTCGATTATGACTTTGAGGATTACTACCATTATTGGGTGGCATTAGAGTTTTTCACTTCCTCACTGAAGTGACAATTTGCATTTTTGATAAGAAATTTTGGAGAAATATGGCTCATGTCATTTTATGTTCTATGTTCCCTTCTATTAATAATGATGCATTCAGTGTGTGAGGCATATTGTCATAAGAATATGCCACAGAAATGGCTTACGAGTGTCATTATAAGTAACACAAGCCAGATCGTGTCATTCCCCTTGATAATATCAGCCTTTGTTTTTCCTTACTGAGCTCAGAAAGGGCATAAAATAATCTCCTTTTTACTTGCTTATTCTAAAGTCAGTTGTTAGTATCCATCTACTCTGCTCCAGAGCCCTATTGGTAGATTAATGTGTGTGGACATACATAATAAAGCCAAAGCTGAAGTAACAGTCATACATTATAATCAATTTATAGTTCACACTCCTTCAATTACATTTGAAAATCAAGCTCTTCACAAATCAAAAACAATAAAAAAGGGGTAGTCTGAAGGCTAAATAAATTTTAGTCTAAATCCCTATTTATTTATTGCCTCAATCTAAATTGATTTCTAATATGGCTGTATCAGGAAAATAATGAAAATATGTTTTCCATCGTCTCTGAAAGCTGACACTCAGCCTCAGACAGTAATACCCCTCCCCTCTCCGCCCTGTAAGATGATCATAGGTAAAGTACAAGAGGGTAGATATGTATCATCCAGATTGTTAAACTCAGTGAATCCAGATGTAATACTCCAGTACAATAGGTGCTGATAGTTAAATTGTCTTTAACAGGGTCAGGTTTGTTGTTAACAGCTAAAGAGATGGGTGGGACAGCTGTTCACCATATCTCCACCTCAGGGTATGGTTATGGAGGTAAAAGACTCTAGGTTCATTTAGTGTCATGTGCTTGGAGGAAGCAGACCTCCATATTGATGCTCACTCCATGGGCTGACTTGAACCCTGAACCTCTGCGGTGGAACCCACAGTTACATGGACTGTGTTTAGGTTCCGTTGTATTTTTTTGCCAGTAAGGCTATTTATTTTTACGTCTCTGCAAGACGACGGTTTATGGCATATAAATAAGCCTGCTGAAGAGACAACAGCCTGACATTCATGTGTTTACCTCGCTGACCGGCTGAGTAAGTTGATTTATCACACCCCATATAAAACTTTCCCTTCCATGGCATAATTAAAGAAAGCTAAAGTTCCTTATATGGTCATGGTAAAGCCTAAATAATGCATTTTACGACCTTAAAATCAAATCAGGCTTTTGGAGGGAAAGAAAAATGCAATATCTCTTTGTTCTATGAGCTAGAAAATGTTTAAGTCGAATGTCATGCACTATGTTAATATTAAAGATATCAAAAATTATATTTTTAGGATCTGTATGAAATGGCAAACGCAAAACGCAGTTTTGCTTTGCTGGTGATGGCCGGAATCATAGCAAATAAATTTCCGCCTGTTAGAGAATACCACTTATGTAGTGTTTCCTGTTTATTAAAAGATAAATTCACAATCGATAAGATGACTTAATATCTTTCACGTTCAACATCCATAAGCAAAGATATTACGAAAACCGGAATTGTAGAGCTATATGAGGTCAACAGATGGGAGATCAGTAGGTTTATTGTGTGTTCATAAAGACTAAATGTGGATGGTTTGAGGATTTAGACCAGGGGTCTCAAACTCGGCTGGGTTGGTGGGCCGCACATAGAAAAACATTTATAGCGAGGGCCGCATCTCTTGTAGGACTAAGTGATATTTTTAGAAACACCAGAATTTTTTGCTCATTGTAGTGAAGTACAAATCCTAATCCCTTTCTTGTAGTAATGTCTCCATCCTGTAGTAATGTCCTTTTCTTCTGATGTCCTCGATCCTGATCACCTTTTCTAGTGATGTCCCCCATCCTGATCCCTTTTTCTAGTGATGTCCACCATCCTGATCCCTTTTTCTAGTGATGTCCCCCATCGATCTTGGTCCCCTTTTGTAGTGATGTCCCCCATACTGATCTCCTTTTGTAGTGATGTCCCCCATACTGATCTCCTTTTGTAGTAATGTCCCCCATCATGATCCCCTTTTCTAGTGATGTCCCCCATCCCATTCCCCTTTAGTAGTGATGTCCCCATTTTGATCCCCTTTAGTGATGATGTCCCCATCCCGATTCCCTTTTATAGTGATGTCCCCCATCCTGATCTACTTTTATAGTGATGACCCCCATCCTGTTTTACCTTCTTTTTACACACTCAAATACACACTCTATCACACGCACACACAAACCCACACACAGACCCCCCCCACACACACACACACTCTCACACACACACACACATCCTCATACACACTCTTACACTCACACTCATACACACACAAACTCGCACACACTTTCTTATACACACATCCTCACACACATCACCCTCACACACACACTTTCTCACGAACACTCACACTTTTCTCACTTTAATGATGCATCGCTCCAGTGCAGGGGGCTGCCGCGGTCCCCACTGTACTGACTTCCGGCCTCCGCTGTGCTATGACTTCCTCCAGCCGCTGCTCAGATAAGCTCTGTTGCTCATCAAGATCAATGCAGTCTGCCAGCCAGAGGCCCGCATATGACGTCATATTCTGCCGTCAGCTGCGGGCCTCTCGTTGGCTGGCAGCTTGCATTGATCTTGCTGAGTGGCAGAGCTGGTTAGTTCTGCACTGGGGTGATGCATCATTAAGTTGTCCAAGGTGCCGCGGGCCGCATAGTGAAGCCCCAGGGGCCGCATGCGGCCCTCGGGCCGCGAGTTTGAGACCCCTGATTTAGACACTGAAAGAGCAGCAGAAACTATGCTGAAGGGCTGAATTGCGATTTTTCTATGGAGTCCCTCTGTCCCTAAAATTGCATGCCATCTCTGTGGTACAGGTCTTATAACCTTTTATTTTCACCATTTTTATTTTATGTAAATGTCTATATTGTACTGCAGTTGGTCCTGTAAATAATTGTGAAATAGTTGCTAAAATAAAAAAGCACATCCATGGCATACAGATGGCATAAAGATGCTAGAGGGGGTGAAAAGAGAAAGAAAACCACACACTTGCATTACATGTGTAATACCAAACATATTTCCCACTTCTCTCACTTTGAGTGAAGATCAGGCTGATTTTGTATACATTAGTGTAAACATACCCTTAAGGACACAGTGTTGGAGGAGAAGAGGGAAGTCTGCAGAGATATCCTGTGGATGTGAAAAGTCATTATCTAAGCAAGTTAAAAACTAGAAGAAAATAATATTTGCATGTAAATGTTTATTTGTGATACTGGCTACAGCTCATCAGTGCGGTGGTTTCTGTATGGTCCGCAGTCTGTTAATAATAACTTTCAGTATGTCCTTACTATTGTCAAGGACATGCTGGGAGTTTGTAAGTTTATGTGATACAATTGTATATGGGGCTGTCTTGACATTAAAATTGTTCACTGCACTGAGCTTGGTTCCTGTATTCAAATACCTATTGTGGTTCCGGTGATGTATTCATACACTTGTTTGTTTTGGTGATTTAGACATGTACTGATTGTGGTTTTGGGATGCATTCATGTATTGATAGTGGCTATGGTGATGTACTTATTTACCGGTGATGGTTCAGGTGCTAGATTTATGTACTATTGATGGGCTCTGATGTTCTCTTTATGCACAGATGATTTTTTTGTTTCAGATAAATATATCACCAGAATCATTATCACTATTTTACTGCAGCACCATCAGAAACACATGAATACAGCACCAGAACAACCAACACTACAGGAGTATGTACCTAAAACAATCACCAGTATATGAATCACTAAAGTCACTAAACTTAACTGAAACCAAACAGCCCCCATAATAGTTAAGCTATATTAGTTTCCATGACTATCCTTGGGTTTGACATATAAAATATAATTTGTCCCTTGTACTGTGTAAATAGTAATTTCTAATTGCTCCCATGTTCAGCCTCACCCCTAAAGTGCACTATTTTTTTTTTTTTTTACTTTTGCTGGTATTTTGTGGTGAAAAGTGTAAAGGCCACGTTACACACACAGATATCTGTGACCAACTTCTGAACAGATCTCTGGTTGCAGTGAAATCATGGACAAATTGCTCCATTTTGTACACAGTCACAAAATGGAACAATGTGTCCATGATTTCACTACAACCAGAGATCTGTTCAGAAGTTGGTCACAGATATCTGTGTGTGTAACGTGGCCTTAAGAATTTTAGCGCAAGTAGTCATAACTTGTAACCTGATCCAACAGGGAGTTGAGGGGAAATTAATATTGTACAATAATACTCTAAACACCACATCACACGCTTCAATAACGTTAATGATTGCATGAGCGATCTCCCATAAACGAGATGTCACACGTCTAGATATCGTGAACGAGGCGCCAGTGAAGCGGCGAGCAGATATTGTTCGCACAACCCTGGAACGATACTTGTTCAATGTTGTGAATAGGCGAAGTAGTTCACAAAATAGTTATCGCGGTGTCACACACAACGATGCAGCAGGTTGAACGCTGGTGAATTGAACGATGCACGACGGATTTGAGGTCAGGATCTCAAATCTGTGATGAGTGATCAAATGATTTTTCGAGAAAAGATCGTTCGGTTACACGCAATGACGCACAAACGATATTGATTTAGCGATTAAAAAACTGACATTTCAGCGATATAGTTAACGATATTGAAGCGTGTGACGTGGCCTTAACACTTTCTCAAATCTATCCATACTTTAAGCCATTGCATTGTTCTGTGTCTCATTAAAAAAATAAATAAAAAAAAAACATCGCATTTCATAATCTACACTTATTATTATCCCATAATTTCATCAGGTAACTCCAATCACACACTTTTCTATAAAAAAGCTACAGTGGAATCACTTATTTTTTTTCTGTAAAACACAAATTGTATTAAAGAACTAATATTTTATTTTAGAATAAAATTTCATTTCTGTAGTAAATATACTTTAAAAACAATACAATTTAACAAGTGAAACCTTAAAAATAAACGATTACAACCAAATCTGTGACTGCGACAAAAAAGAATTTACATACAGAGAAGTATAAAATGTTACTTTTCCCTAGAGATCTTGCCTCAATCAGAAGCTGAAGACTGCATGAACCTTACATAAAACCTACAAAGGTATGAGATTATTGCCGTGTCAAATTGGTGCATTCAATGAGTGAGCCATGCATGTAATTTGTTTACATTTGTTGTTGGGGAGGTAATACATCACATATAAAATTAGACAAATTGTCTCTTTAGCCAGGAATGAACTTGTGATATGAGTGACGTAAGAATCAATAAGTGTGAGAGCTAGCACAGTCCAATACAAGTTGAAAAATATAGTAACAGAGTATCAGTTCAGTTTGGCAATATTGCGTGTCCTTCTCTTCTATGACCCGTTCCTTCACCAGATAATATCTGGTCATTAGGTTCAGGATGTCGTAAAACAAGACAATTTTCACAACTGGAACGGAAATCCATGGATACCATGTACAGCTTCTGCGTGTCAATACATGTAGCTAGAGAAACTGAACATAATTTTGTGGAATAAGTCCTCGTCTGCCATTCAGCGTTCCCTCCAACCATCCAGGTTCCCTTGAGTTATGTACTACATAGAAGGAAAACAGAGAAAAGTCACTTGTAGCTGCTGCAGGATAAACAAACACTATTGTGATATTTCAATGGTATCAGACCTATTACACTGGGGAACAATTTGAAAAAAAATTTCTGTTGAGTTAGGTTTTTGAGCTGATCTATATTAAAATTGGCATGCTGATTCCAAAAATGTAGTCAGTTTTTTTTCTAGCACGTCAAGTTTTTCCTCCACAACTTACCTGCCAGAGAAGCACAATTGCACTGATATCTGTAATAAGACTTGTTATCTGATTACAATTCGACTCATATAGAGCTACGTGGCAACTTGTAAGAGTATGACATATTTGTCATGCCTATTTCTTATATATTTCATTTTTTGTTTATATTTGTACTATTTAAAACAAAAAAAAAACAAAACACTTTTTAGGTACAGTAGTTTACATATTTTTGAGAAGACAAAAACCCTATAGTTCAAAAACTTGACGTGATAGAGAAAAACTGAGATCATTTCTGGATTCAGCATCCAAAAATTAATGTTCCCCAGTGTTATAATCCAGGAATAGAAAATCAGACATTTCTAAATGGAATCATTCAACTGAACTAGTGGTAAGCAAGTATTAGGAAACATCAAGAACAGCAACATTAATAGTCAGTCTCTGGACGAAAAGAATACATCATATAAAATAATAATAATCATATTTATTCAATTATATGAATTCCATAGCGCTTTACATGCATTTGCAACGCTGTCCTAATAGGGGCTCACAATCTAAACATCCTATTAGTGTCTTTGGAATGTGGGAGGAAACCGGAGTGCCCAGAGGAGACACACACAAACACTGGGAGAACATACAAACTCCTTGCAGATGTTGTTCTTGGTGGGAATTGAACAGCGGACCTGCAGTGCTAACCACTGTGCCGCCTATTTTATTATATACATATATACATATAATTAATATATATATTACACACCCATTTATACACAAACATTATATATTGCACATTTATATCTATAGACAAGGACAAAATTGTTGGTACTTTCTGATAATGTAGGAAAAAAACCACAATGGTCACTGAAATATCTTGAAATTGACAAATGTAATTTACAATTTCGATTTACTGAATATCAGATATTGCTTTTTAATTTTATGTCAACAGTAAAAAAAAAAACTAAACACGTAAGCTTGTGACCCACTTCACGGGTCCCCGCTTATCACAAGTCCTAGCCACTAAATCCTAGCCACTAAATCAGTGCCCAAAAACAGCAAAGGACAAATTTAGAACATTTTTCCTTACCACAGCATTACTTTGGTCAGTCGACCATTGCACTCATGCAAGGTGCAGTTTTGCCTTGATTAAAAAGGGAAGGCATTACTAGTGCACGACAACAGCCTCCAATCACTAAACACCTCCTTAATCTAGGAGGGCAGCGAACCACTGGCTGTTCTGCACAATGAATAGGATTACACAGGGGTTGGAATCATCACCAGTGCAGGTGATTCAATGTCTGATAGTCCAACACCTAGCACCCACGCTGATTAGCTGTTCTCGATACTGGTAGCAGGTGGCCGGAAATGGTTAGTTCTTGAGCTGCTCTGTCTTCCAGTGTAAGTAGTCATCATAGATTGTTACCTGACCTATCAGGGAGTTGAGGGGGAGTAGATATTCTACAATAATAGTGCAATTCTATTTAAAAAGGTTGTCCACTACTTTGATGATCAATCTGTAGGATATTATAACTCTAATTGCCACACTGCGACAGGGATCACGCCAATCCCCGCCAGTATCGGAGGTCCCGTGATATGATCATGGGACCTCTGATAGTTACCTCGACAGCACGGGGCCCTGTGATGACCCCAGATGCTGTCTGTAATCCCTTCCCATGGATGCCTGCCAAAGGCAGGTAGGGTATGCCGGGGATATATAAACTTTTGAGCACAACAGTATACAGGGTGGGCCATTTATATGGATGCACCTAAATAAAATGGGAATGGTTGGTGATATCAACTTCCTGTTATATGGGAGGGGGAAAACCTTTCCAGATGGGTGGTGACCATGGCATCCATTTTGAAGTCGGCCATTTTGGATCCAATTTTTTTCAATGGGAGGAGGGTCATGTGACACATCAAACCTATTGACAATTTCATAAGAAAAACAATGGTGTGCTTGGTTTTAACATAACTATTCTTTCAAGATTTATAGGTTTATGACCACTTATAAAAAGTGTTCAAAGTGCTGCCCATTGTGTTGGATTGTCAATGTAACCCTCTTATCCCACTATTGACACACTGATAGCAACACTGCAGAAGAAATGCTAGCACAGGCTTCCAGTATCCGTTGTTTCAGATGCTGCACATCTCGTATCTTCACAGCATAGACAATTGTCTTCGGATGAATGATGGGGAAACTTTTTTGTGAATGGTGAAGTTAACAAACAAAACCACCGCTATTGGTCCAACACTAACCCACAGTGGATAGATCCCTCCAAGACTGTTGGAACACAAAAATTGATGGTATGGTGTGGTATATGGGGTACAAAGATAGTGGGGCCAATCTTCATCAATGGAAATCACAATGCTACTGGATATCTGAAATTGCTACATAATTGAGGTTTCCATTGATGAAGAATGGCCCCACTATCCTTGTAACTCATATACCACACCATATCATCAATTTTTGTGTTCCAACAGTCTTGGAGGGATCTATCCCCTGTGGGTTAGTGTTAGACCAATAGCGGTGATTTTGTTTGTTAACTTCACCATTCACAAAAAAGTTTGTCTCATCGCTCAACTGAAGGCAATTGTCTATTCTGTGAAGATACGAGATGTGCAGCATCTGAAATAATGTATACTGGAAGCCTGTGCTAGCATTTCTTCTGCGATGTTGCTATCAGTGTGTTAAGAGTGGGAGAAGAGGGTTGCATTGACAATACAACACAAAATGGGCAGCACTTTGAACACATTTTATAAGTGGTCATAAACTTGTAAATAACTCATGAAAGAATAAAGTTATGTTAAAACCAAGCACACCCATGTTTTTCTTATGAAATTCTCAATAGGTTTGATGTGTCACATGACCCTCTTCTCATTGAAAAAAATAAAGTTGGATCCAAATTGGCTGACTTCAAAATGGCCACCATGGTCACCACCCATCTGGAAAAGTTTTCCCCTTCCCATATAATTCTAATGTGCCACAAACAGGAAGTTGATATCACCAACCGTTCCCAATTTATTTAGGTGCATCCATATAAATGGCCCACCCTGTAGTATTACATTCTGCCTTAAAATATCAAGTGGTCATACATTGTTCTCTAAATTTGCCAGTGTGCATGGACATCTATTATAAGCTCTCAAACCACTACATATATATACAATGAACCTTCTTCACATAGCCACTATAAAGAGCAAGAGCTCTCATATTCCCCTAAATACAGTAAGACCACACACATATCCCTTATATACAGTATGAATCCCCACATAGCTCCCTAGATGCAATGAGCATTCACATAAAAACCTATACATAGTATGAGCCCTCACAGTCCTCTATATACAGAATGAGACCCCACGTAGCCTCTCTACATACAAGATAAGCTGACATTCAGCCCCCCAATACACAGTAAGAGCCCTCACATAGCCCCAATATAATATAAGCACTCATATAGCATCAATATACAGGATGAGCTCTCACATAGCATCTATATACAGAATGAGCCCTCACACAGTTTCCTTATATGTAGTATGAGCCCTCACATAGCCCCTATATACAGGATGTGTCTTCACATATCTCCTATATAAAAGAATGAGCCTTCACACAGCCCCTCCATATATAATTTGAGCCCTCACCCAGCACCCCTGTATACAGTGTGAGCCTTCACACAGCCCCTATATACAGGACGAGTTCCTTCATAGCCCCTATATAAAAGATGAGCCCCAACATAGCCCTTATATACAGGATGAGCCCTAATATAGTCCCTATATACAGGATGAGCACCAACATAGCCACTATATGCAGGATTAACACTCACATACACTCAGTATATACAGTATCAGTCCTCAAGCAGGCCCATACTACAGTATGAGCCCTACACAGCTCCTTATTTGAAACATGAGTACTCTCACATGTTATACAAATTAAAAATAATAATCAAACAATATATACTCACCTCCCTCCCATTTCCCCAGCACTCTTATCTGGTCCGCAGGGATCCTCTTCTTGTGGCTGGCATGCTCATGCCGGCACGTGCTGGCTGATGACATAATCATGCCGGCACATCGGAGAAGAGTCAATGGGAGCTCTCCTGGAGCTGTGCTATTATTCTGTATTGCCAGCAGTGGAGCTCCAGGAAACCACCCACACCGGAGATGTGCACCATTGATGGCAGCATTGTGAGT
The DNA here is from genome assembly GCA_033576535.1 of Allobates femoralis. Lineage (NCBI taxonomy): Eukaryota > Metazoa > Chordata > Amphibia > Anura > Aromobatidae > Allobates > Allobates femoralis. The sequence continues at coordinate 185,541,835 of JARQOC010000003.1, forward strand.
GCAGTATGGCCACTGGACCAACTAGAGTTTGGAACCTCAGGTGGAAGCCCAGGTTATCCTTATTACAAATCCACCTATGGATGCTTGTATTAACGCAAACATATACTGTAAATTCTCACAAAATGTCAGTTTTAGTAAAACAATTGTATTCTTCATAAACTATGTACTAATTAATTCCATGAGACCTCTACATCCGTAAACTTCACAGTCATGGAAGAAACCTATCCTGCAGTGATCAGCTCTTTCCATACATCCTATGGATTACTATAGACCTTTCCACTGAAGTCTATGCAGACAGCTGATGCTTGGAATGGAAAAACAGTGGGAGAGCCTTTAGCTGTGGGTCCCAACATACCTTCAAAATATGCTTAAAATATGTATAATAGTAAGGCTGTGCACGCACGTTGCAGATTTGGTGTGTTTTATTATCCTAAAGTCATTAAAATCAATGAGAATTTTGAAGTGTCGTGCATATGTTTGCTTATTTTTTCCTTGCAGATTTGATGCAGAAAAAAATCTGCAGGATTTCAAATGTTGGGGTGTTTTTTTGCAGCGTTTTTTTATTCACTGACAATGTAATCATGAACAAACAAACTGAAAAAATGCTGGCCTATTCACAGAGGTTTTCACTAAGAACGCATGCTTAGTGAAATGTCCTGAAATGATTTCTGGTCTCTCTCTTTTTCAGGCAGGGATTCCCAACTTTCATCAGCTAGGAAAAATAAACCCCAAAAAAATGCATGTTAATGCGCATGGAAAATGGAATTAAACGCACAGCGTTTTTTTTAAATGTGTTTTCCTGTCATAACATGCATATTTGCTGCGTAACATTTCTGCACCAAATCTGCAGCTTGAGCACATAACCTAGTAGTTGCTTAAAAGCATTTTCAGGCTTGTGACTGGAGACTTTTAAATTCTCACAGCAAGTGCAGTGTCAGAATTATCCAATGCGGACACCAGGAATGGGTGGTCATGTGATCAAGTGTGCAATTTGCGTACTTACAGCCACATTACAACTATATGTGTCCAGCCTTGCTCAGAATCCTAAGAGTGCGCACATGGCATGCTGTCATAACACACAAGAGTACCCAGAGGAAACTCACACAAACACGGGGAGACCATACAAATTCCATGTAGATGTTGTCTTTAGTGGGATTTGAACCCAGGACTAGGGATGAGCGAGTACTGAAATATTCAAACTCACTATACTCGTCACGAGTAGGTCCTAATACTCGGGTACTCGTTACGAGTAGCGAGTCCAATGCAAGTCAATGGGAAATGCGAGTACTTTCGCAGTGTATCTATATACACTGCGAAAGTTAAATAAAAGTTATTAAAAGGTGTTAAAAATAACATACTCACCTATCTGATGGCTGTCCCGGGACCTGAAAAGAACACACCCGATGGGCTACCAGCTGCTGAAGCAGTTAATGTAGGGCAATTCAGGAATAAAGTGTGAACAACAAACATCTCTCCACCTAGATTACTAAGAGCTATTGTGCACACTTTTTACTGCTGTGTCTAAATTACAAAGGACCATAAAGAATCAAGTCAGTGATGAAGCAATTTTGGGTTGTGTAACAGATACATCATATGTAATATCTATTGCTAGTTTTGTTTTGGTGACCATGGACTTCCATTACCCAACAGATCTTAAGGGTGCGTGCCCACATAGTGGTTTAACGTTGGTTTAGCATAGGTTTTATTTAAATTTATGTAAATCCTAAGCAGCGTTAGGACTTACAAGTAACCCTATGTAATTTAGTAAACGCTATGCACACATAGTGGGTTTATGTGAGCGGATCTGCCAGAGGTTGAGCAGGTTGAGCAGTTTCCTAGCGTTTTAGCAGCATACAACATGTCAATTCTTCTCAGCGGTTTTTGAGCGTTTCTGAGGCACTACTCTACCTTCCATGAACAAAATCCTCCATAGAAAACCGCTTTTAAAACCGCCGGAAAAACCGACTGTAAAACGCTGTTCAACAGCTCTTAAAACCGCTGAGAAAGCGCTGGAGACTTCTGAGCTCAGGAGTCTAGGCTCCTTGAATTTTCCAGCGGTTTACTGATGATTTGAACGTCACTAAACCACTATGTGGGCACATACCCTAAGGCCTCCATATTATCCATATTAGAGATGAGTGGATACGTGGAGGTTCGGGTTCTGCAGGATCAGCCGAACTTGAGATAAAGTTCTGTTATGGACCCGAACCTCATTGGAAGTCACTGATCGGGCAGTTCGGCTCCCCAACCACATACAGTCAACCATAAGCAAAGCACTTCCAAGGGAGGGACGAAGGATTTTTTTTATACACACTACATCCTATACTGCTGATTTTACCCCTATTGCCAGCCATTCAAACATTGGCTCGCACTGGGCAAAGCCGAGCACAGCAATACTCGCTCCAGTGGTTTGCATACATAAAGCACCTGAACTCCAAAACCGAACACTGATTTTTTTGTAAAGTCTGTGTTCAGATGTTCAACATAAACACCAAACTTTAAAGTTCTGGTCTAATCATCTCCACTCCATATACTTTAGATCGCTCATTCAGCCAACCTTGATCTCTCTGACTAATCCATACACATGAATGCATGGCTCAGCGTGGATGTGTCCAGAAAGTATGACTCTACTATTATCCTCTGGAAGCAGCTTATGTTATGGAGACAAAAGGATAGCTTGTATACATTTACAATGGCTGATCTTGGCATTATATAATTGTCCGGTCCCACACACTGGCAGATTCAGCAAACATTATGTTATATGCATAGTTCCGAGATAACTCCTCGATCGCTGGGATCCCCACTAATACAGGAAACTGGAGCTATGAAGAGCCACATGTTTTGTATTGATGGATGATCATGTGCACTGCTTCTCCATACTTTTTATGAGAGCTCAAAAATACTGAAAAGAAAAAAGTGCAGCGCTCAGCTACCTCCAGCAGTCCCATTGAGAATGAAGTAGCAGTGCAAATAATCGCCAACAAGTCCATTCACATGGGACTCTTCAGAGACCCACTTCTAGGGATCCGAGGGGGACAGATTTATCGGACCGCAAGCAATCGAGACATTATTCCTACCTATCCATTGAATTGGGATAACTTCCAAACTGGAGAATACTACTTTAGTTGTTTGGTCACAGACAATTATTAGAATATTAATAGATGGACCAATGGGAATTTTTTTTAATGGGAATTAGACTTTGGCCTTAATTCATCAAATCTTTATGCTACTATAGAATACAGGTGTAAAAAGCTTTGAATAGCCACAATATGTTAGTGTAAAATGAGGCTGTGATAAACTGGGCAGTGCTAAGGCAGGATAGGGGCACGGCAACCCCGCTATTCAAATTCATGGCACGCAGCAGTGATCCATACTAGCTCTGGGGCTCTTAATGACTCCATAATGTCTTCTCTTCAAGACTGGTGTGAACAATGCCAGTCTTGATGAATTGGGAGCCTCTGAGCTCAAAAGATTTTTTTAGTAATTTTTTTTAACAATGCCAGTTAGATTTATTTTACTGGTATAAAAGGTGCAAATCTGTAAAATAACTACCGTATATACTCGTGTATAAGCCGACCCGTGTATAAGCCGACCCCCCTACTTTTGCCCCCAAAAACTGGGAAAACTTATTGACTCGCGTATAAGCCGAGAGTGGACTCCAGCACAGGTATACAACCCCCAGCAGTGAGGTATACAGCAGCCTCCCCAGTGGTAGTATACAGCAGCAGCCCCAGTGGTAGTATACACGCAGCCCCAGAGGTATATACAGCCCCAGAGGTATATGCAGCCCCATATGCAGCCCCAGAGGTATATGCAGCCCCATATGCAGCCCCAGAGGTATATGCAGCCCCAGAGGTATATGCAGCCCCAGAGGTATATGCAGCCCCAGAGGTATATGCAGGCCCAGAGGTATATGCAGCCCCAGAGGTATATGCAGCCCCAGAGGTATATGCAGGCCCAGAGGTATATGCAGGCCCAGAGGTATATACAGCCCCAGAGGTATATGCAGCCCCAGAGGTATATGCAGCCCCAGAGGTATATGCAGCCCCATATGCAGCCCCAGAGGTATATGCAGCCCCATATGCAGCCCCAGAGGTATATGCAGACCCATATGCAGCCCCAGAGGTATATGCAGCCCCATATGCAGCCCCAGAGATATATGCAGCCCCAGAGGTATATACAGCCCCAGAGGTATATGCAGCCCCAGAGGTATATGCAGCCCCAGAGGTATATGCAGCCCCAGAGGTATATGCAGCCCCAGAGGTATATGCAGCCCCAGAGGTATATGCAGCCCCAGAGGTATATACAGCAGCTGCAGCCCCAGAGGTATATACAGCAGCCGCAGCCCCAGAGGTATATACAGCAGCCGCAGCCCCAGGGCTGTATACAGCCGCAGCCCCAGGGCTGTATACAGCCGCAGCCCCAGGGCTGTATACAGCCGCAGCCCCGGAGGTATACAGGCCCCCCATCAAGTTCCAGGGCCCCCCCCCCCCTTGCGCGCCAGCCTGTAAAGGAAAATCATACTTGCCAGTGTCCAGTCGCGCCGTCCGCAGCTGCCGACGATCCCGGGCTCCATTCAGCGTCTTCCGGCTTCCGACTTCCTGTGGTCGCGGGCAATGACGTCATTGCCTGCGACTACAGGAAATGCGGAAGACGCTTAATGGAGCCCGGGATCGCGTGTCGGCAGCTGCGGACGGCGCGACTGGACACTGGCAAGTATGATTTTCCTTTACAGGCTGGCGCGCAAGGGGGGGGGCCCTGGAACTTGATGGGGGGCCTGTATACCTCCGGGGCTGCTGCGGTATTTTTTAATTTTTTTATATACTCGCGTATAAGCCGAGGGGGGACTTTTCAGCCCAAATTTTGGGCTGAAAAACTCGGCTTATACGCGAGTATATACGGTAATTGATAAAATTGTAGCTACGCAGGAGTGAGCTTACTTTCCTCTACCAGCATAAGCTTTCATAGTACTGTTCAATGGACAACAATTTCCATGGGAATAGATATCATTCAGATCTTCCTAAAATCGCATACTTCGAGGTATACAATCAACCACTGCTGACAAATGCAGGATTACTTACCATTTTCAAAAATTTCCCCTACTTGAAAAGATAATTCTGAGCTGTGTTCAGCTTCACAAGGATATACAGCTTTTGCCTTTCTGCCAGGGATACTGCAAAACAAATATTACAGGGGGTTAGGAAGATATATCCCTATGGATTATAAGGACACAATATGCAACACAGAGAGGGGTAAAGGTAAGGTTATACACCGACGATGTGCTAGTGATGCAGAATTTTCTCCATGAAATCAGCATCCACTATAAGGACGTACTACGCAGCAAAAGGGCTGTCTTTTTGCTAGGTAATATGTGCTTTTTTAAATGTAAAAAATTCTGCATCCATCCTTGCTGTACCCACCCTGCAGTACGCCACTTACCTTTGCATACTGGCAGGCACTTCCAGGTTTCGGCCTCGTCACACATCATGTGATTCACACGCCCTCTACCCACGTGACGAACAACGTGGCCGAAACATAGAAGTGCTGGGCAGTACGAAAGGTAAGCTGTGCAAAAGAATTGACGTTGTGCATATTTTTACGGATCAAAAAAATCAATAAAAATCTGCAGATATTACGCTGTGCAAAAATGAACAGACATGGGCACAGCACAGGAAAAGTCACATGGATGCGCATTTGCTGTGCATTTCACAAATACGCCGTACAAATGCGCAGCAAATGTGCTCTCATCGGCAATATCCTAGCTAGAAAAATACTTTATTTAATGTATATTAATGCATAAAAAATTATATTCTAGTTGTAATCTATCAGTAATCATTTTCATCTACTTAGTTAATTGAAGAATTTAAATAGAGAAACATCACAGTGCAACTCAAACTCTCTAAATAATCAGCAAAGTATTTGCAAAATTTATAAAAACGTATAACTGTAGACCATAAATATTATTCAATGTAAGTATAACGAATTATAAAATCTAACAATCTTGAGATGGAGAACACTCGGCTATCATAAATGAGACTTAACAATTATAAAGATTACCCATTCTTACAGGCTAAGCAAGTAATACATTGTTACAAACAGCATTACATGTCCCAGTATACCTGTCTGAAGGGAGCTCCGGAGGCAGTGCAGTTGATGTTTCAATGTCTGCAGATGGTTCAGGCGTCTCTGGAGAGGTAGGTTCACATGGTACTGCTGACGGTTCACTATTTATCCACGATACCAATGGACACTGAGTAAGGGATCTCCTGAATAAATAAATAGAATTATTTTTACTTATTTTTGAAGTTTGAAATGTGGGAGATTAACCGATCAGATTTTTATATAAATAAGCCAAAAAACACAAACTGTATCCTATGATAGTACAGCTGGCATACATGAGCTGCGTGCTTTTCTCCATATAGCGTTACCATGGTACATAAAATGGAAGCTCAGAGGTTATAACACTCCAAACACAAATTACCAGAATTTACTGCACATAGATTAGTAAGTGATTTGAGTTTAAATACCTGAGAATGAGGTTTGACCTAAACTCAACATTTAGTCTGCATATTGATTTACTGACATCTAAATTATACACTAAACCAAGATTACTTTATGGATATAAATCTTGCCTTCCCAAGAAAATGCAATATTCAGCATTCAATACTGCTGGCTACGATTCGAGATACACTCGATCTCTTTCCACTACACAATATAGTCATGGCCAAAAATTAAAATTGATCCATTAATTAAGTATTTCTCCCAGAAAGTTATTGCAAATACACATTTTGTTACACGTTTATTTCCTTTGTATGTATTGGAACAACACAAAATAAATGAGAAAAAAAATAGGTAAATTGAACATGATTTCATACAAATTCCCAAAAAAGTATTGCTTGATATTGAGTAAGCAGAATTAGGTATTCCAACATCCCCATCTAGTAATGTACATACAAGGGGGCTGTCTGGGCTTATACGGTATATAGTGGGACCTGATGCTATCGCATTGGCAGGGCAATGGCGACACGATAAGGGTGGGCTGTGTGGTGCTGGGAGCTAACGGCCGTCTCTCCCCAACCGGTGCGCTCATCCCCTGTCCACTCTCTCCCCTCGTCCAGTCTTCTCCACTCTTTGCTCTCCTTTAACTTGTCTCCCTGCTGTGTGTTGTCTTCCTCATGTGCTGTCTTATTCCCCCTGTACGTGCGCTCTCCTCTGAGCTGCCTCTCCCCCCCCCCCCCCTGTGCGCTTTCTTCTGTGCAATCACCCCTGTGTGTTCTTGTCTGGCCCCCCTGTGTACTCTCTCTGCCTCTGTGCATTCTTCCCCCTGTGCAGTCTCTCCCCCTTGAGCTTTCTCCTCCGTGGTGTCCAAAGATGGCAGCCACGTAAGTGCGCGTGAACGCACCGGGTCACGCCACCGTTATCTTTGTATATGCCATTGTTTAAAAATGGCAACCGCCTAAGTGCACATGCATGCTGATTATACACATGCACACTTACTCAGTTGGTGATGTGTCAGCAGCGTCGGCTGCGGGCAGCAGTTTCAGGTGTTGGCGATTTCAAGCAGCTGCAGCACCACTGGTGGTACCGTGTTTAATTTGCATACCCATAACTCTCTGTCTCCCACTGTGCGCTCTGTGCTCCCCTTGTGCGCTCTCCCCGCTCTGTGCCGTTTTCCTCCACCCTGTAGTGTACAAAAATGGCGGCTGAGTGAGTGCGCAGGCACACTGGTTCATGCCTCCATCTTTGTATACCCAGGTGTCTATACCCAGATGGCGGCCGTGCAAGTAAGTGCGCATGCCCACAGATGCACAGTATACTCAGGCGTTAAGGAGCAGCAGGGATGGAGTGGTGGCGAGGAGTGGCTGTGATGTATATTGCTGGTTTTGCGTGTCAGTGGATGTGGGTGTCTGCAAAATGGGCCAGTATCGCCAGTGGATGCCATATTTCCACACCGATACCTTGGGTGTGCAAATATGCAGTGGCGTAACTTGAAGCTCATGGGTCCCGACACGAGAAACTCCTATGGGGCCCCCAATTATTGCAAATCATTAATAGCAAGAGTCTTTTTCTATAGGCCGCAGGGATTTTTGGGGCCCCCCTAGGCTCCAGGGACCGAGTGCAATCGCAACCCCTGAACCTGTTGTAGTTACGCCCCTGCAAATATGGCAAAGGCCGTGGCGCATCATAGGAGGACAATGAAACTGGAAGTGGATGACAGACACCACAGGTCAATTACCGTATGTAAGAAGATGAGCCTCCACACATTCCTCTATACAATTTGAGCCCACACAGGCCCCGTATGTACAGCATCAACCCACACAGCCCACTTATATACAGCTTGAGCATTCCTATACACAGTATGAACCCACACAGCCCTCCTATACACAGCATGAGCCCCTACACAGTCACCCTTACACAGTATGAGCCCAAACACAGATGCCCTATAAACAGTATGAATTCACTGATCTCAGGGAGACCAGTCCAAGAAAACCTTCCCTGGAGGGATATCTGGTTAGTCCTGTGTTTGAGACTCCTAACCGAGGCTCCACAGACTCTATTTGCATATCTATAATTCGTATGAGCACTCACATAGTTTCCTTATACAATGTGTAAAAAGGTCATGTAAAGGTACATACTGTATTAAGGGGGTTATATGGGGCCTCAAACTGCATTTAGGGGGCTATGTTAGGGTCATACTGAATACAAGGAGACTATTTAATGGCTCATACAGTATGTAGTAGAACTGTGTAGCGGGCTCATATTGTGCAAAAGGAAGCTATGTGAGGGCTTATACTCAGCATGAGCCCTCCAAACTTTCACCTATAACCACACGTTTATATTACCAAATATTATATTTTAAAATATGTATTTTTTGAATTGCATAATAAAATTATAAGAATGTGAAAGAACGGAAAGCGGAATATAAAAAACACACAGTTAAGTCTAGGGCTCAAAATGACATTACAGTGGAATCTTGGATTATGAGCATAATTTGTTCCGGGAATTATCTGTTAATACTAATATTTACAAGGTAAAAAATGTTTGTACTGCGTTAGCCAGTAGATAGAAAAATATTGGAATCTGAGAGTCCTCAGTGGTTGATACCTTTTAATGGCTAACTGAGAAGATGGAAAACATAGCAAGCTTTCGGAACACTATGGCCCCTTCGTCAGGCTAATAATGACACAAATTCTGGAGACACATACACATATATATATACATATATACATGTGTCTTCAAAATTCGTCTCATTATCAGCCTGACGAAGGGGTCATAGTGTTCCGAAAGCTTGCTATGTTTACCATCTTTTTAGTTAGCCATTAAAAGGAATCAACCACTGAGGACTCTCAGATTCCAATGTGTTAATAATAATTACTCATTTATATAGCGTTATTAACTACATAGCACTTTACATAAATTTGAAACACTGTCCCCATCAGGGCTCACAATCTAAACCTCCAATCAGTATGTCTTTCATGTGTGAGAGGAAACTGGAGTGCCTGGAAGAAATCCATACAAACACAGAAGAACATCCAAACTCTTTGAAGATGTGGTCCTTGGCAGGTATTGAACGCTAGACCCCAGTGCTGCAAGGCTGCAGTGCTAACTACTGAGCCATCATGCCGCCCCATGAAGTATTGATGTAATATAGCCCAGTAATAAGCAATATAAAGGTCTGCTGATTTCATATAGCTCCAGATGGTAGCAGAAGCGTGTTTGAGTAAGAGTTTAGAAAAAACCCTAAAACTAAAATAATAAAAATAAAAAAAATTGGCAGATTGAGACACTTCATATTCTTGCTATTTTGTAAACCAGAATGTGTGGTATGGGAGGCGATTCAGAATAATTATACTCCAGAGCACCACTTGAAGGATCCTTTTAAATATCTGATTTTCATACACGTCATCCAATTTTTGTAGCAGCATTTTTTTCAGTTGCCGTAAGTACTGAATTGGCCAGATCGCGGCAAAACTGCAAGTGCTGAACACGTACACAAGACCCATAGGGAATGCATCAGGTCGAACGCAGTCTTGTCACAATTGATCCGTTAGGTGGCAGATGCTGAAAAACTGCCGGATCTGCTGCGAATGGCGAGAAACGCTGATGTGAAGGCTGCCTAGGAGAATTTATAAATGCAGATTTCATTGCAGCTGCATTGTATAATGTTTCATTAATTGTGTGCATCTCTAAGCCATTAAACATATGCGTCATGCTTATTAAGGTTTCTCCACTTTTTAGTTCACACTCCAATTGGAGTTAATTTACAAAAAGGTTGAAATTTTGGTACAAAATGGTAAGTTACAAAATGTGAGATATTTAAGTTAGAAAACTATACATAGTCTGGGAACTTGCCATCTACCTTATGGAGAGAAGCTTTCTGCAACCATGAGAAGACAGTTACGTAGGTGAGGAGAGTGTAGCCACATCCCCCCCTCCCTCTAGGAAATATGCACATTTGCACTTCAGTAAGGAAGTGGAATAACTCCAGTGCCACCTTTAATCAGCTCCTCAAAGTCATAATCGCTTTCCAACAAGCTTTTAAATATGACTAAGGGATTTGTGCCAGATCAGAACTCCAAACTACAGACGCTGCGTTTCGGGGTAACTGCCCCTCATCAGTGTAGTGTGTTGGATATACTGATCTGGCTGTATGAGTTGGCCAAAGCAAGATAACAAGTTCCCAGACCTTGTCTTAGCCCACTCACACTGCCAGATTAGAAATATCCCACACACTACACTGATGAGGGGCAGTTACTCCGAAAAGCAGCATCTGTAGTTTGGGCTTCTGATCTGACACAAATCCCTTACTCATATTTAAAAGCTTGTTGGAAAGCGATTATGACTTTGAGGAGCTGCTTAAAGGTGGCACTGGAGTTATTCCACTTCCTGAAGTGCAAATTTGCAAAACTATACATAAAACATTCCAGTTTCTATTCCTTACTTCACAGAAAACAAATCTGGAAAAAAAAAGTTCTTGGCATCCATTTGACGCCAGTTCAAATAACAAGGAGGGTCAGGTCGGAGTGTGATGCTCTTCCAGTTTTTCCAACATATTCACCAAAAGACATTTGACATGTCACGTCATTTGATGAAACGGCTTCCTTTTGATTCATACATATACAGCCAACACTGCCTGTAGGTGATTGAAAGGCTGGAATTGAATGCAATACAATGAAAATATTTTTATTGCAACTTTTAATTACATTGTACAGGACATCCCACCTCTGGTCACCACAATGCTCCGCAGCAATGTAATTGTTTCCTAATACCATACTGAGCCCTCCGATATCAAATGAGCTTTCAGCAGCAAATAACTAGTACGTGAAGGGATGAGACGAGCCAGAAAGAAACATTTTAGTAAGGGATTAGATGGGTTGTAAAGCATTGCATTACAAGTAATAACCCTTCCTCCACTTTTAGGAAGAGATAGGTAACCAATTACTGTAAAAAGATTTAAGTGGATATCTGGATTGTAACCACGGCAACAGCAAGAAAGAGTAGTTCAATGTTGAGAGCCTCTGAGAGGGTTACAGACGTCTATGTAAAAACAGCAGTCAAAATCCAGTGATAGCGATCAACCGAGACCTTTACCAGGAACCCAAGTACCATCGTCATTAATTTTACCTAATCACTACGGAGACAGATGCGGTCCGCCTCGAACATTTAGGGAAATATATGTATAGTCTCTTTGCTGAGTAAATAGCACATATATTGTAACATGTTTTACCGTTGTGTTTTATTGGTAGGCTGAAATATTTTCTTAAAGGGAAGCCATAATCTAACAATGACCTATTGCTTAAATCAGAATAACCCATAGTGTAAATCAGATGTGTTACTTTTTTTTAATTCTCAATATTAAAAAATTAAAAAGATAGAAAACTTGCAATTTTCACAGTGTACTCTTCCACGTGTTTCAGTAAACAACACTTGAACATTACCCAAATTGGTCAGATCCCGATTTATTTTTATATTGAGGTGTTTAATGATCGTGTGCAAAGGTCATTGTGAAGGGAGGGGAAGCAGGGTCAGGTAAGGCTGGGTTCACAACCTGGTTTGTTCCTGTTTTTTGGTGGACCACGTGGACAAGAACAGAAAGGACCGGATTTGTAACTCCAGATGCCATTTCTGTGTACGGATCCAGGATTTTGATGGATCCAGACTGATAGAAAGAGCTGGGAGCAGCCGAGCCTGCAAAGCACAGGCAAGTGGTGTCGGGGCTGTACTTTCACACTATATCTACATATATATTGCAAAAGTGAAAGAAAGCAGTGGTTAAAAAGAAACAAAAAAGCTACACCTCCGCCGAGTGTCCTGCGATGCGAGGCGTCCATGTCCAATTGCTGCAAGGACCTTAATCAGCTGATCGGTCGCCGCCGATGTCACATGGCAGCATCAGCTGAGCGGTTTAAATGCCTGCTCTCCAATCGGTTTTGGTGGGTGGTTTACATTGCTCAGCTGATGCTGTCATGTGACACATCAGCTGATCAGTTGCCGCCTTTTAGCTGATTAAGGTCCTTGCAGCGATCGGACGTGGATGCTTTGCATTGCAGGACAGTCGGCGGAGAGGTAAGCATTTTTTTTTTTTTTTTAACCATTGTTTTCTTTAAATTAGCTTTAGCAGTGTATGTAGATTCACTGCTAAAGTGAAATTACACATCACATGGGAACAGAGCAGTGAATGTGTACTGAGCATGCTCAGTACACAAACTGGATCCGGGAAACAATCCTGTTTTTTCCCGGATCTGGTGCCCATAGACACTGATGTTATGTGCGCCAGATCGCCATGGATTTGTTTCTATCCGGTTTGGTCCGGTTATTTTACTGGAGCCGAAAAACGGTGCAGTCTCCAATTTTGGGGCCAGAAAAAAATATGACTGAAATTAATCTGGGACTGAATTAGCAGAATTGGATGGCCATTTATGATCAATACGACACCATAGGGATACATCGGAGGCAAAAATTGATCCTGTTCTGTCCTTTTCAAAACGGACAGAACAGGATGCCAAAAAAACGTGTCGAGAAGCCAGCCTAACGCATCACCTATTGTGATTGGTAGATTCTGAATTCTCAACTTTGACATAAAGTATAACTTAATCATTGTAACAGCCTGTGCTATTAATGAGACTGTGGAAAAGTCTTACTGATGAGACAGGAAATGAGATTCTACAATGGCTCCCAGTGTAAAAATTGGAATGTCAATTTTTTTTTAATACAGATCATGATCTAAAGAAGAAAAACAAAAACAATGACAAACAGTTTAAACAAATACACAAGTGGCCAGTATGAAAATTTGCAAAACACTTTTGTTAAAAAAAAGATCATGATAATAAAAGAGACATTTTTATTTAATAATTGATGTAAAAAAAAAAAATAATAATAATTTAAACAATAGGTCATGTTCTAATGATGACTTCATTTTAAGATCAGCAGATGTTTCAAGTAAAACGATTTTTCTGATTTGAAAAGTTTCTATTTCAGAAATTACCACCCAGTTTTGTCATGGCACAAACTATAATGTCTGACACGTGTTCATCACTTTTACTGTTTGGGCGGCCTTCTAGACAAATTCACCTAACTGAATCCTTGGTTTATTGCGAACAGGCTTAACCCCTTGAACGCTACCAATCCTCAAAGAAGAATCAGTAAGAGGCTCCGCCTCACATGTTTCTTACAATACAGGTTCATAAAATCAAGCACACTGCCATATAAATTATAGAGACAAACTTTTAAAGTAGTAAGAGAAGAGCTGAAGAACATATTGAAGAAATGTAGCCTGTGATAGGATGGCAGACATGCTAGAAAGGATTTGCTCTGATGAATTGCAAGTCCCGATATTGTCAAATGATCAACCTACTGTACACAAAATCAACAGAAGAAAAGTCTTTTGACCTCCTGTGGGAGGAAGGAGCCTAGAGAAATGTTTGGTCTGGCATGAATATGTAATGCAATGTGACCATAGCATATATTTATATGTCATTCCCAATGTCTCCATAGTAGCATTTCTACAAGTGTTTCTTAGAATCATTTATTTAAAAGGGCTTATTCTGGACTTTTTTTGTAGCTATGGAGCCAAGAACTCACTAGCAGGTAGTTGCTAACTACCTGTCTGTTTTGCCCTGCGCCAATCACTTCCGGCTCATAACAGTCACAGCCATTCTTGCTGGTAATCCTCCTGCTTCCAGCGACGTCACATCTTTTTCAACCTGCTCTATCGAAAAGCAGGTAATTGGCAGCAACACCCTATTGACAACGAGTGTCAATAGAGCATACTTGGGCTGAAAGAGCTGCTCTGTTGATTTGGGGTTAAATGTTGCCGGAGAATTGCCGCCTGAGCTGAAACATGCTCTTAAAGCACCACTCCAGCGTTTGTTTTTTTAGCGCTAGAGTGCAGCTTGTAATCTAAGGTCCCTGACCCTAGTATTATACCTACCACCCGCCATCTTAATTTTTTATTGACGCTGCTCTGATCCCCTGGCGCCATCTTGGGAACACAACTACTGACTACCACGAGCCAGTTGTAATGGTTGCAAGCTCTCTGTGGAAGTCTATGAGAGCCAGAATAAGGAACTCATAGATTAACAATGAGAAGCAACCTCCGGCTTGCTCCATGAAACCCCTGAGCTACCCGGCAGGTCACAAATGGCTTGAGGTCGACAGGAGCGGTGGTGATAGAAGGCGGTGGGTAGGTATAAAACTAATTGAAGTGAGGAATCACCACTCCAGCAGTGAAATAAACAATTGAACACTGGAGAAGAAAAGGTGGGTAGAAATGCATGTATTAAATATATTGGTTATCCCCTTGCTGACGCATGACGTGCACTGCTTAACCAATATTGGATCATTGTCATATGAAATTAATAAGTTGCTTGTATATAAGAAGTGTTTGTCATATACCTGAATATAAATTCTTTCTCCTTAAAATGCTGCTGTTTTCGGGGTACACTTTAGATATCATGCAAAATCAATAGCCAATGATTATTGTCAACAGCTACTTAAAGGGACCATGAACAAGGATATATCCTGCCTGAATCACAGACAATAGCTGTACGATTTTATCCATAAATGTTTGGCTATGAAATGATGCAGTGTTTCAGAGAACAAAATACTTATAAACCACCAGGGACTGAACCGCACGGATGACTAGTTAAAAAAGACAGATCCCCAGCAGCTTCTCCCAGCTTGCAGAGTAGCAGAGACAAACATACATGGCTGAAATCATAAACCTGTGGTTTGGCAGCATGTACTAGTGCATCTCAATAAATCAGAATATCATCAAAAATCAATGTTGACTACTAAATCAATATTATATTCACCCTTTGATGTCCCGTGGAATACGGAAGCATTGTTTTTAACCCTTCATTCTCCCTACTTTAATTTTCTGAAAGAATGACATTTGGGTTTTCATTAGCTGTAAGCCATAATCATCAACATTAACAAAAATAAACACTTGAAATAGATCGCTGTTTGTAATGACTCTATATAATATATGCATTTCACTTTTTGTATTGAATTAATGCAATAAATTAACTTTTTGATGATTTTCTAATTCATGGAGATGCACCACTATCTCGTCAGATTGCATTTAATAACTTAGACCAAACTTGAAAGATAATGGTCTATTCTTAGTTTTGTGGTTTAGTAGGAAGTGTCAATTGTAGAGATGAATGAATACAAGTAGAATTGAATCTCCTCAAATCTTTACAGAAGTCATATTCTACAGAACACAGATTTTCATTTTTTAAAACTTTCAGAATGAATTCTGCAAAAGGACGGCCGGTAATTTTGCAGAACGGTAGGTTATGGGATAAAGGGAAACACATTTTATCATGCTAATTTTGTATAAAGATATAATCATTACTTCTGCATGGAAGTAAAGGTCTATTGTTCAATAATAATTTCTAAAGTGCCCTAATATGTGAAAGCTCCATGCAATGAATGTCTTTACAGTGTATAGCTATAATGCAACAAATCTGCTTGGGGGTCGCAATATACCAAGCAGATCCTATACCGCTCACCGGAAAAAGTATGAAGAGCCCAGTGCACTTCAGAGGTCTTTTTTGCATAAACCGTCCATGATCTGAGATCATGACTAAGGCTTCGCTATAGGCTGAAACGCGTCGCTCTAGATGGTCATTACTTGATCTGACTGCTTGCAACTATGTTTTACACACTTTTAATATTTTTCAATAAAATGGAAGTTTTATGCAAAAAAGACCTCTGAAGTGCACTGGGCTGTCCGTCACCAGGTTTCATACTTTTTTTCGGTGAGCGGTGTAGGGTCTGCTTGCTATATTGCGACCACATCAACGTGTCTCATACTTGTTTCTGGATTCTACTGTGGTCGTTGCTGAGCTGCAACACAGGCTGAAGTAAGGACCCCTGGAATGGGACATCTGACTTTACTTTCTATTTTCCGTGTTATAAGCTCACCTAAAAAGTCGTACAGTACTGCTAAGCTGGTTTCGACGCTGAAAATTAAGTATAATGATGGGGGGAGGAGGGAGTCTATACAGCTTCTTTTATACACAATGAACTAATCCTACAACTCACTTATCTGAATTGCTACTAAGAGGACGGCAAATAGATCTTTGCTTCCCAACTGTTGTAATCTTCTCATTGATACATTGTTAATGGTCATTCTCCATCTCTACACTTTCATGTATTACCTTTCATACCAGTGAAGAGTCAGATTTTATTTGCTCCTTTGTAGAATAGATTCTAAAGAAGGAAACGGTTAAAGGGAATAGCACAGAGAGGTCTTGAACACTTGTACATTAAAATATATACGTCAAAAACTATTGAATATCTGTTTGAAGTTGCTAATGCCTAAGCAGGAGAGTGCAGAAAGGAAATACTTTGGTTATTGTGGATATTAGCTGAATGACAGCAGACATAACATTAAGACTAATGGGGATCCATTCACTGCTCTGATATTCCACAGTAATTATCCTCTGCAGTTTTGTTCCACTTACAGCACCACTTTCCTTATTTCAAAAACCTGCAGTTTAACTATGAAATGAAAAGATCTACTGTAATGAGAAAAATATCTATTTCTTTACTTGCAGCCAAAGTTTTGAAAACCAAGTACAAAGAGACGCGGCCCCTCACTTGAGAGGATTATGCTCTCCAGTGCAATCACAGAGCTCCATTATCTTGCTCATGCAGCGAGCTGGAAGGTTTAACGTCGTGTTTTCTATTTATCTATATTGGTTAGGCCAAGTTACTGAAAGCGTGTGGGTTGCGAGGGTGTAGAGAATAGAAGAAACGCATAGCATGGTCAGGAACAAAGCAAACTGGTGGTAGGTAGACGTTTACTTCTAGTTGAATGAACCAAATGCATTGAAACCAATTGTAACATGCAAAGGAATAAGGTTATTTGTTCAATGACTGCTATGACTTGCTCATTAAAATGTGCTATTTTTTTCTTGACATGCTGAAAACTTATCTGAAAATCTTCTAGTAGATAAAAAGAAAAAAGTCTTACATTACTGAATGATAGCAATCAGTATTTTTCTTGAAGTAACTACAGTCATGGCCAAAAGTTTTGAGAATTATACAAATATTGATTTTAACAGTCTACTGCTTCAGTTTTTCTAATGGCAATTTGCATATACTCCAGAATGTCATAAAGAGTGATCAGCTTAACAGCAATTACTTGCAAAGTCAATATTTGCCTAGAAAATGAACTTTAACCCCCAAAACACATTTCAACATCATTGCAGTCCTGCCTTAAAAGGAGCAGCTAACATCGTTTTAGTGATTGTTCCATTAACACAGGTGTGGGTGTTGATGAGGACAGGGCTGGCGATCAACCAGTCATGATTAAGTAAGAATGACACCACTGGACACTTTAAAAGGAGGCTGGTGCTTGGTATCATTGTTTCTCTTCAGTTAACCATGGTTATCTCTAAAGAAACACGTGCAGCCATCATTGCACTGCACAAAAATGGCCTAACAGGGAAGAGTATCGCAGCTAGAAAGATTGCACCTCAGTCAACAATCTATCGCATCATCAAGAACTTCAAGGAGAGAGCTTCCATTGTTGTCAAAAAGGCTCCAGGGTGCCCAAGAAAGACCAGCAAGCGCCAGGACCGTAACTTAAAACTGTTTCAGCTGCGGGATCGGACTACCAGCAGTGCCTAGCTTGCTCAGGAATGGCAGCAGGCTGGTGTGAGTGCTTCTGCACGCACTGTGAGGCGGAGACTCTGAGCAAGGCCTGGTTTCAAGGAGGGCAGCAAAGAAGCCACTTCTCTCCAGAAAAAACATCAGGGACCGACTGATATTCTGCAAAAGGTACAGGGGAGTGGACTGCTGAGGGACTGGGGTAAAGTCATTTTCTCTGATGAATCACCTTTTCGATTGTTTGGGACATCTGGAAAACAGCTTATTTGGAGAAGAAGAGGTGAGCGCTACCACCAGTCTTGTCTCATGCCAACTGTAAAGCATCCTGAAACCATTCATGTGTGGGGTTGCTTCTCAGCCAAGGCAATCGGCTCACTCACAGTCTTGCCTAAAAACACAGCCATGAATAAAGAATGGTACCAGAATGTCCTCCAAGAGCAACTTCTCCCAACCGTCCAAGAGCAGTTTGGTGCCCAACAATGCCTTTTCCAGCATGATGGAGCACCTTGCCATAAAGCAAAGGTGATCACTAAATGGCTCAGGGAACAAAACAGAGATTTTGGGTCCATGGCCTGGAAACTCCCCAGATCTTAATCCCATTGAGAACTTGTGGTCAATCATCAAGAGACGGGTGGACAAACAAAAAACAACAAATTCTGCCAAAATGCAAGCATTGATTATGCAAGAATGGACTGCTATTAGTCAAGATTTGGTCCAGAAGTTGATTGAGAGCATGCCAGGGAGAATTGCAGAGGTCCTGAAGAAGAAGGGTCAACACTGCAAATATTGACTTGCTGCATTAACTCATTCTGACTGTCAATATAACCTTTTGGTACTCATAATATGATTGCAATTATATTTCTGTATGTGATATAAACATCAGACAAACACAAATAAAGACCAGAGGGCAGCAGATCATGTGAAAATCTAATTTTGGTGTCATTCTCAAAACTTTTGGCCATGACTGTACATCTCGTTAGCATGTATGTTCTGTTTGCTCGAATATGAATTAAGGAATAAACAGATTTCAATGTAAAAAATATTAAACTATATAATAAATAATGGTATAGCTTATTACCTCCCCTCATAATATTTATTATTTTACTTGCTTATATAGCGCCATTAATTCCACAGCGATTTACAAACATAATCACCACTGTCCCAGTTGGGGCTGACAATCTAGATTCCTTATCAGTATGTCTTAAGAGTAATAGCAGACTGCTTTTAGACAGGTTAACATAGGAGCCCTTAGGTGACTGCAGATTTGTGAATCCTCACATGGAACATACTGTACGCTGTAAGGATCCACTGGTGTCAGATCCTGACACGGCAGTCACTTGGTCACCAGTATATGATATGAATATTCCTGGCTAGAATCTGACTAGATAGGTACGGCCTTGCACAATACGCTTGCATTGAGTAAGGCAGCGCCAATCTAGTAGGATTCTGGCCGGGAGTCTGCAGATCACATATTCACTGCCACATGACTGCCGTTCCCGACTGACCATGGCAAATCCTTACTGAATACAGTGTGTGCAATGTGAGGAATCAAAAGTCTGCAGTCACATACACTGGCGATCAAAATTAGGAAACACACCACTTCCTTAATGTTAAGGTCATTGTATTGTCCTATGTGAAAACATCCTAATATGAGTATAGTAGCAGTGTTTTAAGCTTATTTCATAAATTGAATATATTCTAAAGCACAGAATAAAAATGTAAATGGGATAAATGAAAAAGAACACTGATCAAAATTAGAGAACACTTTCAGATACCTGCAAATTATTGGTATTACTCTGGCACCTGGTGCTAATTTCCTCAATTATCTGACAAACCCTATTTAACTGGCAACCTAACTTTCCAGCTTGCACTCACTTTGCAAAAATGGCTCGCTGTTCCAAAGTGACTGAATCCGTCCGGCAACAAGTTTTCCAGATGAAGGCCAAAGGGGTCACCCTATCAGCCATAGCAACAGAGGTTGGTAGTTCCAAGTCTGTGATTTCTAGAATATTGCGTTTTTACAAGAACACAAACTCTTTCAAGTCCCTTAAAAAGGCTGGTTGCCTTTGAAAGACAAATGCATGATAATGACAGGATAATGCGGAGAATCTCCATGGGTAATCATTTCAACACTGCAGCTGGAATAGCTCGCCAGTTCAGCACTGAATCAGGTAAGGATCTGTCTCGTCATACAGTGTCAAGAGCATTTGAACTGAAAGCCCACTCTGTAGTGACCAAACCTCTCATTAGCAGACAGAATAAAAAAACTAGACTCACCTTTGTTGAGGAGGATGTTGTGTGGACAGAGGAGAAGTGGTCCACAGATCATTTTATTGCTGAAAGCAAGTTCAATTTATTTGGGTCGGATGGAAAATTTGTTTGTTGAAAAACTGGGGAAAGACTAAACCCAAAGTGTGTAAAGAAGTCCGTGAAAGGTGTTGGAGGAAGTGTCATGGTTTGGGGAATGTTTTCTGCTGCAGGGGTTGGATATCTCACACAGCTACATGACAGTGTGAACGCAAGTGTGTATCAGAACCTTCTTCAATAATTCATGGTTCCTTACTTGCATTCAGCATTCAAGCAGCAAGCAATTTTCATGCAGGACAATGCCCCTATCACACAGCAAAATATTTAAAGCAGTTCCTTGAAATAGAAAACATTTAAACCATGAAATGGCCAACCCAGAGACCTTACTTAAACTCAATAGAAAACCTTTGGAAAATCCTTAGTGACACAATTATGGCCAAAAAACCCACAAAATAATTGTGGAAGAGACTGGAAGAAGAGTGTACTAAAATCACACCAGAGCAGTGCGAGAGACTAGTGATGTCCTGTGACCGCAGATGTGCTGAAATCATTCACAGCAAAGGCCTGTACAAAGCAAAGGCCTGTACACTTCCTACTGATCGGTGACTGTTGTAACCTTTACAAAATGTAGTTTTAATCTTTCTCTGTGCTACAGTCATTGCTGTTCTCTAATTATGATCATCACGCTTCAAGTAAAATAAAGATCTGAAGTTGATTAACTTTGGTTATTTTGGAAAACATTGTTCTAGTGGCATGGTGCACCCCTTACACAAAAACCTTCAAATGTTCATCAATGTAGTTTACATTCTGTCTGAATAAAAATCAAGTGATCATACATTGTTCTCTAAATTTGATAACCAGTGTAGTTATTGCAGACTTGTGGATTTTGACCAGACAACCGTTTTAGGTCACCTTACATTAACACCACAGATAAAAAAAAAAAATCAAAAAAGTGATGTACTATCAGCAAGCCATGGTTAAGGTGTTTTTCACGACTTTAATACTGATGATCTATCCTTAATATAAAAAATCAACCTCTGAACGTTCAGTTTTAACTCCTGGAAATCCCACCAATCAATGGAGTGAAAAAGGCACGAGCAGAAAGAGGCACAGCTCTGTACATTGTGTAGTGGACGTGAATGATACAGCAAAGCTCTCCTGCACCACAGGACTGGACCGGGTTTACAGTATTGTTCACAGCTACTAAATAAAATATGGTGCTGTGCCATTTTCAATACACTGTAGTACCAATCAGCTCATCAGTGTGGGTGCCTGTAGTCACACCCCAAAAATCTAATATTGATGACCTAGCAAATAGATTATCAATATTAAATTTACTTAAATGGGTTTTCCTGGACTCTTACTCTTAGGTGAGACTCATAGGTATAAAAAAAAAAGTGCATGAAAAAATTCCTAGTATTACTGTGGAAAACCTAGAACATAGATAGAAAAGACATATTTAGGGTACATATTTTACAATAAATAAGTTATATTTACTTTTCTTAAAAGCAATCCTAGCAGAAATATGTACTGCCAGTTTGCCTTAAACGTGAAATAGCGCGTGCATACATAGACCCAGAGAGAATAAACCAAAAACAGTAGCCAAAACACACACTTGACTAATAATGAAACCAACAATATATCAGGCTCTAATAGAATTGCTTTTATGCATGACATGAAAATTTAAGCCAATCATAAAATGAATTAATGAATATTAAAAAAAGGTGGTATTATAGACTCACTAACAAAAGAACTGATTAGCATTAAAGGAATAGTAAAGAGACCTCTGAAAGCAATGTAAGAGAGTTGATATGAAAAAAATTTGAAATAAAATCACAATTTAAATGTAATTATGGGATAAGAGATATAAGTTGGAAATAATTTACCGGTATGGATCAGACAATAGTCTGTAAATAATTATTACGTACGGTAGTTTACTTGAGGGCCAATTACTGGAAGTAAAAAAAGTGAAATATATGTAATATTGGTTTTATGTGGCTGTATTTTTTGTCTGAAAACAGTTGCTGGAGCCATTTCTCAATTTTTCGGTTGCTTTATTGGTGTAAAACAAGTACACCAGACGCGTTTCGGGTTTGCACCCTTATACGTTGGTGACCATATACAAAGTGAATACACATACATATACAACTTAAAACACCTGATACAAATCATACTGACAACCATTAACCCCTTATTTGCCGTTTACCCGTACAACGATTAAGGGTGCAAACCCGAAATGCGTCTGGTGGGTCGGTCCCATGTGTGGGCAATGATGATTTTACTTGTTTTACACCAATAAAGCAACTGAAAAATTGAGAAGTGGCTCCAGCAACTGCTTTTGTATTTACCTGGGTGGAAGCCAATTCACCACGCCTTGGATGCCTGGGAGTCCGGTGAGTCATCAGTGGTAGTAGCCGTCCTCTTGCCCCTTCCTTGGTTGGATGTATTTTTTGTCATTGTGATATGAGGGTGCACAACGAACAGCACAATGCTCCAATAATAACCTGTTCTTCAGTGCACATCAGTGAAATTGCATAATCACGGCATGCACAAGTCTTTTAAGGACTAGACTAAGGGCTTTTTCAGACATCCTTGATTATCAGTCCATCTAGGATCACGACACACCAACTTGTCAATCATCTCCCAACCAGAGTGTCACAGCTTCATGTATTTCTAGAAAGTTACAACGCTCAAATCGGATGACTGAAAGAGCCATAACACATGCATGTAGGTAGCAGACAGCTCCTGCAACCGTTTGCTATATGCGCGAGCGCTCAGACGTAACCAACCCGTTTAATAAGACGGCCATGTCATCCCGATCTGATTTTAAATATGTGGTTTTTTTTTTTTGAAACAACATAATTATTCAATTTTTCTCAAAAATTTTTTTTACAACAAAAATAATTTACATTCGGTATGAAGGTACCTTCAATATATACCATATAAAAACAAAGCAAGAAAATCATACAGAGATTAAACAGACAGTAAGACAAAGAGTTTTGCAGGTCAGATCGGAACAATGTAGCATACATCAAAAATAACAATGCTCCCAAATCTCCAAGTAATATCCAAGTGCCGCATGGTATTGGCAAAGATCGTCTCCAGCACCACCTACTCATGGTTTTGTGCCTCGAAGTCTAATACAGTCAATATTCCAGCAGTAAATGTACAAGACCTCCCCATCTTATCAATCCATCTGTATGTGTGTGTCCCGATCTTTACTCCCCTATGACACATTTATTATCCTACACCTAATTGTCCCAGATTCCCCCTAATTCCTCTAGAAGGTACCACGTAGTGTCCTTAAGTGGTTCCATGATATGACGGATCTCTTCCCCTGAGGTCTTGGCTTCTATGCAGCTCCTCCATTTCTCCATGAAGGCCACCATCATCGACTCCTTATCTCGTAGCACCTCCCGCCTATCGATTTCCAGCGCTCTGTCCAAGCCCATCTTCATGTCAGACTCTCCTGGTAGATCCGTTCGTAGCCAGAAAAGGAGTAGCAGGCACTTAGCTAACAGTATAAGGACATGTGTCAGACGCAAGGCCCCTCTGTGACTCCCAGGCGTCTCCAAGTCCTGGACAATCCACTTCGAGGGTTCCATAGCATAGTGATACCCGCAGTATCTATATAGCAAGGCATCTACCATGCTCCAGAATCTCTGGACCTTAGGGCACGTCCATATACCATGCACCATATCAGTTTTTTCCTGCTGACATTTTGGGCAATTAAGTAGGCGATCTGGATTGGACACAGAGCGTGGGAAGTTAAATCCGTACACCATCGCATGAATGATGCGGAAATGGGAATATCTCCACTGTTCACTGGAAACCTAGCGCCGTACTTTATCCCACCCCGCCAAAATACTATCCTGTACAGAGTCGTCCGCCAAACATATCCCCCACAGGGGGAACAATACTGAGTCCTTATTCGGTGATAGAATGACCCTGAGTTCCCTATATATGGAAGAGATGTTCAGCTGCGAAGACTCCATGTTAATCAGCCTATCACATACGTTTGGGGTCAATTCCTGGGACACATCACGCAGTCGTGCCATGACGTGATTTTTAATTTGCATGTATTGAAGTCTCTGCGTCCCCCCCAGTCCAAAGCTACCCAGGATCTCCAACCCCGTCATCCAACGTCCTTCTGTCTTATGTAGCAGATCACCCATCTTCATCACACCCTTCTTTCTCCAGTCTTTGAACAGTGCGTTGTCTCGTCCTATCACAAAGTCGGGGAAGGCCCAAGGATTGAGATGTTTAGAGACCTTCCAAGACAGGCCACATTTCTTCCTGACCGCCTTCCATGCCGCAATTGTCTCCTTGCAGACAACGGCTGACTGGATAGGAGACGGGATGTTTGCTAGGGATGAATGTAGCAGGGAGCGACGGTCCCATGGGGCACAGAATTCCACTTCGAGTGGACCAGCAGAATATCTGTTAGCAGCTGTGATCCACTCTACTACGTGCCTCAGCAAACACGCCAGATTATATCCCCTCAAGTCAGGTAGGTTCGTACCTCCCTCAGCTCGTGGTAACATCAATGTTCCCAGGCGTAGCCTAGGTCTCTTCCCTCTCCACACAAACGCGGAGAATGCCCTGTTGATCCTGCGGATGTCTACATGTTTCAACAGTAGGGGAATCGTTTGTAAAGGATAGAGAAGTCGGGCAAAACTGATCATTTTTACTAAATGACATCGACCCAGCAGTGAAAGTGGAAGATTCACCCACCTTTTCAACTCCTGTTCAATTTTGTCGAAAACTGGGGGGTACCGTATATACTCGTGTATAAGCCGAGTTTTTCAGCCCAAAATTTGGGCTGAAAAGTCTCCCCCTCGGCTTATACACGGGTCTATACGGGGGCCCATGGTGTGGTGGCTGTGGTGGGGGCTGTGGAGGCTGGAGGAGGCGGGGGGGGCTGCTGTATGAGCGGCCCCGTCACGTGGGGGCCGCTCATTAAATATGCACTGCTTCCCCCTGTCAATCAGCGGCACGGGGAAGCAGTGCATATAGCCCCAAATGCTGGCACTCGCCCCCCCCTTGTAAGGCCCCCCCCGCTGCTTATACATTACCATCCCGGTCTTCTGATCATCAGTGCTCCTCGCTGCTCCGTCCGTCCGTCCTGCTGCTGCATCCGGGATCTCTGGCCGTCGCAATGCATATGACGTCATCGCGCGACGGCCGGGGATCCCGGATGTAGCAGGCCGGGAGCAGAGAGGACGGAGCGAGGAGCACCGAGGAGCGGCGATGATCAGAAGACCGGGATGGTAAGAGAAGCGGGGGGGGCCTTGCAAGGGGGGGGGGCGAGTGCCAGCATTTGGGGTCTGCTGGGGACCCCCAGGGGGCTGCTGGGTACCAACCTGGGGGCTGCTGGGTACCCCCTGGGGGCTGCTGGGTACCCCCAGGGGGCTGCTGTGTACCCCCTGGGGGCTGCTGGGTACCCCCTGGGGGCTGCTGGGGACCCTCAGGGGGCTGCTGGGGACCCCTGGGGGCTGTTGTGTACCCCCTGGGGGCTGCTGGGGACCCCCTGGGGGCCTGTTGTGTACCCCCTGGGGGCTGCTGGGGACCCCCAGGGGGCTGTTGGGGACCCCCAGGGGGCTGCTGGGTACCCCCTGGGGGCCTGCTGTATACCACTGGGGCTGCTGTATACTACCACTGGGGCTGCTGTATATACCACTGGGGCTGCTGTATATACCTCTGGGGCTGCTGTATATACCACTTTGGGGCTGCTGTATACTACCACTGGGGCTGCTGTATACTACCACTGGGGCTGCTGTATACTACCACTGGGGCTGCTGTATACTACCACTGGGGCTGCTGTATACTACCACTGGGGCTGCTATATACTACCACTGGGGCTGCTATATACTACCACTGGGGCTGCTATATACTACCACTGGGGCTGCTATATACTACCACTGGGGCTGCTGTATACTACCACTGGGGCTGCTGTATACTACCACTGGGGAGGCCTGTATACCACTGGGGGGGGGCCTGTATACCACACTGCTGGGGGCTGTATACCTGTGCTGGGGTCCACCCTCGGCTTATACACGAGTCAATAGGTTTTTACAGATTTTTGGGGCAAAAGTAGGGGGGTCGGCTTATACTCGAGTATATACGGTAATTAAGGGTGTAGACCTGGCCCGGTGTCCTGCCCAACTGGATCCCTAGGTATTTGATGTGAGAGTTGGCCAGTGGAATTCCTAATGCATTCGTGGTCTCTCTTAAAGCTCCACCCCCTCTAGTACTTAGAATTTCACATTTTCGTCTGTTTAGGGAAAACTCCGCGAAGATTCCAAATGACTCAATGTCCCTAATCAACATAGGCAAATCTTTTTCCGGATTGTCCATAAAGAGAACGATGTCATCTGCAAATAAAGCAGATTTCACCTCGCAGCGTCCCACTTTAATACCTGAGAATGGGCTGACATTGTTAATATACCTTGCCAGGGGTTCCAGGGCTACGTTAAACAATAGGGGCGATAGCGGACACCCCTGCCGAGTCCCTTTCAGTAATGGGAATTTCGGAGACAGGAAGCCCGGAGTGTGTACCCTCGCAGTGGGGTTAGAATAAAGATTAGATATAAAGCTACGAAACCTACCTTTGATGCCCATTCGATCCATAACCAGATCCAGCCATGGCCACCGAACGTTATCGAACGCCTTTTCTGCGTCCAGGGCGACCACGGCTGGATCTTTCCCCTCCTGTCTAGCACTATTTCGCACCATGTCCAGCACCAATAGTGCCTTACGGATGTTAGTCACTGCAGAACGCCCTTTAACAAACCCAGTTTGGTGAACCTCAATGAGTTCTGGGAGAACCCGGGCCAGTCTATCCGCCATTATTTTTGACAAAAGTTTGAGATCCACATTCACGAGAGATATGGGTCTGTAATTTGCCGGATTTTCCCTATCCTTATCTCCTTTGGGCAATAATTTAATATAGGCCACGTTCGTGTCGTCAGGGATAGGGTCGCCCATGGTAAATCCATTAAACATCCCTGTCAGTGTCGGGGTCACCTCTTCCCTTAATATTTTATAAAACTCCCCCGTAAATCCGTCCGGGCCTGGTGCCTTATTAGAACCTAGTTTCCTGATGGCTGAGTCGACCTCGGATTCCGATATGGGTTTATTAAGAGCGTCCAGATCTGCTTCCGAGATCGAGTCAAGGTGTATCTTACGTAGCCAATCTTCTCCCCCCGCCATTTGTTCTCCCTGTCCTCCATAAAGCTTTCGGTAGAAGTCTCCTAGTACGTTGTTTATGTCCCTCGGGCTAGTAACCACTTCCCCTCCCTAAATGCGTAATCCCATAATCGGATTAGGTAATCGATGTCCTCTAGCCAGGTTCGCCAGCAACTTCCCTGCTTTATCGCCAAATCTATTTAAATCTACGTCCAGCTGGCCACGTAATCATGGTTTCTCTGGTCTCTGCCCATCTGTCAAAGTCCTTCCGCACCTCTGTCTACTTCTGTCGGTCGGACTGATCGCGTGTGAGGCGGAAAGTCCTGTAAGCGTCTGTGACTTTCGCGCTGGCCACTGAGTACTGTTCCGTCAGTTTCTTCTTTTGCGTTAAGGTGTGGGCAATAATTTGTCCTCTAACCACTGCCTTCCCCGCTCCCCAAAACAGCGCATGGTCATCTTTGTGGGCCGTGTTATCCCTCGAAAACCCAAGCCACCATTCTTTAAGTCTGGTCCTAAAGTCTCCTAGTTTCGACAGATGTGAGGGAAAACGCCACAAGATGTCCGAGCCTTTAGGCTGAACATCGAAAATGTCCAAAGAGACCGGACTGTGGTCCGAGATGACCATTGGCTCAATCTCTGCACTCTCTATAGAGCGCAACATTTTCGTATTAGCCAGGAACAGATCTATTCGTGACCAAGACGAATGGGGATGAGAGTAATGGGTGTATTCCAACTCCTGCGGGTGTAGAGTCCGCCACACATCTGCCAAACCCAAAGAACCCACCATGTCAGCTAATGCGCCTCCTCGCCTAGGCGTCCCTGTAAGACCGGAAGCCCCGTCAGCGTCCCTCCTCCTATCCAAATCGTCAGTCATCACTTCGTTGAAGTCGCCTCCAACTATTACATTCGGTTCACTACCCTCCAACCATCTTGTCTGCAAATCTTTAAGGAACTGACCACGTGGACCGTTTGGAGCGTAAATATTATACAGACTTAACCGTTGAGCCTTTACTTCTAGGACTATATGTAGTACCCTCCCCTCTTGGTCTCTAGATACTGATATCTCTGTATGAGCTAAATGTTTGTTAACTAGTATCAATACCCCAGCCTTACGGTCTTGCGCACCTGAGATCCATCCTGCCCCCACCCATTGCTTTTGCATATAATGTAGCTCATGTTGTCTAAGGTGTGTCTCCTGTAAGAGGGCAATATCTACCGTAAGTCTTTTCAAGTGTCTAAGCACCATATGTCTTTTATTGGGGGACCTAAGTCCCTTAACATTCCAGGTTATTACTCTAACCATTTTTCATAACGTCATGGGGAGAGAAGTGAGGGCTCAGCCACACCCAAGGTATCGGATTGACGACTAGGTAGTATAATAACCATTTCATGTGTTGGAAAATCAGAGCAACCAATGCTACAGCACTATATACTTGGAGTAATGAGCCTATTGGGAACAACAACACACCCCAAAAAATAAACTGGAACAAAAACAAACAACCCTCCCCTTTTTAGTCAACACCCGACCACGTCGGGCACACGAGATGGGAACTTCAACAAACAAGTTTCCTCTCGAGAAAATTTCCTCCCATAACCACATGGCTCCCTTTTTTCTGTGCTGACTCGGCTTGCCCTGAGCCGTACGTATGTCATTCACATATCCGGAACCATTCCATTAAGACCGCTGGACTGGCATATGTTGCCCCGGATATATGAGCTTATACATAACCCCATCTTTAGATATGATACACACCCCTTCCCATAAAAATAACAGTATTAGAAGAGGCATATTAGAGTATGCAGGCTAGGAATTGAACTCCTCACCACATAACAATCATACAAAAAGATAGAGAGAGAGAAAAAGAAGGGGAAAGAGAAGAAAAAAAAAAAAAAAAGGGGGGGGGGAGGGGGTAAAAGGGCGAGAAGTTCAAAAGAGAGGAAGAGGAGTGGGACAGATGGGGGAGAAGATAAGAGGGAGAATTCAAGGGGCCGAGGGGGTGAGGAGAGGGGGGAGGGTACCGGGGGGGAGGGGGAAGATGGGGAAAGATGTGAGACGTGAAGGAGTAATTGTGGGAATGTGAGGGGGGTGGAGGAGGGGGAAGGAGTGTGTAGAGATATGTATAAGGGAGGGAGGGGAAGGGGTGATGAGGGTAAGGGGCAAAATTGAGACGGTGAGAAAGTAGATGGCGTACATAGAGACGTATGGGAGTGAAGTGGGAACACCAGATAAGCAGAAGCAGAAAAGCAAAGAGGGAGGAGGGAGGAGGAAGCCAAAGCCAGCGAGCATCTTAGAGTAGACAAAGCCATCCATTAGCGTTGGT
The DNA here is from genome assembly GCA_033576535.1 of Allobates femoralis. Classification (NCBI taxonomy): domain Eukaryota; kingdom Metazoa; phylum Chordata; class Amphibia; order Anura; family Aromobatidae; genus Allobates; species Allobates femoralis. Next base: position 185,571,774 of record JARQOC010000003.1, read on the forward strand.
CTTTTCATGTAGCCTCAGGGACAGGGCGCCAAGATCATCAAGGAAAGTCACTACTGTGTGAAGCAATCGTTCCTCGTTGCGTCACACGTCCGATGCATTCACAGTCTCATCAGAGTCCAGCAATGGCGACGTGCATCGGTCCCTAGATGTAGCTTTCACGTTGGTGCGATGATTGCGCCTGCGGCGCTGTTGCGTTGTCCACTTCACATCGTCAGAGCGACCATCGTGCGCTCCAGGAACCATTTTCTCTGTAACAGCATCAGCGTACGTGCGTTGTACCGGGGATCTCGGGGAATGACCGCTCTCTGGCGTGCGACGATTAAGCCCAGATGGAGCACAACGTTGGATAAATTGCATCGCTGCAGCACTGTCTGTAAATGATTTCAAGACACCTTTTGGGTCACGAAATCTGAGTATAGCCGGGAACGCTAGTTGGAAACGCATGTTTTGTTTAAAAAGCAGGGAGCAAGCTGGACTGAACAGCTTCCTCTTACATGCCACCAGAGCTGAGAAGTCTTCGTATAACCTGACTCTGTGGCCTCCCACGATCAATGGAAGCCTTCTGGACCTGTACTCCCTCAACAATGTCTCTTTGTCCTTATAGTCCAGATATTGTGCGATAGCTTGTCTCGGGCTGTCTTGCGGGTCCCGGGGCGGGCCCACTCGGTGCGAGCGCTCAACTCTGCACCTACGTTGCAAACACAGCACCTTCGGCAATTCCACCTCCCAAATAGTGTCTAATTGACCAGGTGAGACGGACTCAGGTAGACCCACCAGACGCAGATTATTCCGGCGGGATCAGTTTTCTAAATCGTCCATTTTGTCCTCCGAGTACACAGCCTGCTTCTGCAAGATCGCCACTTGCTCTTCCAGGCGCAGAATTCTGTCTTCAGCTTCTCCCAATCTACGTTCTGCCTTTGCAGCCGGTCCCCGTGTGCTGATACCGTGCGCTGCAGGCCCTGGATCGCTTCTGCTACAGCCTCCTTCAGCACCTCTTTTAGGTCAGCCGCAAGATACGGTACGACCTCCTTAGCTAAGGATTGCACATCCACCGTGTGTATACAGGAGACTGGGTCCCTCACTCCAGCACCGGAGGTCCCCTCCCGGTGGCCGCCATTACTGCCATCTTTCCCAGGCTGCATCTCTGCCGCTCCCGAAGCGGGAGACGACCCCCCGCTCGAGCCTCTCACTGGTGGGTCTGGTCTGCTCCCGATGGTACCACCAGTCTGACTTCCCCGACCCCCAAAGGAATTGGCAGCACGGCCGTGGTCTTTCGTTTTGGCGGCTCCGGCACGAGCTTCCGCCACCATGTTAGGCTGTGTCCCGCTCGGCCTCGTGATGCGGTCTCCTCTCTGCCTGTGCTCCTTAGAATGTACCTGTCCAGGGTCCCTGTGACACGGGGAGTGGACGCCAGCGTGGAAACGGCCCGGACGGCTCCTCGAACATGGTGATTGCGGCGGATTATCGGCTCAGGGACAGGAGCCCTCTTTTCAAGCAGCCATCAGCACAGCGCCGGAACTGGAAGCCCATATGTGGATTTGAGATGGAGTTTTTCTCCAAATATAGGCCAATTAGCATTCTGCTTCCTCTGTATCAACACGTTAGGATTGGGGTATGTGCACACTAACGTTTTGGAGCAGAAACAGAGCGAAAACTCTCCAAATCTTTTAAAAATACATTCCTTATCAAAAATGTAAGAGTTTCTGCTCAGTTTCAGCAAAAAGACTCAGTGTACACATACAGTTACAGGTTCAATGTTTTTCTTTTCAACCTGAAATTGTTTGAAGAGCAAGAAAAAATAACAAACAAACCTGTATTTATCATGTATACGGCTAGTATATAGGTAGGTTCATATTACCACTTGTAAACATTCATTACTGCAATTGAAGACTAATCAACAAAGCCGTCTTTGTACAATGGGAGTACCCACTTTATGTATCACATATTTTCAGATAGCCACAAGGCAGCTTTATTCTTAACTAGCTGTAGTACCCGGCTACGCCCGGGTTAATAAATAACTGATGTTAGCTATAACAAAATAGAATTTGAATATGTCATATTAATGACCTGTAGGAAAATAGAAGTTGAGCTGTGATTGATTGCTATAGGCAGCCTAAAAAATCTCCAGCCAACAGTAAACCCTCCCCCTGGCCGGGCAGTATATGTTACCTCACACATACACATAATAGACAGCTCATGTGACTGACATCTGCCTTAATTCCCTATATGGCACATGTGTTGCACATTGGCTGTTTTTAATCAGATGTTTATGTTTGGAAAATAAAGATAGCACACGTATGAGGCGAGTTGTGTGAGGTGATTTGTGCACATCTGTGTCTGTGTGGTGTGTGTGTCCCTGGGGTGTGTATGTGTGTCCCTGTGGGGGGGGTTCTGTGTGGTGTGTGTCTCTGTTGTGTGTCTCTTTGTGGTGTGTGGTGTGTCCCTGTGGGGGGGTCTGTGGTGTGTGTGTGTGTATCTGTGTTGTGTGTGTCTCTTTGTGGTGTGTGTGTGTCCCTGTGGGGTGAGTGCATGTGTCCCTATGGGGTGTGTGTATGTGTGTGTGTCCCTGTGGGGGTGTGTCTCTTTGTGGTGTGTGTGTGTCCCTGAGGGGTGAGTGCATGTGTCCCTATAGGGTGTGTATGTGTGTGTCCCCGTGGGGGGTCTGTGTGGTGTGTGTGTGTCTCTTTGTGGTGTGTGTGTCCCTGTGGGGTGAGTGCATGTATCCCTATAGGGTGGCTATGTGTGTGTGTCCCTGTGGGGGGGTCTGTGTGGTGTGTGTGTCTCTGTTGTGTGTCTCTTTGTGGTGTGTGTGTGTGTCCCTGTGGGGTGAGTGCATGTGTCCCTATAGGGTGGCTATGTGTATGTGTCCCTGTGGGGGGTCTGTGTGGTGTGTGTCTCTTTGTGGTGTGTGTGTGTCCCTGTAGGGTGAGTGCATGTGTCGCTATAGAGTGTGTGTCTCTGTGTTGTGTGTGTCTCTTTGTGGTGTGTGTTTGTTCGGGTGCGTGGTGAGTATCCAATGTTGGGGCTGCACTTTAGTGACTATACACTTGCTGTTACTCTTTGTGTGCATGTGGTGTGTATACATGTCCCCGTGTGTGGTGAATATCTCATGTTGGGGCCCGACCTTAGTGACTATATGCTGGTATGTGCTGTTAGTCTTTGGTGCTATCATTAAGCCCCTCTCATTCACAACTGTCAACTGGTAACTGTCACTTTTTCCCCCATTATGTAGCTAGGGGCAAAATTGTTTGGTGAATTGGAATGTGCGGGGTTAAAATTTCGCCTCACAACATAGCCTATGACGCTCCCGGGGTCCAGACGTGTGACTGTGCAAAATTTTGTCTCTATAGCTGACAGCTGTCGATTTTCCTCCAAGACTTTTCCATTGACTTTTTCCCCCATTATGTAGCTAGGGGCAAAATTGTTTGGTGAATTGGAACGCGCAGGGTTAAAATTTTGCCTCACAACATAGCCTATGACGCTCCCGGGATCCAGACGTGTGACTGTGCAAAATTTTGCGGCTGTAGTTGCGACGGTGTAGATGCCAATCCCGGATATACACACACACATACACACACACATACACACATTCAGCTTTATATATTAGATATGCATCAAAACTAATGTCTCCTTACAACTTCCATTATACAAAATAAAAGTTTTTTGCATCCCTGAATTTTAAAGGCTATAGTTTTTTCATTTTTCTGCCGAGTCTACTGAGAGATTTTGCAGAATGAGTTGGAGTTTTTGTTGGTACCATTTTGGGCCACATAATTTTGACAGCCTTAGATTTCGTCTTTTGTGAGGCAGAATCAAGAAGAATAAACAGCCGTTCAGAATTTTTTTTTCCTTTTACGTCATTCACCCTGTCGTAAAAGTTGATGGGAGCGCCCTTCATTCCTCTTGGATTCTACTCTATGAACTGACCCTTCAGGGACACAAGGCTAAGTGTGCTGCACATCCAGGACGGGGCTGCAGACCATAAGGAGAACTAAGACCAAATCTGGTCAGATGAGCATGATATAAAGACCAGCATAAGGTGAGCATCTATAATCCTTATAGCACTTGGAATAGTAAATACGCTGCACTTAGATCTGCGTCCCCTGTTTCTCTTGTTTCTCCCACCACCATAGATAATCCATAGCCTTGGATATCATCTCCTTGCAACCCTGTCGTAAAAGTGATGTGACAGCTTTATTCTTTGGGTCAGTCTATTACAGAGATACCACATTTATATACTTTTTTTATGCTTTGCTACTTTTACACCATATATACCATTTTATAGAAAAAAAAAAAAGTTTTTGCATTGCTGTATTCTGAAAACTAGGGCTTTTATTTTATTGCTAATGGAGCTGTATAGCAGCTTGTTTTTTTGCAAGAAAAATTGATATATTGTGCGGTACCATTTTTATTTACGTATGAGTTTTTGATCGTGATTTACCCTACTTTTTTGCTAGCTATATGATGAAAAAAAACATTGCTTTTGCTACTCTATCCTGGTGTTCACTGAAGGTCTTGACAGTTTTATAGAGCAGGTTGTTATGAACGCAGCGATACCAAATAAGTGTAGTTTTTTGGCAAATAAATATAACTATTTATTTAAATATTTTTTTTCTTTATTTTCTGCTTTTTTTTTTACTTTGTCTCTGTACGGTACATCCTGTTTTGCAGCTGCACTGTATTGCAATATTCGATCATTGTAATGCAGTGCAGTGTCAGAGCTGCAATGTCACAGGCTTTAGAGATCATGCTGCAGGCATAATGCCGGAGGATTCCCACAGTCACATGACCCAGAAGTCGTCATAATGACCTAAGGTCACCATGGTGACAATCGGGCCCTCATGATCACATCATGGGGCACCAAACAGAGGAGAGGGAGCGATACTTCTCTTCCAATCGCCTAGGGTCAAACTGCAGGAAGCGGGGTGGGCACTACTTCTGGCAGTAAGTGCCTGGTCTCAGCTGTATCAGCCAGAAACCCAGCAGCAATCACATGGGTACACGCTGCTGTGCCTGCAAAATCTCTAGAATGTATCTATACGTCCCAAGTCGTTAAGAACTTGCAATCTATGATATATAGATGCAGCCAATGTCAACAATGAGTTAGGCTGCCTTCACACTTGCAGATGCATCTGCAGCGTTTTGCAGATGCATCTGCAAGTATCAGCATGCAGACCGCGGTCCCTATGTTTATAATAGGGCGCACCGCGGTCTGAATGCTCTCATTGATTCCTATATGTGAGCCGTAAGCAGGCGTATGCCTGCTGACAGATCACACACTCCCGCCCCGCACCTTGGACGCAACATCTCGCGTCCATAGTGCGGGCGGGAGAGTGTGATCTGTAAGCAGGCATACGCCTGCTTACGGCTCACATATAGGAATCAATGAGAGCATTCACACCACGGCCGTGGTCTGCATGCTGATACTTGCAGATGCATCTGCAAAACGCTGCAGATGCATCTGCAAGTGTGAAGCCAGCCTTAAGGAGACAGCCAGCGATGGCTTAGCACTATCGTGGTCTACAGCACTCCTATAAAAATGAAAGGAGTGGCAGTGCACATGATCGACAACCACTACATTGACAAGAACTCTTTAGAGTCCTGGTTCTCGATATCAGCTAGTGTGCCAGCTGTTGGACCCCAAGGAAACGGGAAGTTGTCTCCTACCCAATACCCCTTAAACATTAACTAGACTGTTCAACTGATTGCTATAGTTTCCCATTTTTTCATGAGACTGCATTCACATGATGCGTTTTTGCTGCATTTTTTTTCGGCTCGGTTTTACTTTAAAACGCATCTACGTCTGTGTTAAACAGCAAAGTGAATGGATTTCCACGTTTGCCATTCAGACATGTTTTTTGCGGTTTCACTTTTGGGGTAGAAAAATGGTTCATGAAAAGAATGAACATGTCAATTATTTGGGGTTTTCTGCCTGCATTTCCTCCATAGGCCCCCATTATAAAGAAAAAGAGCATTGGAGTAACGCATTGCTCTTCACACAATCCGCTATTCCAGCGCTTTTCCAGCCGAAAGCAGAGGAGCAGCAGGATGTGATGTCATATGGGAACAGGAAAAAACAGGAACAATAAGTTTCATCAATTTGGAACCCTGTGCTCCTCTGTGAGATAAATGTGTGTGTATCCGTGTGTGTGTCGGGGCTGCAGTTTCGCTTTAGCAGTATACGTGCAGGCAGCTTCTGGCTGCTGGTACATTTGCTTGAAGCGAAATAGAAGGGAACAATTGTAAAAAAATAAATAAAATAAATATCCTCGAGTGTCCCAGGATGCGAAGGAAAGGCGTCCAGTCCAGAGATCAGCTGCAAGGACCTGTCGCTGGTAAAGCGATCAGCTGATTCAGTCAGCTACTCGACCAACAGTTCAGATGATGTGTCGACCGGTAAAGTGATCAGCTGATTTAGTCAGCTGACCGCCCGGCACATCAGCTGATCAATTTGCCGGCCGGTAAAGCGATCAGTTGATTCAGTCATCTGATCGGCCAACATATAAGCTGGTGTGCCGCCGGTTAGCTGACTGAATCAACTGATCCCTTTACTGGCTGGCAAATCAATCAGCTGATGTGCCGGCCGGACAGCTAACTGAATCAGCTGATCGCTTTACCAGGTCGTGCAGCTGAGACAGCTGATCAATCTGCCGCCGGTAAAGTGATCAGCTGATTCAGTCAGCTGACCAGCCAACATCAGCTGTTTGGTTTGCCAGCCAGTAAAGTGATCAGCCGAATGGTTTACCGGTGGCAGATTGATCAGCTGAATGGTTTACCGGTGGCAGATTGATCAGCTGATCTTGGATCCGGCTTGGACGTCGCTGGACCCTGGACTACGCTGGAGTGAATTTGTGGGCATTTTAATAAAATGGCGAATAATGTGGCTTTTTTTTTTTTAAATAAATAAAAGATTTTTTTTTTTTAAACACTTTCAGTATTGCTAATGGCCAGCTGTCACACTGACTGCTAACATTAGCAACAGGGTGTTGGTGTCAGATGCAAAAAAAAAAAAAAGCTGTCACTAACCCCATTATTACCCAGTCTGCCACCGCACACAGCAGCTGGAAGAGCGGGGTAGCCCCCAGTTTTAGCATCTCTCATAGAGGGGGCCAATTTTGGGGCAGCTGCTGGCCGCAATTATCAGCGTGGGGGACCCAGAACACTTGGGTTTTACCACGCTGAGAATTCCAGCCCTCAGCTGCCTGGGTTACCTTTGCTAGCAACAGACAATACAGTGAGGCCCATGTTTTGTTTTGGTTTTTGAAAAAAGAAAAAAAAAAAAAATAGGGCTTCCCTGGATTTTCCATCAAAAGTGAAGGTGACACCAAGCAGAGGGGGTTAGCAGCCAGTAGCTACTTGGCCAAGGGTTACCCTTATCTGGCAATAGAAAATGCTGTGGGAGCCCACGTTTTTTTTTAACAACTTAAAAAATAGGGCTCCACTGTATATCTATCCCCTGGAATGGAGAAGAAAGGAGAAGACATCAGGCAACCCTTTTTTTTTTCTTTTTTGTAACATCTTTCTTCAGTGTCCTAGTGCACAGTGCCAAAAAAATAAAAAATGCATCCTCAAATGGCAATGTTTTTTTCTCTTCTGTTCAAAAAAAGAATCCTCAAAATTCAGCAAAAATAGATCCTCAAAAAAAGCGGCAAAAATTACTTAATAGTAAAGCTTGACCAAGCTCCTCTGTGTTCTTAAAGTGCCACAGTAAAACCTATCTGGCAATTACTTATCTCCCTGCTGAAAAAAAAAAAAAAGGACCAGCGATTGAAATTCCCCACACACATTCAACTGTCAGCCAATTCTGTCAAAGTAGGAAGGTTCTGTTTACTTTAAGCTAATACACTGCCTTGAAAAAGTATTAATACCTTGTGAACAATGTGGGTGTAGTGGGAAAAATTTCAAACTTAAATGTATGTTATTGGAATTTTATTTGATAAAAGGCAATTATATTGTGGTTTTTTAAATATTTTAAAAATATAAATGAACCCATAAAAAGTTCCATTTGCAGTTCTCAAAAAGTCAGGTAGGAAACACACATTGCATGTGGAAAAAGGTGCTCTGGTCAGATGAGACCACAGTACAACTTTCTGGGCTAAACGCAATGTGTGGTTGAAAACGAACACTGCACATCACTCTGAAGCTGAATCCCCACTATCAAATGTGGAGACGGTGGCAGCATCATGATATGAAGATGCTTTTCTTCAGCAGGGACAGGGAAACTGGCCAGAGTTGATGGGAAGATGAAAGGAGGTTATTACAGACCAATGCTGGAGGAAAACCTGTTAGAGCAGGGGTGGGGAATCTTTTTCTGCCGGAGCCATTTGGAAATTTCTGCCATCATTCGGGAGCCACACAAAGAGTTATTACTTTGAAAATTACCATGCTATATTTGGTCAGACAATTAACTCACTCCCAATAGGACGACTGGAGCAGCTTGTCTTTAATGCGGCTGTGATGATAGGTGATATTGATCTTGTTGTTTCTTATATGTATACACACATCACACAGGAGACTCTGGAACTGTTGCATACACATCTCAATGGGGTGAGACAGGCATCACTAGGGGGCACACAGTACTGCACGGCACAGGCATTACTGGGGCACACAGTACTGCGGGGCACAGGCATAACTAGTGGAGACAGTACTGGGGTCACAGGCATCACAGGGGTGCACACAGTACTGGAGGGCACAGAGATTACTGGGAGGCACATAGTGTTTGGGGACACAGGCATCACTGGAAGGGCACATGCAGGCTGTTGTGGCAGCTGCTTGTTTTCTGGGATGGGAGCTCAATGCATTGTGCATTAACACCACCCACAAAGTGCATCCTCATGCCCAGCATGAGAATGTAATACTTCAGCTATGCGCCTGCAGTGTTCAGAAGTGAACGCTGCGGTTTGCATTTGGGGAGTAAAGAGCCGGCAACCATGAAATATGACTGCCACCTGAGCATCGCAGACCTCCGGAATCTGCTTGAGGGTCACATAAAAGGTAATAGCGGGCCACATGAGGTTCGCAGGCTAGAGGTTCTCCACCCCTGTGTCAGAGGCTGCAAAAGACGCGAGACTGGGTTGTGGATTCATCTTCCAGTAAGACAATGATCCTAAACCTATTGCCAGAGCTACAATGGAAGGTCTTAGATCAAAGCAAATTCATGTATTTGGACCAAAGTCCAGATCCAAATCCCATTGAAAATATGTGGCAAAACTTGAAAACTGCTGTTCACAGATGTTCTCTATCCAATATTACTGAGCTAGAGCTATTTTGCAAAGAATAATGGGAAAAAAATGTGTAAAAGCTGGTAGAGACACCCCAAAAGACTTGCAGCAGAGAAAGTTCGTCCCACAAATCCCAATAAAATACATTTAGGTTTGTAGGTGTAATGTGAAAAAAATTGAAAAATTCACAGGTTATCAATACTTTTTCAAGGAATTATAATTAGGGGTCTTTAGACGATTATTTAATTTACATATGGAGAATGCTCTGTAAGGGGGGGACAGACTTAGCTTCTCCATCTATAATGTCTGCATTCTGTTTAGAGAAATGATTCAATTTAGAAAAACACGTAAGTCAACACCTTCTATATAAACTAGGAGAAATTTTTTTTTCAAAAATTTTTTGAGACATAATGCATGAGAAAGTATAACTATTACTTCATTCTCAATAAATGTTCTCATGATTTAGGAAGTCTAACTAATGGTACAGTCACACGTCACGATATCGTGTAGGATATTGCATAGAAGTCACGGGTTTGGAGGTGTGGCTGCGACATCGGAATGATGTTGTAAGTGCGTTGTAGCGTGTGACACCGCGATATCAGTGTGAGATATTGTGAGATCGCACATCACAGATTTGAGAACATGTTCTCAAATCAGGCGATCTGCGATAATGCCATCTGCTGCATCATGCGGTGTGACACCGCGATAACGATGTGTTCCACAATTTCTTCCATTCAAGCGCTGTGAAAACAAGGCATCCTAACGAACACTATTCACGACCTCACCCCGGAATCGTCCCAATGTTGTAAGATGATATCTCAACGTCACACATCTACACTCCGATCACGATCCAAATCTCCGTGCAAGCGCGCTCCCATGACTTCTATGCGATATCCTACGCAATATCATGACGTGTGATGGTACCATCAGGTTCACCACATCGAATAGTTATCAGGTTGAATAACAACCATCTGCACAGCACTTTAGGGGACTGTGAGTGCCATGTAAATAATAGCAAATATGGGAGAATTGCATACAACTACAAAAAATGTAATACAAAGAACATTTCTTTAGCCAGTCTGTACCAACACAAGTCAAGCTTAATATGTTGGTGAGAGGGTGAATTGATCCTGATTTTGGAGTGGGGACACCTTTCACTACACAGTTCAGAAAAAGCTAGTACATTTGTAAGAAAAATCTTTTGTATGCAGATCTCTGGAGAGAAGAAGAACACAGAACTCTCAGCAAGGTAAATTTTAACCGTCAGGAAAAGCACTTTAGTACCATCCTGGCACTGCTGGGAATACAATTTTATAATTTAAGAGGTGAGGTCATCACAAAAGAGCACAGGCCGAGGACACAGAACTCAAAAGTATTATAATTACCTACACTCAGGACTAGCAGGTGAGCAAACATGGCTTCAAACTTGGAAAAGGATTTCTAAAAACCTCGACACAGTTTCAAAACTAAAACATGTCAATGGGAGAAAGTTTTAGTATTTTACACAGGCAATGTTAGAGACGCCAAAGGTAATAAAATAGATGCTTGTAATATGGGGATTTCGGACTACAGAAATTATCACTTTTTAGAAGTGAAAACTTTTAAATCATTGTGGGCTGTATCGTTGGATCACTACCATTTTTTTTAAAAGGAGAAATTGTGTCCTAGGGTCACCACAATCTATAAACACATGCCATTAAGGGTTGAATGTGGTTTGCATTTAAATATCATTGATATATGACAGCATCAAGTGGCTAAATTTGTGTGTGGCCTGTGCATATAGAGGTGCAACTTAAAAGGGAAGTCCAACATGAAGTTTTGCTACACACAGAAAAATATATTGCAATCTGAGTGTCCTCAGTGGTTGATACCTTTTAATGGCTAACTGAAAAGATGGTAAACATAGCAAGCTTTCGGGACACTGTGGCCCCTTCGTCAGGCTGATGACGACACAGATTCTGAAGACACATACATAAGCAAATGAAACAAACAAAAAAAAAGGCAAAACAGTGTTATATGCTGTGGTGAATACAACAGGTGACGTAACAGCATATAACACTGTTTTGCCTTTTTTCTTTCGTTTGCTTATGTATATATGTATGTGTCTTCAGAATTTGTGTCATTACCAGCCTGACGAAGGGGCCACAGCGTCCTGAAAGTTTGCTATATTTACCATCTTTTCAGTTGGCCATTAAAAAATATCAACCACTAAGGACTCTCAGATTGCTATTTATTTTTCTATCTACTGGCTAACACAGTATAAATATTCTTTACCTTACCACACATATATATGCATATACACACAGTGGGATTGCTGTATACAGTAGATGTGGAAAGTATTCAGACCCTTTTAAGTTTTTCACTCTGCTTCATTGCAGCAATTTGGTAAATTGAAAAAAGTTTTTTTTTTTCCATTAATGAACACTCGACTTTAAAAAAACAGAAATGTAGAAAGTTTTGCAAATTTATTAATAAAAAAACTGAAATATCATATGGTCATAGGTATTCAGACCCTTTGCTCAGTATTCAGTAGAAGCACCCTTTTGAGCTAGTACAGCCATGAGTCTTCTTGGGAATGATGCAACAAGTTTTTCACATCTGGATTTGGGGATCCTCTGTCATTTTTCCTTGCAGATCCTCTCCAGTTCCGTCAGGTTGGATAGTGAACGTTGGTGGACAGTCATTTTCAGGTCTCTCCAGAGATGCTCAATTGGGTTTAGGTCAGGGCTCTGGCTTGGGCAGTCAAGAATGGTCACAGAGTTGTTCAGAAGCCACTCCTTTGTTATTTTAGCTGTGTGCTTAGGGTCATTGTCTTGTTGGAAGGTGAACCTTCGGCCAAGTCTGAGGTCCAGAGCACTCTGGAAAAGGTTTTCATCCAGGCTCTCTCTGTTCTTGGCCGCATTCATGTTTTCTTTAATTGCAACCAGTTGTCCTATCCCTGCAGCTGAAAAACACCCCAAAGCATAATGATGCCACCATCATATTTCACTGTTGGGATTGTATTGGGCAGGTGATGAGCAGTGTCTGGTTTTCTCCACACATACCGCTTAGAATTCTTACCAAAAAGTTCTATCTTCATCTCATCAGACCAGAGAATCTTATTTCTCATAGTCTGGGAGTCCTTCATGTGTTTTTTTGCAAACTTTATACGGGCATTAAGGCCCGACTGGTGGAGGGCTGCAGTGATAGTTCACTTTGGCTGAGCTCCAGAGATGTAGGAAGGAGATGGGAGAAGGTTCCACAAAGTCATCTTGGGCTTCTTCTGTACCTCACTCGCCAATGCTCTTCTCCCATGATTTCTCAGTTTTGGCTGGTCGGCTGGAGGTTTATGGAGGCCACTGCACTGTGCTCTTAGGAACCTTGAGAACTGCAGAAATTCTTTGGTAACCTTGGCCAGATCTGTGCCTTGCCACAATTGTCTGAGCTCCTTGGGCAGTTCCTTTGACCTCATGATTCTCATTTGGTTTGAGATGCACTGTGAGCTGGGAGGTTTTATATAGGCAGATAAGTGCCTTTCTAAATAAAGTCCTATCAGTTTAATTAAACATAGCTGGACTCCAATGATGAAGTAGAACAATCTTATGGAGGATCAAAAGGAAATGGACAGCATGTGACTTAGATATGAGTGTCTGAGCAAATGGTCTAAATACTTATGACCATGTGATATTTCAGTTTTTCTTTTTTAATAAATTTGCAAACATTTATTTGAAGGGATCTGAACACTATCCGTACCCACTATGTGCATATATTATGCACACGTGCATACGAATATATATGTACGCAAACATATAATATATTCACATAAGTAATTGTAGATCTGCCAATTCAGGAGGTGATCTCAGCTCTGTACAGAAGTTACAGGAGCGCTGATAGCTGTGATTGGCTACAGGAGTGAGCTGTCTAGAGTGAGCCATCATTAGATACTTCTGTGATGACATGCTCATCTAGTCACCTGAAGGTTGCAGGTTACAACAGCCTTCAGCAGTTCTGTCACCACCAAACCCAGCAGAAATTGGTTCCAGAGGTGATGCAGACTTTCAGGCCAGCCTCTCCTAAATCCATGGGGCTGCTGGCATGTGAGAATGACCTTTTTTTTTTTTTTTTTTAATTAAAAAAAATAAAAAACCTTGCCTTAATAATTTGATTAAAAAATTGTCAGACAAACCCACATAACTAATTATAGCAGTTAGAATTATTTTCTTATAGGGCTCTTCTGGGAACAAACATTACAAAAAAGAATATAATTACAAATAAGCTCCTTAAATACCTTTATTTAGTAAATCAGTGATATAACAAAAACATGTCCTATATGGTAAGACAGATGCAGCAGTCAGTTCTTCCCCCTCCCTTTATTTTCTAGTTACAAGTGCTCCCAGGGGTGTTGGATTTATAAAAAGGCTACTCAAACTGTTGTCAATCCTGTCTTTCTGATCTAAAACTGGAGCTACAAAGGGTGCTGAAATAAGAAGAGACTGCTCATACTGCGGTCCACCCTTTCTTTCAGATTGAATAAATAATAATTTAGTACTGGAGATACCAGGAGTGCCGAGTTAAGAGGCTGCTCAAATTGCGGTCAACCATTTCTTTCTGATGTAATACTGGAGATACCTACAGTGTTGATCTGAGAAGATGATGCTCAAACTTCTATCTTTCCTGTCTTTCTGATTTAATACTGGATAAACCAGGGGCACTGAGGTAAGAAGAGACTGTTCACACTGTTGTCCGCCCTGTCTGTCTGAATGCACAGCAGTTGCTGAGACCTAGCGATAGCTTAATGGGGTTGTTCACTACTTTTATTTTGAGGATAAGTCATCAATTTCAGATATTCCGGATGCCAGCTGCACAGCTCTGTCAACAGTATAATGACTGCTGCTGGTTACTGCAGATCCAAGACCATTTCAATAAATAGGAGTAAATCTGCAATATCCTGCTGCAGCCACTATAACAGCTAATCGGCAAGGATGCCAGGTGTCGCACCCTCGCCAATGTTAGACTGATTATCTATCTTAAGCAGGGGTGGGGAACTCCAGTCCTCGAGGGCCGCAAACAGTGCAGGTTTTCAGGATTTCCTTAGTATTGCACAGGTGATAACAATCACTTGCACTGGTGATGATTTCAATCCCTGTGCAATACTAAGGAAATCGTGAAAACCTGAACTGTTTGCGGCCCTCGAGGACTGGAGTTCCCCACCCCTGATCTTAAGAATAGGTCATCAATATAAAAAGCATTGGACAACCCCTTTAACAGTACATACATGTTATCTCTACCTCACAGCTGTGGAGCTCACATGCTCCTATGCACACAAGAAAGATTGTTAAGGGTGAGGAAAAAAAACTAACTATTTTTCAACAAAAAAAACCCTTGTACTGGCTTCAAGTTAACATTTACTTTTGGGAAAAAAAAAAAAGCAACGAAATTAAATATGTAAATAATTACACTGCTGACAAAAAAAGGGAACACTAAAATACCACATCCTAGATCTCAATGAATGAAATATTCCTGCTGCAAATCTTTATTCATTGCATAGTGGAATGCTTAACAAGAAGAAGAAGAACAATAAGACACAAAAAATCTAAACTAATATCCCATGTAGGTCTGAATTTGGATAGATACTCAAAATTAAAGTGGAAAATCAAATTAGAGGGTGATCCAACTTCAGTGAAGGACCTACATGCTTGTATGACCTCCCTACAAGGACTGGCTATACTCCATGCTCTGGACACTGTGCTGACAGACATGGCTAACTTTCTTGCCACAGCTCGCATTGACGTGCCATCCTGGATAAGCTGCACTACCTGAGCAACTTCTGTGGGTTGTAGGCACTGCCTCATGCTTCGTCTAGGGGTGAGAACAATTACAAAATGCAAAAGTGACCAAAACAACAGCCAAAAAGGAGGAGGACAAAAAAATCATCTGTGGTCACCGTCTGCAGAACCACTCCTTTACAGGTGTTGTCTTGCTAATTGCGTATCATTTCTATCTGTTGTCTGTTCCATTTGTACAATAGCAGAAGAAATTGATTCACAATCAGTGTTGCTTCATAACTGGACAGGTTGATTTCACTGAAGTGCGATCAACTTGGAGTTACGGTACTTTGTGTTGTTTAAGTGCACTCTTTTTTTATTTAAGCAGTGTATATGGACAGAAGGTGACACTATTCGGTTTCAAACTGTGAAAAATAACATTTTACAGAACCCGAAAACAGACTCCGTCAATTGGGGTTGAATCCCGTATGGCAAGTGAAAGAGTTACTTCGAGGACAGAGCACTGCAAGTGTTGCCAATGTGACTTGATTTTAATTTTTTCACCATCAATTCGAAATGATCAAATTGCATATTTCAGAAAAATATTCAGAAACAAAACATTGTTTCAGCCAAATTTCATTTGAAATTTACTGCCAAGACAAAAGTAAACAGGCGGTGCCATAGTATACGGTTATGACCTTCTGTTTGGCTTTGTCCCATCTGTCACTCCAGGTTTTACCAAGTACAAAAATGACTATCTACACCAACACATTTTTCAGCATATTTCCCTGAACAACAAAAACAAATAAATGCTACATATCAGAGTTTATTGTCACTTAAATCTTCTCAAAGGTTTTAAGTTACATTTTCCTATTATAATTAGATTAAAGCAGACATAACAGGCTGGTTCACTGTATGACTTGCCATGATTGATGCAATTTATAAGAAAAGGAAATTAAACTTGGGAAACAAGAACACTGTAGACCATTAGTTCATTTTAACTGTAAATTTCAGCCGTGAAGTGGTTAGAATCACAGATTTATGTATTGTAAAGCACAGGAATGTATTTGTTTATCTGCATGGTTTACTGCGTTTAGCGATATATACGCTTGCCAGGATGATCACAATTATCCGTCCAATCTACGCTGTGTTTATGAAATCACCAAAGTATAAAATGTGAACACGTTATATGCTGGAACTGAGAGTAAAATGTTATCTTGTACTTTAAATAAACTGACAGCTAAAAATCTGACAAATGACTGCTCCATGGAGAAAGTTTATTGCATCCTATCTATCCGTTACAAGGTCTATAGCTGTAATGAATGCTTCATTTAGGAGTATTCGGTGGTTATGTAGAGACGGGTTATACTCTGTGAATTTTCCCATAAACACTATCTATGATAAACCGTGCCATATACATTTTATCTGCACATATTAGTTTCTGTAACAAGTGCCACCAATTACCAGCATGCGGCACATCCCCACTAACACTTACATATATCTATAACCATCATATGTTGCAACAGGATTCATAAACATCACATACAAGTAATATTTCAAAAATTCAAGAAAAAAGGCGGCACTCACCATTAGTAGATCTTGTACTTTATTGCATCGGTATGAGGAGGGGGTGCAGAGGCCGCGGACAACAGCACACCGTTTCAGAGGCTCAGCTCCTTTGACTCGTCCTCGTCAAAGGAGCTGAGCCTCCGAAACGGCGTGCTGTCATCCGCGCCCTCTGCACCCCTTCCCCATACCGATGCAATAAAGTACAAGATCTACTAATGGTGAGTGCCGCCTTTTTTCTTGAATTTTTGATATACATGGACTTTTGTCACAAGGCGCTGCAACGCCATTAACAGGGTTTTGTAGTGGAAACATAAGGTACATAAGTGCTGTATACACCGCATGAACCCTGGAGGTGCCCGGTTACTTCTCTCTACATTATTTTGTTCAAGTAATATTTCACAAAATTAACAGTGATTTTCAGTGAGAAAAAAACCACTTTTCAAAATGCTATAAAATATAACTAGCATTAAATTACTCCTTATTCCCCCTCAAAATAGATATTTAATCTGCAGGCACCTGTTGATGGAATGGCCACGTAGTTCACTGTAGTGTTATCCATACAGACGCCATATTCTAAAATAGACATGTAGAAAGCATTGTAGCAGTGGAGTTGAGGACAAGTATCTAAACTCCATGATGGGGTTGTTAGGATTTGAAGAACACTACTGCTTCCTTTAAAAAAAACACAGCTGCCCAAATCCCATGTGCTTTTAAAATCTGTAGGATACACATTATGCAGATAGTCATAGTTGATTACAATGCATTGCATAAAAAGAAATCATACAGAGTAAAGTTACTGACAAATTCGGTATCTAATTCATGGATAACTTTTTATGGATTTGACTCCGATTTGGGTGTAGATTCTCACTAAAGATGCCTGCAGGATCAAATGGTGGTCTGTCAGTAACAACAGGGTGCACTGTCCCTAAGTTACAAAACCTTCTTGCTAAGTAGTATTTACTTTAAAAAATAAATACTACTATGTACTGTGTCTAACTCTAAAGTCTAGGGTTACAACTGTAGATTCTCTCATCCGAAAGAATCGGGTCAGTTATGCAAATGACACGCTGATCAAACTTTGATCAGAATGTCAGCTTAGACTGGTTTCACAATGCAGTTTTTTCCCTGATCAGGTTTGATCAGGTTTGTGCGCCAAAACCAGGAGAGGAACTTGCAGAGAAAAACTATAATTGAAAGATTGACACCTGTTCTGAGTTTTGGAGACACTCCTAGTTTTGGCAAACAAACTGGATGGAACCTGATCAAGAAAAAAACTGCAGTGTGAAATCAGCCTTAGTGCGATCTTAGTTCAGGAGGAAATAATGATGAGGACAAGAAATCCGATAGCACTCATTCTAAATTGAATTATAAGAATAGCTTGAAAATGTTACCTACAAAGTCACACAGACAGTCATTATAGCTTTGAATCAAAAGGGTTTTACCAGTAAGGGCATTGCTGCTTGTCAAAGCGGCTTCAGAGTAACCAAGAAAGTTCAGCCTCTCAGAAGAGTTTCCTAAAGAGGATTATCAGTTCAACACTAGTTCAGAGTTTGCTAAAAATTGCAGCAGGAAGAAAGAAGTCAGTGCATCTGCAAACACATTGAAGCAAAGGCTTTTGGAGACTGGCGTAGCATCAGCAAGGCAGCAAAGAAGCCAATTCATCTGCAAGTAACATCAAAGACAAACTAACATTCTGAATGAAGTACAGGGACTGGACTGCAGAGGACTGAGAAAGTTATTTTCAGTGACGAAGTCCCACTTTAGACTGATGCAGTGCTGATTTGGCTGTCAATCAGTACCAAGGCTTAGTTATAGCCGTTACTCACTATGCTCTGGCCGCGCCTCTAACACAAAGCCCAAGGCTGCCACGAGGAATTAAGATCATTTCCTCCCAAAAGCCAGGCTTTCAGTTTGACAGTCAGGCAGATTTAGAAAGCCAAACCTGCAGATTAAGCCCATTTTTTAGGTTAACCCCTTAAGAGCAGAGTCACTTTGTACTTTAATAATTGAACCTCATTATTTAAAATGTGAACAGCATCACTTTATGAAGTAATAACTCTGGAACCCAAAACATATCCCAGTGATTCTGGGATTGTTTTTTCATGACATGCTGTACGTTAGTGGTAAATTCTGGTTAATATGATTAGCATTTATGGATGAAAATATCAGAAATTTGGCAAAAAAAAAACCTTGGAAAATTCCCAATTGTCAAACTTTGATTTTTTATGCTCTTAAAGCCAATAGTTATACAACACAAAATAGTTACCGGAATAATTTTTCACATGTATATATTACATCAGCACGATAATATAAAAAAAAATTGTTACAAAATTAGAAGCATTAAAAGTATTATCAGTTTCTAATTTTCCCAACAAAATAATTTTTTTTTTAGGGTGCACATCACATTTGAAATCACTTTGAGAGGCCTATGTGACAGAAAATACCCAAAAGTGACACCATACGACAATTGCCACCCTTGAAACTGCTCAAAACCACATCCAAGAAGTTTATTAACCCTTCAGGTGCTTCAAAGGAGCTAAAGCAATATGAAAGGAAAAAATGAAAAATGTTTACTTTTTTCCACAAAAATTTTATGCAGGTACTCTATGTGGTGGAATACTACCGTTTGGGCGCATATCAGGGCTCAGAAGGGAGGGAGCACCATTTGACTTATCAAACTTGTCTGAAATTGATAGTGGACACCATTTCGCGCAAACCTACTGATGTGCCTAAACAATGGAAACTCCCCACAAGTGACCCCATTTTGGAAACTAAATCACTCAAGGAATTTATTAAAAGGTGGTAGACTGTCCCTCTAAAGTATGAGTCTGCCTTTTCCCTCTCCAGGGTGAGTGCATCTATCTTATTTAGCTCACCATCAATACCTCTATTTTACGACACTTAGAGCACCACACCCTTCTTATCTCATTAGGGAACTCCATATACATTTGAACATTTTCCCAAGGGAAATAGATAACAGTGGTGTTAAAATTGTTAAAAAACTTCTCTTGAATGTGACAAAACCCCATATGTGACTGAACAGTACAGTTTCGCCAAATGGCAAGACATGGGAGAGGAGTACTACTTGACTTCTGGAGTGCAGAGTTTTCAAAAATTGTGTGCAGACTCCATATACAAGTGCCAGAAGAGAAGAAACCTCCCAAAAATGACCACAACTTGGAAATTACAGCCTTATAGAAAGTCATCTACAGGTGTAGTGAAGATTTTGACTCCATTGGGTGCTTTCCAGAAACAAGCAGCAACGGATGCTGCAGAGTGAAAGTGGGAATCTACTATTGTACAGCCCATACATTGTAACGCCCAGCTTGAGCTTCTGGAGACCTGTACTCCGTAAATTAAGACTAGCCTCACTACAATAATGGCAAAGATGTGGATGCCAACTGTGGTTTAGGTGCAATGTGGGGCTCAGAAGGGAGGGGGCATTTGGATTTGGGAGCACAAGTTTGTTTTTGTTTTTTTTTGGGGGGAGGTGAGGATAGCAATTTTTAAATGCCTTTGTGCCATCAGCAATGTGGAAGCCCCCTATATTTCTGTTAGCAGATGACAAAACTAACTGAGTGGGGACTTTTTTCGTGGGTTGTGTACAAGCTTTTAATGGTGACATTTTGGGGTACACGAGATTTCTGTACTCTATGCTGAACTCTTACATCTGGACTGACATTAAATCTACAAAATACTTGATTCAGATGAAATCCCCAAAGGGTACATTCACTAGTGAGGCAGCAGGGATACCCCAGACTGTGATGCTTCTGTCCAGCGGTATACAGCTTTTAATTTATGCACAAAAGAGGTGGCAAATCACACTTTTATACAGGTCTAAAAAGAAGGGCATGTCCAGATCATAGGTCAGAGAGAGTCCAAAGTGTTTCATGCCTCATTATAGGGAATCTTCTATTGGGAGCGCAATAAAAATCACATATATCAGAAATTTACACAGAAACTCCGATATAAGTACTCAGCATAGAGTTCAGGATACATGTGAGCCAAGACTTACTGCAATCCCTGTGAGGCATAATTAATATTTATTTACTATGCCATTCACCATGTGGTATAAGTGATTAAACTGCTTTATTCTTCAGGTTGGTGCGATTACAGCAATACTAAATTTATATAATTTTGTTTGGCAACTATCACACACTAAAACATTTTTACACATAAAAAAAAAAGCAAAAAACGTTTTGCATCACCTTATTTTGAAAGCTATATTACTATATGTCTACCGCCAGTCACATGATGGCCTGCTTTATGCGGGATGAGTTGACTTTTCATTGGCACCCTTTTCGGTCACATAATATTTTTTGGTTGCTTTCTATTCCAATTTTTCAGATGCAGAACAAACAAAAATAAGAAATTCCGAAACATATTTTTTATGCCTTTCTCCGTATGGTGAAAATGAAAAGACAGCGATTCCACATTTATATCATTTTTAGGTTTTGCACTTTTATACAATAAAATATTTTTTATAGAAAAAGTATTGTTTATGCATTACTGTATGCCGAGAGGTGTAGCTTTTTATTTTTTCCACTAACAGAGCTGTATGGCAGCTTGTTTTCTGCAGAACAAGATGACATTTTCAGCTATTCCATTTTTCATTTTGATCACATTTTATTCTAGTTACCGTATTTTGGAGATATGATGGAAAAGTATAGATTTTTGTCATTTTGTTATGGTGTTCAATGTAGAGGTTAGTTTTTTTAGAGCAAGAAATAGACAAAGAAAGGTGGAAGGGGCAGAAAAGCTCAGGGAGATCCCAGGTGCGGAGGTCGGGACCTAAGCCCAAGAAGACGACACAACAGTGGAGGTGCTTATACGCGCTATGGATCTGCAGTATCAGGGACCACAACCTTGGGTATACATGTAACCATTCTTTTTTTTTTTTTAGAAGGGAGGGATCCCTATCCACTGAGGGTAGAACCTTAGAACTAGGGGCAAGACCGAAACAAAAGATGAGAAAAGGATCATAAACCTGACAAATTACCAACTCTGACATAGAAAAAAGTGTTTTATCTAGAGTCCTTGCTTTCGTCCTAGCAAATCACTTTAATGACTTTGAATGGGTTAAAGATTTAAACCTATTTGCTAGGAAGCTAAAATGTAAGAGGTTCTTCTGATGCAACAATGAGGAAAAATGATGAATATTTAATCTTGAGGAGGAGGATCTTGCTGCCCTTTTAGATCTCACTGATTTGGCTAGAGATTCATCAATTGGAGATGCAAGGGGTCCCTTTACTTACTGTAGATCATTAAGTAAGACTAGTGATCCAATAACCATTTAACATTTTCACCAATCTGGTAATGAGTGATCTTAGGGCATTAAAGAACAAGAAAGGGGTATACTACTCAAACCTCACTAAGGAGGAAGGAGCAACATTGGATAGACTATCAATGAATGACCAGTTGATACTTAAACCCTCTGACAAAGGGGGGAATTTGGTCCCGATGGATCATAACATCTATAAAACAATGCATCTCAACATCCTAAATGATCACTTTACTCATACCAGACTGGAGAAAGATCCAACTGACGAATTTCAGTGCCAACTTGAGAGCTTATTGACATTGGCACTTGAACAGGTTATGATATCTAGGAGTGAGAGAGATTTCAAGTATAACAAAATACCCCGTGATTCCGGTCTTCTACTCACTGACAAAGGTGCACAAAGGTCTGGTGCCTTTGAGGGGTCGACTAATTGTTTCAGGGAAAAATTCCATCACCTAGAATTGTAGGATATTACATTGATAAGGTCCTAAGAAACTTTGTGACTGGACTACCATCATATGTGAAGGACATCTTAGACCTTATAAGTACCGTATATACTTGAGTATAAGCCGAACCGAGTATAAGCTGAGGCCCCTAATTTTATCCCCCAAAACTAGGGAAATTTATTGACTCGAGTATAAGCCTAGCATTGAAAATGCAGCAGACCCTCATCACTATATATATAGCCCCTTATCCTGGTATACAGCCCCTCATCACTGTATACAGCCCATCCCATCATGGTAAATGACCCCCCCATTACTGGTATATAACAGCCATCACTGGTATATAGCGCCACCATTACTGGTATATATCTCCTCCATCATTGGTATATAGCGCCCATCACTGGTATATAGCGCCCCCATCACAGGTATATAGGACCTCCATCACTGGTATATAGGACCTCCATCACTGGTATACAGCCTCCCCCCCATACCTGGTACATAGGCCACCCCATCACTGGTGATAGTGTCCCCCCATCACTGGTGACAGCTCTGTGGTGCCGCACATAAAATAATACACCACTGAACTCACCCTCCGATGTCCTGCAGGCACTATGGCGTCATCCCTCCGCTCTTCCTGCTTGTATTCAGCTTCTAATCATGTGATCGGCGCAGCAGCGATGATGTCACTGATGCGCTGGTCACATGATGCCGGCACAAGCAGGAAGACCGGAGGTATGACGCCACCGTGCCTGCAGAACATCGGAGGGTGAGTTCAGTGGTTTATTATTTTATGCGCGGCAGCACGGGGGCCATATACAGTGAGAGAGGAGTGAGATCACTTAGTGCAATGTAATGGGTGCCGCTCTCCCCCTGGGGGTGATGGACAGGGGATGCAGTGCATATAAAGTTACACTAATGAGCAGGACCACGTGACCTCCCGCTGTCACTGCAGCCGCCTCCTCTAGCCCCCTGTCACTGCCTTTGCCCCCACACGTCACTGATTCGAGTATAAACCGAGGGGGCACTTTTCAGCTCTTAAATTGTGCTGAAAAACTTGGCTTATACTCAAGTATATACGGAAAATTGGATGGCATCTCAGTGGGATTAGAGGTACAGTTAAGGCAAGGGTACATAATATGTGCAACATAATGATTTTGTTCTCGCTCTCCTGAGATACGTACTTATGCACAATTTTTTCATGTTTGATAGTAAGTTCTACCACCAGTGCAGGGGCACAGCTCTGGGGAGTTCCTGTGTCCCTAGCTATGTTAACTTGCTCCTGGGCTGGTGGGAGGACACAGTCATTTTCTTGGAGAATGTAACAACATGGTGGAGTCCCCAAATAATAT
Source organism: Allobates femoralis (assembly GCA_033576535.1). Taxonomy (NCBI): domain Eukaryota; kingdom Metazoa; phylum Chordata; class Amphibia; order Anura; family Aromobatidae; genus Allobates; species Allobates femoralis. Next base: position 185,595,381 of record JARQOC010000003.1, read on the forward strand.
ACTGGGGACGATATATTGATATCATGATCCTGTGGAAAGGTGACTCTGCATCCTTTGAGAACGGGGATTGAATATTAACAATCTGGGTCTCAGGTTTACATCAGAGATTCATGAGGGATCTGTACATTTCCTGGACGTTACTGTGTATAAAGATGGCAGCGGTACCCTACAGACCACCATATTCAGGAAGCCCACTGGCACCAATGATCTACTCAGGTGGGATAGCAACCACCCCAGGAGTCAGAGAGGGGACAGAACTTTAGGGCATGGCTCAACTGTTCTCATACATCCAAGTTCCATCAAGAAGCTAATAAGATGCAGGTTCTCAGGTTCTAAACAGGACATATAAAAACGCATGTGGAAGTGAAAGGGATGTTCTTAGACTCAAAGAGATCTAGGTCAGAGAATGTGTTCCATATCATAGGCACATATGATGATCATGCTAAGGAGGTGCAGGCGATTTTTGAGAAGCATTCGAAAGTATTATTGGTGGACAAAGAAGTGGCTCCCCTTCTCCCCAAGTAGAGCAGCCGTCACCTTCAGAAGAGGTAGCTCCATCACAGACCAATTGGTACATAGCCTATATTGCCCCCTTATAAAAACAGGGATATGGCTAGATCAACAACAAATGGGGACCTTCAGATGTGGTAGGTGTTCATTTTGTCGTTATGTCAAAACATCTAATTCTTTCTGAAGAAGTGCCACAGGGGAGATCTTTGAAAATAGACACTTTGGAAACTGTAGAACTGAAGGAGTTGTATATCTGTTCCAATGCACATGCCCCAATGACTATTTCGGGAAAACAAAGACAACTAAAAAGACGTATTGGGGACCATGTAAGTGATATAAAGAATGCTAGAGATACACCAATTTCCTGTCATGTTAGAGAAATACATGGGGGTTATCTACATTGTTTTGGTTTTCAGATACTGTAGGTGGTTGAGAAATCAATTAGGGGTGGTAATAGGGATAAGGAGATCCTAAAAAAGGAGTCCAAATGGATGTACAGGATGAGGTCTGCTGGTTTGGGTGGCTTGACTGAATAGTTGACATATGTGCCATTTGTGTAACAACATACATGGTCCCGTCCATTCTTGTCTTGATGCTCTTCGCATCTAACCCTACTGTTCTGATGTATTTTCCTATGGGGACCTTATATCTGTACAAGGACATTTGCATGTATCCTATTAATCTAAAGAGATCATGGGATTTTCTTTATCTGTATCAGTACAGTATGATTCTTTGAGTATATTCAAAATATTCATACTATCATTAAATTACATTTATGTGGTTGCTTTTGTACTTTTGGGGCTGCTTGACAAACTATCTGCAGATGAACTCCTATGAACATGCAACAAATGGCACACTGCCATGTAATATAATATGGTGCTATTAGTAAGCCACTTTTTGCTACTTTAATTTGATGAAATCCAGATATGTTGAGCCGTAGAAGAGTGCTTTCACCCAATACAACAACCGGTACTGGATTACTCTTTACCGCTATGTAATAAGACAAACTGCTGAGTATCTGATTTCATATTTTCTTGAGGGTGCCTGCTTCATTATTCTGGGGGAACGCAATCATGGCTTGCACCACTTACGCTGGCAGAGACGTCTCTTCCGGCCGGCGGAACACATAGCTCTATTATCATCAGGCGGCTCTTAATCTCCGGAGAACACTTTCGGCTGGTGGAACGCATCACAGGAAGGGGCATGGAGCGCACACCAGGACCACACTTCCTGATGTGGGCACAGCACACACAAATATAAGGAAAGCTGCACCTCAGGCACCTGGCCCCACTTACAGAAGGAAGAGGCGATCACTGTTGGCCCTCATGGCATCCCAGGGCTAACCATCTTACCGTTCAGTCTCATCACTTGGTCACTCCTGATGAACCCTATTGATTTTGTAGGGGGAAACGCATCAAGTGGTGGAAACCAAGAATCAGATAAGTGTATCTAGTTGATATGTACTAATATTGAACTGCCTAATATGTCCCAGGTCTACAATACTATTGCAGTCTTTGTGAATTACATAGGGAATTTAGCTATTTGGGTTAACCCTTGTAAAGATGTATTGAGATCTATATTTGCAGAAACAGTGCTGGTGATACTATCTGTTCTGTGTGGGCACTGTGTTTCCTATTACTATAGGTGATATATGGAAATGGTTTGAGATATCTACCCTTGTATTGGTACATAACAACCTTATATATCCAATACAAACAGGTTGATCATATCTGTATCAACTCTGCTGGGTACTGTATTTTTAATGAAAACCATATTGAGCCTTTAACATAAAAAATTGACGTGCTTTGGAATCTAATGTGCACCATTTTTGGAGTATTAGGGATAGACTCTCACTCTGAGAAACTTTTTCCTGTGACTCATATAAAAAAAAATTTAAGACTACTGAGATGGTTGTGTGTGTTTTTTTTGCTGATTGGGCCCTGTATACCAGAATAGGGACACTAGGGTCAGCCACCGTGGTATGGGGACACCATATTTTTTCTAGGTGTTGAAAGCTCCGTTGTCAGGCAGGTCGATAGAAGGGAGAGTACAGGGCTATTGGCATACCGCTCTTCCCGTTCAAATGGTTGATGTGTATATACAGAACAGGACTTATCAGTCCACGTTTTTAACAAGTGTAATAAAAGTTAAATTTTAAAAGCATTCCCTTCCTTTTGTTAGAACAGAGCTTGTTTTCTGTGGAACAAGATGATGTTTTCAGCTATTCCATTTTTCTTTTTGATCACATGTTATTACTGTTATTTTGGAGAGATGATGGAAGAGTATAGATTTTTGTCTTTTTTCATGGTGTTCACTGTAGGTTAGTTTTTTAGATTTTGTCAATCTGGATGCAGCGGTAACAAATATGTGTATCTTTCATCATGCTGATCACTGGTCTCATGTACTACAATAGAACCAGAAAAGGTCAACAACAAGATCCTACTGTGGGAGTTGTTCGGTGGTGGTTGAAACGGGACTATAGGCCTGAGAGGAATTTACAGAAGAGTCCGTTCTGTTGACCCGGCACACTTTCTGGTGGTGAGAAATGGATTGCTGTACTGAGAGGACAAATGCCAAAACCAGGAAGTTATGTGTCCAGTTGGTGCTTCTTACTCAGTTATGTGAGACTGTCATAAGGGCGTGCATGATGGCCAGGGGCACCTTGGTATTGAAAAGACCACAAGCTTCGTAGCAGATTGGTTTTATTGGCCAAAGATGGAAGCTTGCATTGAACGTTACTGTAAATCTTGCAAGCGGTGTATGCTGAGGAAAACCTTGACTTCTCGGTCTGCCCCCCTCGACAACAGTACAAGTGATGGCCCCCTTGACCTAGTGTGCATAGACTTTCAATTGAGCCTGATGAAAACATAAGCATTGTTCAGTGGTCACTGATCATTTGACAAGATATCATAAGAAAGTATGAGACAGCACTCACCGCTTGTGGTGTTATAATCTCGGCTTCTTTATTTCATCCGTGCAGGTTACAGGCAATGGTGGAGGGAGGGGGTGCGGAGGTGTACGGATGAAATAAAGAAGCCGAGATTATAACACCACAAGCGGTGAGTGCCGTCTCATACTTTCTTATGAGTGCATAGACTTGTTTTCTGAGACTAGTGCAACACCGCTTAGCTCAGTGATAAGAAGGGGGTCTGATAGTGGGCCAAGACTAGTGTCCAGGAATCTTGCTTTGGATAATAGATTTAACAAGATATGCTTACACCACCAGAGATCAAAAGGCAACAACTGTGGCCAAAACCTTGTGGGAAATATTCTTTGTGCATTATGGACTGCCAGCACGCATTCATTCTAACCAAGGGAGACACTTCTAGAGTTGGCTAATTAGGGAATTGTGTGAGGTTTGTGGGATCAAGAAATCCAGTACCATATAATTTCATCCTCAAGGAGATCCTCAGCCTGAAAGGTTCAACTGCACCCTTCTTAACATGCTGGGCAATTTGGATCAAAAACAGAAAGGACGTTGGGGTTGACATACAAGTCAACTAGTCCACAATTACCACAATTATAACTGTACCAAAAATGAGTCAGCTGGGTACTTGCCCTACTTCCTCATGTTCGAAAGGGAGGTATCACCCCTAACATCAAGGTCTACCAAAAAGCACCTCTTGACTTATGAAGAATATTGTATAACATTACCTGTTTACTGTTACTTGGTATTCCCCGTGTAAATAAACCTGTTAAGAGTTCACCTCTGCAGTGAGTGTATAAGAGCGTGGGACAGGGTCAATGCCGAGTGGACCCCTAGCAGAAGCCAAAGACCCTTCGGCATTCCCCTAGAGCTCCTACTACATACTGCTTTCACCTAAGCAAATATTTATTCATGATTTTTTTTTAGAAAGTCATGTTAGTGATGCACATTGCATAATTAAAACACACTGAGAACAGTTTTATGTCCCCAAGCGACATGACAGGTTGCCTTTAGGAGCATTCTTGACTGTGTATTTGGGATTATTGTCTACCTCGTTTTATCTTCATTACCCTGACATATGGCAGCAAATTTTTATCAAGACTGTCTTGGTACATTTATCTATTTATCTTTCCTTCAGTAATATGAAGCTTGCCAAGTTCGTATGCTGAAAGAGTTCCCCAACACCATGATGTTCCCACCTCCAAACTTTACTTCTGGTATGGTATTCTTGGGGAGAATTGCAGTACTTTTTGGCCTTCGCACATGGAGTGTATTATGACATCCAAAGATTTCAATTTTGGTCTCATCTGACTAGACTATATCCTTGCAGTATTTCACAGGCATGTCTAAATGTTCTTGAGCAAGCTTTAAATGCACTTGAACACTGTTTTTGTTAAGCAATAAAGCATGAATATAGATGTTGAGTGCATGTGTCATTGTTTTCTTTGACACAACTGTACTTGCTGATTGCAGGTCTTTCTGCTCTCCACAGATTGTTCTTGACTCTTTTCTGATAATTATTTTCCTTCCTCTGTCTAAAACTTTGCTCAGAGCTGGTTTTACAGTGAAATTATGTTCTTTCCAGTTCTGATTATGGCCCAAACAGTGCTCACTGGGTCTTTCAGTAGTTTAGAAATTCTTCTGTAATTAATGCTATAGATATGTTGTGCAACAATAATTGGTTGCAAAAGTCTTAAGATAGCTCACTGGCTTCACTCATCATGAGATATTTCTTGTGTGGCACCATGGTAATGAGACATCTTTTTATCAGTTGAACCAAGTGATAATATGTTTTACTAAGTGGCAAAATTGCTTTCTAATTTCCATGGCTATTTGCACCTCTCTTCATGCGTTCAACACTTCCAATAGGTCATTTCTCATTCTTACACATAACTTCAGCAGCAATCTGCCTAACTTGCTGATAGGTGATAAATCATTAATTTGGGAAACAATTTTTAAATACTCATAGGCAGCCGAAACGATTTAGAAAATTGAAAAAACAAATATATATGAAAACTCTTACTCAGGCGTCTCCCACTCCAATACATCACTGGTATCCGATATAAGATGATTTTTCTCAAAAGGAGGACTTATGCACGTGGCCAGAGGAGTGAGAGAAGGGGGAGAAAGGGAATCCAAACTACCAGTTGGCGTATCTTCTTTTGCAGAATTATTGTTATCTGTAAAATATAAATAAAAACACCAAAACTATTAGGGAAATATAGAACAAAAAGGGACAAAAATAATAAAGAAGGAAAAAAAATTGACAAAACGTTTTCAATGCAGAAATATTATAAAAAGAGGCAGCCATGAACAAACAGCAAATGGTCATTATTTTCTTTTCATTAAAACAATAGAAAAGAAACTAATGAAATTTAGAATAACAAATACAGATGGCAAGTGAAATTTTACTTCACCTTTATCAAGAAATACTGCACATTGTACCACCACCTGCATAACATTACTAACTGTGGAATGGACACTGACACACTCACTGCACCAGCCAGTTGGCTACTTCTATTCCAGTTCCCACCAGGTCTCCAAGGAGCATGCTCATCTTGCAGGGGCGCACAATATTCACCTCTTACAAGGGCTGTGCATGTACTCTGGTAGTGTGCCCAGCTAAAGGCTCCTCAGGGAGGTGCCTGGGCAATATATAAAGTCTGTTGTTTCTACGTTTGCAAATTGTCAGGTAAGTTGTTTAAATTAAAGAGGACCTGTCACCCCCCTTCATGGATTAGAATCTAAGTCCAGCATTGAATGCAGCATGTCTGCTGCATTCAGGCAAGGGGTCCCCCATGGCTCTGTGGGGCTGTACCCTGATATATAGGCTTATAAAAACTTACAGTAGTTTTCCATGGACGCGGGCCCTTGTGGTGTTGGCGCAGAGCGAGGTTGAGGTGCATGCCCCGCCTCACGCTATAACGTCCTCTCATTTCCCCGCCCTGATCCATAGTACAACACGGAGCAGGGCGGGCAAATGAGAGGACGTCATAGCAGGAGGCGGGGCATGCACCTCAACCTCGCTCTGCGCTTGTGTCAACACAAGGATGCGCAGAGCGAGGATTTCATGAATGGCACGAGTGAGGTGGCGAGGACATGGGCGGCACAGAGGCGCAGGTGGCGTGAAATGCCCTCGTGGATGAGCAGCCTCAAGCACAAAGGCCCGCCTCCATGGAAAATTACTGTAAGTTTTTATAAGCCTATATATCAGAGTAGCAGCCCCACAAAGCCATGGGGGACCCCTTGCCTGAATGCAGCAGACATACTGCATTCAGTGCTGGACTTAGATTCTAATCCATGTAGGAGAGGTGGCTGACAAGTCCTCTAATTTAAACAACTTACCTGACAATTTGCAAACGTAGAAACAACAGACTTTATATTTTGCCCAGGCACCTCCCTGAAGAGCCTTTGGCTGGGCACACTACCAGAGTGCATGATGCAAACGCAGAGCAAAGTTGAGGTGCATGCCCTGCCTCCCGCTATGACGTTCTCTCATTTCCCCGCCCTGCTCCGTGTTGTACTATGGAGCAGGGCAGGGAAATGAGAGGACGTCATAGCAGGAGGCGGGGAATGCACCTCAGCCTCAATCTCGCTCTGCGCTAACACCACAAGGACGCGCATAGCGAGGATTTCATGAATGGCACAAGCGAAGCGGCAAGGACATGGGCGGCACAGAGGCGCAGGGGGGTAAAATGCCACCGTGAACGAGCTGCCTCAAGCACAAGGGTCCACCTCCATGGAAAATAACTAAGTTTTTATAAGCCTATATATTGGGGTAGCAGCCCCACAGAGCCATGGACGACCCCTTGCCTGAATGCAGCAGACATGCTGCATTCAGTGCTGAACTTAGATTCTAATCCATGGGGGGAGGGGGTGACAAGTCCTCTTTAAAGAAAAAAACTTCAAAATTATTATATTCATATTTCATTAAAAACAAAAGCAAACAGAAATGGCGTGAAAACGTGTCAAACAAAGCAACCTTCAACCCTCGTACTAACAGAGTGTATAATGTACACTGATTGTCAATGAAAAAGACCTCCACTAATGACCTGGGATTCGGTAATGGTCCAACCTCACGTCACCTATTGGTAATCAAAATGCCTGAGGTCAGTCACTGCTTTCCTGGTTGTCTATTATCAACTATTTGCGCATTAGTTAGAAGTATTTTTAGATGACACACGTTATAACCATCCACAAACATAAGATGCCCATATGTGAGACGATTGTGTGTTTGCCCGAGACTATGATGTGGCGATCACGTGATCAGTGAGCAGTCCAGGTTGACACACATGCAACGCTCTGCAATTACAACAGGGGGAGTTAGGTGATTTGGATTTGAGCATGTGACCTGGCCAACCCCCAAGAACTAATTGTGGACCAGCTGTCCTCAATAGCGGTCCACAGCTAGACAGCACTGAACACTATTATTATTATTTATTTATAGAGCACTATTGATTCTGTGGTGCTGTACATGAGAAAGGGTTACATACAAATAAGTTAAAACTAAAACGAGCAAACTAACAGTGACCGGCTGATACAGAGGGGAGAGAGGACCCTGCCCTTGAAGGCTTACATTCTACAGGGCAGTGGGGAGAGAGACAGTAGGTTTGGTCTGCTCTGGTGGTGGTGGAGCGCCGGGTCCAATGGTCGTGGAGCGCTGAATCCAATGGTGATGGAGTGCCGGGGTCCAATGGTGGTGAGGTGGCACCGTGGTCATTTTAGGTTGTAAGCTGTTCTGAAGAGATGGGTTTTCAGGTTCCGGTTGAAGGTTCTGAGTGTAGGGGACAGTCGGATGTTTTGTGGTGCAGAGTTCCAGAGGATGGGGGATGCTCGGGTGAAATCTTGCAGGTGGATAGATGAGGAACGTACAAGTGTGGAGGAAAGGAGGTGGTCTTGGGAAGATTGGAGGTTATGAGTTGGGTGATATCAGGAGATTAGTTCAGAGATGTATGGGCGGGGACAGACTGTGGATGGATTTGTAAGTCAATATTAGGAGTTTGAATTGGATACGCTGGTGAATTGGGAGCCAGTGGAGGGATTTGCAGAGGGGAGAAGTGGAGGAATAGCGAGGATAGAGACGGATTAGTTGGGCAGCAGAGCTAAGGACAGATTGGAGAGGTGCAGAGAGTGTTGGCAGGGAGGCCACAGAGGAGGAGGTTGCAGTAGTCGAGATGGGAGATAATGAGGGTATGAACTAGTAGTTTAGTAGATTGAGGGTTGAGGAAGGGACGGATTCTGAAAATATTTTTGAGTTGGAGGCGGCAAGGGCTTGGATATGCGGTTTGAAGGACAGGGCAGAGTCAAAGGTTAATCCGAGGCAGCTGACTTCTTGTACAGGGCAAAGTGTGAAGTCATTTATTGTGATAGATGGATCACTATAAATCACATGGACCATTATCAGATCCTAGGTTTTCACACCATTTAGGTTTGCTTTTGTTTTTAATGAAATATCAAAATAAATAATTTTAGAGTTTTTTTCCTTTAGTTTAAACTATTAATCTTGGTAAAGACAAAATATCCTTCTACTGTTAATCAAATTGTCAGGTAACCTGAACCATGCCAGTGTTCCTGTATCCTGTGTCCAAGTACCTATGTCCTGAATGTTGGTTTCTGAGCTCCTGAACCAAGACCAGTCTTGTCAACAGGTGTCTGTGTTCCCATCTTGCCTGTAGCAGCTATCCAGCCAGCACCTACTCTCATGTCTGTACCAGCTGTCAGGGGCGTAACTACAACAGGTGTAAGGGTTGCGATCGCACCCGGGCCCTGCAGCCTAGGGGGGCCCCGCAAGTCTCTTTGGCCTATAGAAAAAGACTATTAAAGATTTGCAATAATTGGGGGCCCCGCTGGAGCTTTCGCATCGGGGCCCCTGGGCTTGAAGTTACGTCACTGCCAGCTGTCCTACCTGCACCTAAGTCTGTACCTGCATTCCTGCCCCATGGGGTCAGCTGCCGCAGTATCAGATCTGCCCTGGAGTGGTACCTGGTGGTTACCTTCAGTACAAGCGTAACCACATCATCCGTGGCTGTGGTGAAAGCAAGGTAGTCAGTTCTGCCCCTCCAAGGTAAGCCCGGCCACATGGTGCAGTGGGACCACACCCACAAGAGTGACACAAATGTTCATAAAAGTATTTTGAAAATAATTTGACAGTGGTATCTAATACTTTGTCTATTGAGCAGATATATTGGTCATTACATACAAAGAATGTAGTTTATATTTATCTACTTGCATATTGCAAACAAAATATTTACATTTTCCAATAAGATCTTCCTCTTCCAACCTGTTAAAAACTCAACAGAACAGTACAAGTAACAGTATTACTGTTAAAGTAGAAACTTATTCCGCAAGGCTTCAGCCGTGTAAGATTTCTAAATAATAAGGGCAGCCAAAAAAAATTTAGAATGAGGTCAGCGAGTGAAAACAATTCATTTTCTGCAACAGAGGGGGGAAAAAAAAAGTCCATTTGTGTCTGGGCTTCATTAATCATAGTGAAAACTTCCAAATGATACAGAAATGAAAGTAGAACATTTTCTAAGGAAGCAAGAGAAAAAAAGAAAACTTTAAGATCGTTAATTTACAGGTGCCCCAAAACAGGGCAAGGAAATCACGCACATCACATATCCATGATACAGAAATCATTCAGAATATTTTGTTTTTTTACATTCCACAAAATAAATGCATTTTTACATGTGTATTGTTTCCATATTCTTTGCTTTGCTGTTTCTGCATTCCCACTCTTCTTAAAACTGAGTCCCAAATGCGATACGTTTGGTATATAAAGACTGCACTATTTAAAACGATTTTCAGTAAGTGAGTAATAATGAAAAAAAAGATGAAATTACATGTGGAAGAGGAAAAATTATATATACACTTATATACCATATATATCTATATCCATCTATCTACATCTATCCACATCTATCTATCCATCTACACCTATCTATATATTTATTTTCTTATTTATTTTTTTCCTGGGTAAAATTTCCAGCGCAAACTTACAATTCTCATTTCTACGACTTTGGAGAAACCACATATCGCATAAAACACAGCACTTTCTAATGAGAACTAAAGGGCAAATTAAAATACCATGAAAAAAGCGTTCAGGTTGGTAATTTAAAGTTAATTTGTCACAAGATTTTTGCTATGTAATCAGAGAGCAGCATAATATAGGAGCAAAGACAGATTCCTGCAGCACCATCAGTGGTGGGGGGGAGGGGGGGCAGAGTTACACAGCACAGATGACTGATGTAGAAGACATCTAGTCCTGTAGTAATAAAACACTGATTGTAATGATACAGCAGCACACAGCTCAGTAAGTGACATGACTAGAATCAGCCTTTTACAATTTACACCATTTTGCTCTCAGATTACATGGATAAAAACAGCTCACAGATAGGGACATAACTACAACAGGTGCAGGGGTTGCAATTACACCCGAAGCCTGGAGCCTAGGGACAGGGGCCGGTGTCAGCACCCAGGCAAGTGCTGGGACCCGGGCTGCTGGGAGAGGGCTCACTGGGCCCCTGAGCGCTGCCCCCACTCACACTGTGGTCCCTGATCACTGCCTCCCACTCACACTTGCGGGCCCTGAGCGCCACCTCCCACTGTCTCCCTTCTAACCTTAGCGCCGCGGCAGACGGTTATCTCAGACTCAGCCTGTCATGTAGTGTGAGGAGCTGCAGCCACTCTATTTCCTGTGTGTGGGGCGATACAGGAAATACAGCGGCTGAGCCTGCAGCTCCTCACACTACATGACAGGCTGAGTCTGAGATAACCGTCTGCCGCGGCGCTAAGGTTAGAAGGGAGACAGTGGGAGGCAGTGCTCAGGGGTCCCCCCGAGTGTGAGTGGGGGCAGCGCTCAGGTGGCCCCCCCCAAGTGTGAGTGGGGGCAGTGCACAGGGGGCCTTTGGAGGTGAGGTGGGGAGGCAGCGCTCAGGGGGCCCTGTCAGGGGCAAATGACGTGCATGGGGGGGAGACACAGTGTGCATGGGGGGGGGGGGGGGTGGAGACACAGTGTGCATGGGGGGGGGGTGGAGACACAGTGTGCATGGGGGGGGGTGGGCAGTGTAGGGTGGAGACACAGTGTGCATGGGGGGGGTGGAGACACAGTGTGCATGGGGGGGGGTGGAGACAGTGTGCATGGGGGGGGTGGAGACACAGTGTGCATGGGGGGGGTGGAGACACAGTGTGCATGGGGGGGGGTGGAGACACAGTGTGCATGGGGGGGGGGGGTGGAGACACAGTGTGCATGGGGGGGGTGGAGACACAGTGTGCATGGGGGGGGTGGAGACACAGTGTGCATGGGGGGGTGGAGACACAGTGTGCATGGGGGGGGTGGAGACACAGTGTGCATGGGGGGGGAGGCACAGCGCGCGAGACACTGCATGCTGTGAGACAGCGTGCGAGACCAAGCGCACATGGAGGGGGAGGGGGTATACCCTACGACATTGCAGCGACCTCGTAGCAATGCTGCTGCATGATGTTGATGATCGTTGGTAAATGTCCAGGACCATTTTACGACCTCCAGGAAGATGCCCAGCGCTGCACAGTACATGCTGCGACATGGTAACCAGGGTAGACATTAGGTAACTAAGCGCAGCAATATGCTTAGCTACCCGATATGTACTCTGGTTGCCAGCGTTCTCGCTGGTCACTGGCGAGTCTGCCTGTGTGACAGCTCACCAGCGATCACATAGCGATGTCCCAGCGATCAATGGTTGGATCGATGCGACATCGCAGTGTGTAACCCAGCCTTGAGAGACGGGCTCAGGGGAGAGACAGAGATCATGCACAGGGAAGAGAGACTGCACAGAGAGGAGAAACTGCGCACAGGAGGGAGAGACAGCATTTTGGGGAGGAAAAGAAACAGACAATGGGGGGGAGAGATAGCATGGTAGGGATTAAATTTGTGAGATATATAAATATACACACACACATATATATTATATATTATATATATATATATATATATATATATATACACACACACATGCACACACACACACATATTATTATATACTGGAGCATTATCAATTGTACACCGCTTGAGAAAGGACCTCCGGTCCGAGACGTCGCCACGCCATTGGCAATAAAGGTTCACTTCACATTTATTTGGTGCTGCTTTTTCCTTTTTTGGATTGTTTACATGGACACTTGTCCGGTGTTGAGAAAGCGCTGCACAAGTCTGGTAATATTTGGTGCTGTTCCGTTTTTTCATATATATATCTATATATATTACTATACATATTCAAATTCTATTTTGTTATAGCTAACATCAGTTATTTATTAACCCCGGGCGTAGCCGGGTACTACAGCTAGTATATATACACACATATACACACTGGCTGTAGTACCCGGCTACGCCCGGGTTAATAAATAACTGATGTTAGCTATAACAAAATAGAATTTGAATATGTCATATTAATGACCTGTAAGAAAATAGAAGCTGAGCTGTGATTGATTGCTATAGGCAGCCTAATAAATCTCCAGCCAAAGTAAACCCTCCCCCTGGCCAGGCAGTATATGTTACCTCACACATACACATAATAGACAGCTCATGTGACATCTGCCTTAATTCCCTATATGGCACATGTGTTGCACATTGGCTATTTTTAATCAGATGGTTATGTTTGGAAATTAAAGATAGCACACGTATGAGGCGAGTTATGTGAGGTGATTTGTGCACATCTGTGTCTGTGTGGTGTGTGTGTGTACCTGAGGTGTGTGTATTTGTGTGTCCCTGTGGGGTGAGTGCATGTGTCCCTATAGGGTGTGTATGTCCCTGTGGGTGTGTGTGTGTGTGTGTGGTGTGTGTCTTTGTGGTGTGTGTGTACCTGTGGGGTGAGTGCATGTGTCCCTATAGGGTGTGTATGTGTGTGTGTCCCTGTGGGGGTGTGTGTGTGGTGTGTGTCTCTTTGTGGGGGGGGGGGTCTGTGTGGTGTGTGTATCTGTGTTGTGTGTGTCCCTTTGTGGTGTGTGTGTCCCTGTGGGGTGAGTGCATGTGTCCCTGTGGGGTGTGTATGTGTGTGTGTCCCTGTGGGGGGGGTCTGTGTGGTGTGTGTATCTGTGTTGTGTGTGTCCCATTGTGGTGTGTGTGTCCCTGTGGGGTGAGTGCATGTGTCACTATAGGGTGTGTGTGTGTCCCTGTGGGGTGAGTGCATGTGTCCCTGTGGGGTGTGTATGTGTGTGTGTCCCTGTGGATGGGGGGGGGGGGTCTGTGTGGTGTGTGTATCTGTGTTGTGTGTGTCCCTTTGTGGTATGTGTGTCCCTGTGGGGTGAGTGCATGTGTCACTATAGGGTGTGTGTGTGTCCCCCTGGGGGGGTGTGTCCCTGTGGGGGGGGGGGGGGGTCTGTGTGGTGTGTGTATCTGTGTTGTGTGTGTCTCTTTGTGGTGTATGTGTCCCTGTGGGGTGAGTGCATGTGTCCCTATAGGGTGTGTATGTGTGTGTCCCTGTGGGGGGTCTGTGTGGTGTGTGTGTGTCCCTGTGGGGTGAGTGCATGTGTACCCATAGGGTGCCTATGTGTGTGTGTCCCTGTGGGGGGGGTCTGTGTGGTGTGTGTGTCTGTGTTGTGTGTGTCTCTTTGTGGTGTGTGTGTCCCTGTGGGGTGAGTGCATGTGTCACTATAGGGTGTGTGTGTGTCCCCCTGGGGGGGGGTGTCCCTGTGGGGGGGGGGGGGGGTCTGTGTGGTGTGTGTATCTGTGTTGTGTGTGTCTCTTTGTGGTGTGTGTGTGAATTTGAATATGTCATATTAATGACCTGTAGGAAAATAGAAGCTGAGCTGTGATTGATTGCTATAGGCAGCCTAATAAATCTCCAGCCAACAGTAAACCCACCCCCTGGCCGGGCAGTATATGTTACCTCACACATACACATAATAGACAGCTCATGTGACTGACATCTGCCTTAATTCCCTATATGGCACATGTGTTGCACATTGGCTGTTTTTAATCAGATGTTTATGTTTGGAAAATAAAGATAGCACACGTATGAGGCGAGTTGTGTGAGGTGATTTGTGCACATCTGTGTCTGTCTGTGTGGTGTGTGTGTCCCTGTGGGGGGGGTCTGTGTGGTGTGTGTCTCTGTTGTGAGCGTCTCTTTGTGGTGTGTGTGTCCCTGTGGGGTGAGTGCATGTGTCCCTATAAGGTGTGTATGTGTGTGTGTCCCTGTGTGGGGGGGGTGTCTGTGTAGGGTGTGTGTGTGTCTCTGTGTTGTGTGTGTCTCTTTGTGGTGTGTGTGTGTCCCTGAGGGGTGAGTGCATGTGTCCCTATAGGGTGTGTATGTGTGTGTGTCCCTGTGGGGGGGTCTGTGTGGTGTGTGTGTGTCTCTTTGTGGTGTGTGTGTCCCTGTGGGGTGAGTGCATGTGTCCCTATAGAGTGTGTGTGTGTCCCTGTGGGGGGGGGGGGTCTGTGTGGTGTGTGTGTCTCATTGTGGTGTGTGTCCCCTGTGGGGTGAGTGCATGTGTCGCTATAGAGTGTGTGTGTGTCCCCTTGGGGGTGTGTGTCTCTGTGTTGTGTGTGTCTCTTTGTGGTGTGTGTGTGTTTGTTCGGGTGCGTGGTGAGTATCCAATGTTGGGGCTGCACCTTAGTGACTATACACTTGCTGTTACTCTTTGTGTGCATGTGTTGTGTATACATGTCCCCGTGCGTGGTGAATATCTCATGTTGGGGCCCCATCTTAGTGACTATATGCTGGTATATGCTGTTAGTCTTTGGCGCTATCATTAAGCCCCTCTCATTCACAACTGTCAACTGGTAACTGTCACTTTTTCCCCATTATGTAGATAGCGGCAAAATTGTTTGGTGAATTGGAATGCGCGGGGTTAAAATGTCACCTCACAACATAGCCTGTGACGCTCCCGGGGTCCAGACGTAGGACTGTGCAAAATTTAGTCTCTATAGCTGACATCTGTCGATTTTCCTCCCACACGTTTCCTTTCCCTTTTTCCCCATTATGTAGATAGGGGGAACTGGAACGCGCAGGGTTAAAATTTCGCCTCACAACATAGCCTATGAGGCTCCCAGGGTCGAGACGTGTGACTGCAATATTTTGTGGCTATAGTTGCGACGGTGTAGATGCCAATCCCCGATATACACACACACATACATACACACATTCAGCTTTATATATTAGATATAAAACAGAACAAATATGTATATGTATGTATATATATATATATATATATATATATATAAAATATCAAAAGTTGGAGAAGCACTATCATATAAATGTCAGGTGCAAGCTTGTCCTACCATCGCCAATGTATACTCAAGATAAAAACAAAAACGGACAGCAGCACTTCCTGGGCTATGGTACATGGTATAGGGAAGGTGGATGGGGCAAGTCTAGCTAGACAAAAGTCACTTGGTGACTGAAACGTTGCAGGTCGCCCTGTAGGCCTGATTAAAGGCTTTTGAAGATCTTGGATTGGAGTGCTGCTGTCGTTTTTTGTGATATATTTAGCAAGGATTGGATTGCTTGACAGATTTTGCACCCAGATCTTTGGTGCTGCTCAGAGTTTTTTCTTAATATATATATAAATATATATTACACACACATATATATACACACACACACACACACACATACATATACATACACATACACATACACACACGCCTGGAGCCAGCCCTGCCTAGGGGGCCGCAATGGTCTCTTAGGCCTATAGAAAGAGACTACTGACTAATGGTATTAAAGATTTGATATATTTGAGGGCCCCGTTGGAACTTTCGCATTGGGGCCTAAGAGCTTCAAGTTACGCCACTGCTGACAGATTAACATTTTTTAAAGATGGTTAAGAATCCAGAAAATGAAAGAAAGAGTCCTAATAATGAAGCATTTCAGTTTTTCACTACATACCGTACTTGGAATGCTTGGAATAATACTGACTAGTTCTTGCATGGAAAAATTCAAAAGCGTTGTCAATTTTAAATATAAAATAAACTTTCCATATATTTAAGAATATCTTGCACGTACAGAATATGGCAACAAGCTAGAAAGCAGGTGGAAACATTGGAAAACATTTACTAGGCAGAAAAAGTTTATATATGATAAATATAACGATACAAAGTTGTGAAAACTAAAAAAATAAAAATAAACTTGTGGAGCACTTTATGTCTAAAGAATTCAATACATGAAAATCAGTAGCTTCCAACTCTCCAGTGCCATGGTATTTATAGGTTTTTCAGGTTTTTATACATAATCTAATGCTGTATAATTAAAGGGATCCTGTCACCTCCAAAACGCCTCCTAAGCTAGCAAAACATGTCCCTGCACCATCCTATCACTAATCTCACACCTCTTTTGTCTCCTAAAAGCATCCTGTGAAAGTGCATGAAAACGTTTTAATACTCACTCATTAGGGATTATAATTAGCAGGGGCTATATTCTTTAGTCACCAAGGTGGGCTGTTTTGCAGCCTGAATGATCCACCCTGTCTCTGTGTTCTGCTGTGATGTGCAGGCATTGCCCTCCCCTCTCTATCACTCACAGAATGCAAATCATTAGTCCTGCCTTCAGTTTCAGTTTCACAGCAGCACAGATAGAGAGAGGGTGGATCCTGGAGCTGCAAAACAACATGCCCTGGTGACTAAAGAATATAGCCCCTGCTAATTATAATCACTAATGAGTATTAAAACGTATTTATGCACTTTCACAGGATGCTTTTAGGAGACAAAAGGAGTGTGAGATTAGTGATAGGATGCTGCAGGGACATATGTTGATAGCTTAGGAGGCGTTTTGGAGGTGACAGGATCCCTTTAAAGTTCAATTTGCAGTATTATCAGGAGACTGATGCAATTTTCCTTTGACAACTTTTACCCCTCCAATCTTGCCAGTTTCTGAAATCTTAACATTTTCATGATGCTCATTTGATTTAACAATTGACCTTCTCTTTGGAGTTAGGACATCGCTATAACAATAAGATCTCTGCCTGCTAATGGAAGCTGTCCAATGTTTTTCGCTGTAGAAATGCCTAGTCCTCTGATATAATTAGTGCATATGATTGGTAGGGTCTATAAAAGTGAGCAATTTGCGAGTGTTTAGATGTATTCCCTCTGTGATGATTTCTAAACCCTGGGAGCAATGAATGAACTGGCATTCACCGGGATTGACAGTTTCTCTTGCAAACAGCCAAGTACATTCCATTTGGGACATAAAACCTTTACAACTTGGAAAACTGTTCTAGAAACTTGTCTAGGAGTTGTATTCCAGATTAAAAAGTGACTGCATGTTTTTGTATTAAGCAATAATGTCCAGTCTCTAAACACTGTAAAGTCATTAATACATTTAGGTCAGAGATTACCTTTAAGTAATACTCCATTTTATTGAAACACTTCCTGCACAAGACTGTCCTGAGAGTTCATGCGGACCATAATTTACTTTTTCTTGTTTCTTTATTTTTTTCACTTGTAAATACAGTTCCAGCTACAAAAATCTAATACCTGACTGACATAATTCCATGAGAACAGCTGGGAAAAATATGTTCAATCCAATCATTTTTCACATAGAGCTGCCAGGTGGAAAAATACCACAAAAAAAGATCTGCTCTCCTTCATCCCAAAAGAAGTATTTCAGCAGAATGTATGGCATGATGAAAGAAACAGAAGCAAGGTCTTAAAGGGATTTTCCATAAGTTGAGAAAAACACCCTTCTTTTTAAAATAATACATAGTCCCATCCTTGGCCATGGGGTGTGTCTGCTATTGTAGGTCAGCTCCTGTCCCTCCCATGGAGTGAAGCTGCAATCAATACAGATCCATTGATATAATAGGTTGAGTTCAGTTTAAAAGAAAGCAACCATTTTTTTCCCGAATCTTGGATAACCTCCAACATCTAAATGAAAGAATTATTATTGCACATATGTATTTTCCTCTGTACATTCACACTAATACTTTTAACAAACTGCAATGGGCAACCATTTTTGTTTACAATTTTAGATTACAAATTGTAACGCTGGGTGGTGGAATGTGATCAGCGGCACGCCAGCAAGTGTAGCACGTCGGTCACACTTGGCACAAACGGTCACACTGCTGTGTACACTTGAGGGCTGGGGATACTCTTCTACCGCTGGTTGGTCCTGGCGAGGGGGGACTTCAGCAGAATCCTTCCAAGGTGGTAAACAGAGCGGCTGCTTGTGACCAGACAAACAGTAGAAGGTAGGTTAAACAAACCAAAGCAAAGCAAAAAGCACAACACAAAAGGAACAGCAAATTAAACTAAAAGCTGAAACCACAGCAGAAACCGAAAGAGAAAAACTGCACCAGCAGCAAACATCATAGCACTAGGACTGTCCTAAACACCCAACACAACTGAAATAATCAGCAACTAAGCACAGCATATAGCAGGTATAAAACTGCCTCCCAGCAGTCATGGTACCCGCTGAGGCAACACTCACTCCCCACCCCATCCTGCCCACAGGAGAAGAGGAAAATAAAGTGGAGGGTACCTCCCACTACCTGACAGTCGCAGAAGATACAATTTATCATATCCATGGACAATAGCTAATGCCAGGACACGAGTTGCACCATCGCCAGGAGCAGCAGCATCCCATCTCCCGGAGTACATTATTAGTACAACATACCCAATCCAGTTAGAGCAGGCACCCACGCGAGCTCTGCCCCCGTAAGGTAACAACCCAACCATTGTGGCCAGCGAAGGGTGACCTGAAAGGGAGCCAGGGTATGCCCAGGAGCCTGACAGACACACTCAGGTGCAGAACCACCTGACACAAAAGCTGCAAAAACAACTAGGGACTTACCTTATTTTTTACACACATAAATAATTTAACGAATAGCATTTTAAAAACAAAATATGGAGTGGAGCCAATAATATATGGTGGATAAAGGCTCTGGTCACACCTCCAATTCTATTTCTCTGTTCCGTTCGAGGGAAAGGACAAATCTGATACATAATGGATGCTGCACCACTCTTTCCTCATAAAATAACACGGTCACAGAAGACAATAAGCGTAGAAACATTTCTAAATGTAATGTCATGATGTTTTATGCAGAGATACATGTTAATTATATAAACAATTTGCCTAATAATAACAAAAGCAAAGAACCACTGCCATGTTTAAGCCTACTGGGCTCATAAATCAGCTAAACTGTGTTGTGTGCAACCTTTCCAAATAGTACATGCTCCTATGACAACTCTAAGCCGGTTATTACATTAGTTCAGGCCTTAGGGATAATAGAAATGAGATCACGTACTGTAAAATAGGAAAGCAAATGAAAAGTGTGATTAAAGGATAATTTCCCCCAATGGGAAGTAACATGCAGGGTCGTAATGTAGTAGTGAGCACATTTGTCAAACAGCAGAATAAAGCACAGTGAAAAGCCCTGTTTACATGGAAGGATTACGCCGATGGTTGTATGATCTAATTTAAGGTGCTGAAAAATAGCTTGTGTGAGCGATAACAACCTTCTCTGTAATCTTCACATTTACAAGATGAAATAAGCGAACAGTTGTCTTCTGATATGCTCTGCTAAGTAATAGACACTACTGGCCTGGAGGTACTTGTGTCATGTTAAATGCATGTTTATCAAGACTGGCATTGCTCACACCGATCTTGATGAAGGGGCGTGATGGAGTCAGATAACACATTAAATGATATCTCTTTATGAGTCAGGCATGTCTGAGAAGCAGTGGGCACCTCTGTGCTCCATGGAGTGGAGTAAGATTTGTGGTGTAAGGTACGACACACCTCATCATGTCTTAGCAGGCAGAGCTGGCCAAAACTGGCATGAAAGTGAAACCTAGTGCTGTGGAAAAGTTTTGCAACTTTTCAAAGTGTTTTACACCAGATTTCTGGTGTAAGAACTTTAAAAAAAAATCAGGGTCTTTCATCACATACGAGTACAGATACACTGAACAAAAATATAAAACACTTTTGTGCTCTCAATTTTTTATAAGCCGAACTCAAAGAGCTAAAATATTTATGTACACAAAAGGCCCCTTTCTCTCAAATATTGTTCACAAATTTGTCTTCTGTGATAGTGAGCACTTCTCTACCAAAAAAAACCATCCACCCCATATATAGTTGATAGTTAAGTAAAAAAATACTCCCTGAGACCAGGATGAAGACCTAATTGGTTGAAACATGTTGTCTGCGCGCTACTGCTGCTACAATCTCTATGTGCCCACTATTTAACCATGAGGATTACTTGTTGAACCATTAATTTTTAAAAATATGAAAATAAAAAGAATTTTAAACTGCTGAAAAAGACACATTCACTGGAAATTATTTGGTTGTTCCTGTGGCTTAAACATTTGGTTACAATCCTAAATTTGTAGTTTTGATGTTACTAAAACACTAGCTGAACTGTGTAGTGATGTGGAAGAATATTTCAGGAGGTTAAGACTGAAGGAGTTCTTTGATGATAAAGAGAACTTGAGGCCTCTAAGCAGCCAAACACAAATGCAACAAAGTAAAAAGAAAACCACTGACTGGACACCTGACCCTGGCCGCAACACCAGTTTGGACCAATATATTGAGTCATTCAGACATTTGGTACAATCCACAATATTAGATAAAAAAACAACAGAAATATCCAATATCAGTGTGCAAGAAAGAAGGGCAATTTACAGCCTGAAGAACAACAGGGAGATCACTATTAAGCCTGCAGACAAAGGTGGGGGTTATTGTTCTCCTGGATACAAAGGACTACGTCAAAGAAGCACACAGACAGCTGATGGATATACAATACTACACCAAAATGGACAAGGACCCAACTCCAAAATATATGAGGGAGTTGAGAAGACTCATCAAATGTTTAGGTACAGATTCCACAAACCTTCTTTACTTAATTCCTGAGGATCCAAGGATGGGAATTTTCTATCTGCTTCCCAAGATTCATAAACCAGGTAACCCAGGGAGACCGATCATCTCAGGGGTGGGAACACTTACTGAAAGAATCTCTGGGTGGGTGGAAAATGTCCTTAAACTGCTGGTAAGGAAAACAGACGGCTATATACAGGACACAACGGACCTTCTAAATAAGCTCTCTACAATAGGTCCCCTCCCCGAAAGTACCATCTTAGCCACCATGGGTGTGGAGTCCTTATATTCTAACATCCCACACGAAGATGGACTTCCTGCCTGCTGACTGTTTCTTGAAGCCAATGGGATCCCTTCTAAATCAGTTCTAAAACTCACCAGATTTATCCTCACCCACAACATTTTCTCTTTTGGTGAAGAACTGTATTTACAACGCACCAGAACTGCCATGGGAAGCAAAATGGCCCCCCAGTATGCCAAACACTTCATGGCTAAACTGGAAAATGGCTTTTTAGCCTCCTGCCCCATCAAATCCTTGGCGTACTTCCGTTTCATTGATGACATTTAATAATCTGGACTGAGACTGAACATGAACTTCTAAAATTCCATGACAATTTCAACAAATTTCATCCCAGCATAAACCTGACACTGGACCACTCAAATAGAAATCAACCTTCTGGATATCACCTTAAAAATTCTAAATGGTTCATTCCAGACATCGGTATATTGGAAACCGACTGACTGTCCCACATACCTCAGATGGGACAGTTTCCACCCAAAACACATCAAAAAGTCCACTGTCTACAGCCAGGCCCTCAGATATAACTGTATTTGCTCCAACCCAGTGGAAAGGGATGAACACTTAAACCAGCTAAAAAAAAAAAAAAAAAAAAAAAAAAAAAAAAAGACATTTTTAAACCAGGACTACCACCCCACCTCCATTGAGGATCAGATCATTAAAGCCACAAGGATCTCTAGAAGTCAAGCACTCCAATACAGAGAAAAAGAAGAGAACCATTGTGTTCCTCTGGTGGTGACCTACAACCCACAGCTTGAGGAACTAAGGAAACTTCATCATATCCTACACAAGGATGACCGACTAAAAAATAATATTCAAAGACCCTCCCTTGCTGTGCTACAGGCAGCCTCCCAATTTAAGAAACATCATGGTCCGAAGATTGATGCCCTTGGATACACCAAAAGGAACTTATCCATGCAATGTGAAGAGCTGCAAGACCTGTGCTCACATAGAGACCAGAGACAGGATACAGATCCCCAACACACAGCAGGATTATAAGATTCCTGGGACTTTCACATGCTCCTCTTCCAATGTGGTATATTTAATTATGTGCACCATATGCCCAGTGGGGTCTTTTTATGTTGGGGAGACTGGGCAACGTCTAAGAGCAAGGATGAGGTCTCATTGTCACACAGTTAAACACAAAAAAAAAAAATCAATTTTCCAGTAGCGGAGCATTTTTCTGGCCATGGACATAACCTTGATAATATGAAGGTTTTAATTTTGAGAGGTAATTTTAAATCCCAAAAACATCGAAGAGTGTATGAATCCAAGCTAATTAGATGTTCCAATTGTATAGAGAACGGATTGAACATCTCTGATGGTTTTATGGCTCATCACCACGTTTAAACAATGTTGTTCAAAGACATGTAAATCTTAGACACCAAGTTTTCTTATAAATTAGTGTCCTAAAGACTTTATGACCACTGGGCCTGCCTGATTGAAGATCCTCTCCAAGGCTGCTTTGTTTATTTTGCCAAATGTCCAGTCCCTGTAATGTTTATTCAGTCAAATATCCAATCATTTTAGTTGTGCATGCATATATTTTAAGTTTCATTCAATATCTTGTCATACCATGCCTGATAAAGAGACCGGAGTCGTCTCGAAAGCTCACCTTATAACATCACTTATTTTATTTTTGTTAGCCATTAAAAGGTATCGCAACCACAAGACTTTTATCTTGTTTCTCACACTGAGAGCAATCAACATTTTCTCAACTGGCTAATACGGTACCAAACCTTTTTCTTCTAAACACTAGCCTAAACATTATGTACATACTTAAAGATATACCCTTCTATCTATATATCAGATATAGTAAAAGACAGCCGCAAATCACAAATGTGCATCTACTTGTGACAAGTGTGTAAACGGGAGGGGGGGGGGGAGGAGGAAGGCAACTGCACTGCATTCTTTTGCAGAGGCCATGAAGATTTACCAGGGTGCAAACAGGGACACTGTTACCAAATGGTTCAATTATAGAAAAGTAAAACAGAATGCATTCACTCAGTCCTTTTTAAAGCAATCTATTTAAAATACTGTACAGAATAAAGATGGACGATGTCTCTAGTCATTTAGCACTACTAATCCGGAATAATTTTGTTAGGAGTTGAGATGCAGTGAGCTGCATAATTGATTGAGTAAAGGAGAAAAGGTATTATATTAGGTTATAAGAACTTGAAAACTAAAATATACAAAGAAATATTTTCTCAGCAAGGATACAGTTTTCCACACGTCTGTGTTACAGTGTTGAGAAAGCATTGCCAGCAAACAATCATCTAGCAGAGCAGTATCCTTGGAATGCATGCACAATGCTCCGTCTATGGAACTTTATTAAAGGTGCAGCCCTTTAAACATTTCAGGGTCATAAACAAACCCCTTCAATCTTCCTTACCTGAATAGCAACTGCTATTCCTTGTAACACAAATGCCTTACAAGAAAAAGAAAATTAAATTGTGAATTCGCTCGGTCACTGCTTGATTAATATAAAAATTATGATGTTTGTCTTCATACGGTAGATGGTATACTATTACAACTCCCAATCCAAACTGTTGGAACACTAGTAAAATGTAAAGGAGACAATGTAATGATTTGGAAACCTCTTGTAGTCTTATTTACAGCAGAATAAAGAACACATAAGAAGATGACAGTCAAATTAAATGGAAAAATGTCCATCTCATTAATAAATTGATGACAGCAACACATCAAATAAAAAAAAAAAAGGTTGGGAAAGGGGCGTGTCTTCTATTGTATAGCATTCCTACTCACTTTAGTCTGCAAATATGTGAGACCAATTTTTAGTGTTTTGGGAAACAAATGTCCTATTCTTGTGTGAAGCAGAGATTCTAGATGTTCATGGTGAATGTTCATGACTGCAGACAGCCAGTTCATCACCCGAACTCCACTACTGTGAAGCCATGCTGTTGTGAGGTATACAGTAAGTGGTTTATAATGGTCTTACTGAAACATGCAAGTCGTTTCCTGAAGTAGACAGTCTGGATGGGAGCATATGTTGTTCTAAAACCTCTATGTAGATGTGTAAGCTGCCCATACCATAGACCCTAATGCATCCGGATATCATACATGCAAGATTATGAACTGATAAACTCTATGGTCCCTTTAATCTTTACTCTACAGGACACTATGTCTATGGTTTCCATAAGGAATTTCAGAAGAGTTTTTTATTTTGCCTAAGTCCATTTTAAATGAGTTTTCGCCCAGAGAAGACAGCAGCATTACTGGATTGTCCATTGATTTCTACAGAAACTCAGAATCTTTTGATAGTTTGTACTGTAGATAATGGGATATTCAAAGTTTTGCTATTTTACATTGTGGACCATTTTGTATGAAACTTTTTTTATTACATTGTTTCACGATTTTTAGACATAGTTCACAGATTGGAGAAGCTTTGACCATTTTTTTTACTTTGTAGAGACATTGCCTCCCTTACATGCTCTTTTTATGCTCAACTGAAAATTAACCCTCCAGTTTTTCATCAGTACCATCTACTTTTCAACCTTTCAAGCATTTTGTTAACTCTATCAACTTTTTTGAGATGCATGGTGTGGAGACCCGGGGGTCAGTGGGCGCTCTCGTCCGCAGGCCCAGCCGCCTTTACAAAGACAACGTGGACCAGGGCTCATCCCCAACTGAACGCCCGAGCTCCTTAACCGTGGGCGGAACACTACTCAGACAACACAGGGTCAGGGAATCACAATATCAAGGCTTTATTGGATCCCCAAACAGTTAACAGCATATAACGCATAACCAAGCACAGCAAATAAATGTAACAGGCAACAGTCTCACCCTTCCGCTGGCTCACCAGGGTTTAGAATGTAGCACGGCAAAGTCTGTAGCCAGGTGACTGTATCGTCCCAACCTGGGTTGCTTCCTTGTCCTTAAGCAGTCTATCACAGCCGAATCCGATAATCCGATACTGAAGTCCTTGTGGTTCTTTAGTCCGTGTTCTGATTCCCTTGGTCGGCACCGAAATGCCTAGGCCTAGGGTTATGGCTCGCTAACCGGATCCGAAGACCCTCGATTAGCTGCCAGTATCCAATCCAGTGACCTCTAGCCGGGACCGAAAATCCCTAGACTGAGGCCACTAGACAGAATCTATTTCCAATCTGCTGGTCAAAGTGAACAGTCCTCCTTATATACCCTCAGCCCTCATTGTAGGATATTGGGGACGTCATGATTGGTGCAATAACACAGTCTTTTCATTGGCTGAACTCCAATCCTCATTTAACATATTTTAGTCCTATTGCAATCCAAATGCTGATCCAATTGCTAGCAGTGATACAATGGTATGTTACTTTGAGACAATCAGTCTGCAAACCATGATATTAACACAATAGTGGCTGGGGCCTCAATCCACATTCACAGGGTAATAGACAATGGACGATTAGCATAATTAAGGTCTCTGGCCTGCTATGACAAACAAGTTAGATAATTACATTACCAAGCTAAACTTACACCAGTCATCTATGAAAATACTGTAGGAAATTCTCCTTGGCCATTACAAGTTTACAAACCAAAATGCAATATGATATGTCTGGATGAATAAGAAATCCTCCTACATTATATATTAAAGGGTCCATTTCGTCACATTCCTCCCCCTTCTTATTTAGCCAGACAGGGCAGTCAAATATGATAAGTCTCTGGTCATCCTTCTCCTCTTGGCGGCATTGTCTTTTTTAATGGAGAAAACAGCAATCGAGGCTTCCATCTATACACCTCCCCCAGATTACCTCCCCCAGGATGGGCAGACATATTATGGATAAGCAATAAAATGGGATTCAAGGGTTGGGCTCCCATAAACATCTGGCCATCAATTCCCCCCCAGTCAATGGCCACAGTCTGGCTAAGTGTACTCACTGTTGATGGCTCCGAGGAGAATGATGGGGTCTGGGAACATGGATTATCATCTGAAGGTGGGGTAGCAAGATCCACATCAGGGTGCTGCTTGGCTTCCTGGATGTTGGTGATGGCTGTGACAAACTGGCTGGATAGTCCTTGTCCTGGGTCAGCTTGCAAAACAATAGATGCGGGGGGGGCCATCAATGAGCCCATGAGCTTCAACCTTCTCCTGGTTAGCCCTGAATCAACAGGTGTGGGAAAGCTGCTCACAAATCCCACATCAACCTCTTCCTGGTCAGTCTCTACAATAGCAGGCATGGGGACGCTGTCTGTAAGCTCCACATCAACCTCTTCCGGGTCAGTTTCCACAATAACAGGTGTAGGGTCACAGTCTATAAGCTCCACATCGACCTCTTCCTGGTCAGTTCCCAAAGCAACAGGGATAGGGACATTGTCCATAAACTCCAAATTGTCCTCTCCCTGCTCAGGCTCCAAACTAACAGGGGTGGGGATGCTGTCTTTAA
This sequence comes from Allobates femoralis, assembly GCA_033576535.1. Classification (NCBI taxonomy): domain Eukaryota; kingdom Metazoa; phylum Chordata; class Amphibia; order Anura; family Aromobatidae; genus Allobates; species Allobates femoralis. Next base: position 185,622,273 of record JARQOC010000003.1, read on the forward strand.
GATCCACATTGACTTCTTCCAGGTAAGTTTCCACAATAGCAGGTGTAGGGTCACAGTCTATAAGCTCCACATCGACCTCTTCCTGGTCAGTTCCCACAATAGCAGGTGTAGGGTCACTGTCTGTAAGCTCCAACTTGCCCTCTCCCTGGTCGTTCGCCTCGGCTAGCTGCACACCTTCCGAAGGGATGTCTGAGCACTGACCCTCAGCCAGGGAGATGGTTAATTGGGAATAGGGTACAGGGTCTGGAGAAACAATAGCTGGGCTTACCAGGATGTGGACAGAATCAGTTTCTTGTTGTCCCGGGGCTTGGACGTCACTGACCTGGACTGGCTGTGCTGGCCGATGAGCTCCAGGCATGGGGCCCCGGTGTTGGCGACAATCTTTGTCCATATGTCCAAGACGTCCATACGTATAACAGCGCTGTGGATTGGGCAAGTCACGTATCCTGTCTGCATACCTTTGTCCTGATGGGGCTTCTAATGGGTAGCGGAATAATCCTACTCGAGCGGCTGGGGGTAGCAGTTGGTGAGCTGGAATTCCTAAAATATTTCCCAGAACCCAAGCCCTCTCTTCTCTTGAGGCTTTTGGCCCCAATGCAGCCAAGCTCTCCTTGATTTGGACTGCTGTGGACCTGGTGATTTCACGATATTCACTGGATCCACGATGTGGTGCACAACTTACATCCTCTGGTACCACGTCGGCGGGGTCCTCATCATCCTCACCATCATTCTGGGTGTCCCAATGGACCAATTTCTGAATCAAAGCCGACCGAGTGTCAGCGTTCCGGTATTCAATATTTCTCCTCTGGCACAGATCCTGTAGCATCCATTTACTGCTGCTGCCATATCTCCTCTCCGGCCCTTGTCCCATGGCTGAGCTGGTGGGGTTGGACATGGCAACGTCCGAAAACCTGAATGCCTCACCTATGGCCTGCTGGGTATGCTTATATATGCCTCCCTGGTTGTTGAGCCCCTGGACGGTGTCCACGAACACCAGTCCCCTGCAGCTCCCTGGATAAACCAGGCTGAGTAGTATCCCACCGCTGCCACCAATTGTGGAGACCCGGGGGTCAGTGGGCGCTCTCGTCCGCAGGCCCAGCCGCCTTTACAAAGACTACGTGGACCAGGGCTCATCCCCAACTGAACGCCCGAGCTCCTTAACCGTGGGCGGAACACTACTCAGACAACACAGGGTCAGGGAATCACAATATCAAGGCTTTATTGGATCCCCAAACAGTTAACAGCATATAACGCATAACCAAGCACAGCAAATAAATGTAACAGGCAACAGTCTCACCCTTCCGCTGGCTCACCAGGGTTTAGAATGTAGCACGGCAAAGTCTGTAGCCAGGTGACTATCGTCCCAACCTGGGTTGCTTCCTTGTCCTTAAGCAGTCTATCACAGCCGAATCCGATAATCCGATACTGAAGTCCTTGTGGTTCTTTAGTCCGTGTTCTGATTCCCTTGGTCGGCACCGAAATGCCTAGGCCTAGGGTTATGGCTCGCTAACCGGATCCGAAGACCCTCGATTAGCTGCCAGTATCCAATCCAGTGACCTCTAGCCGGGACCGAAAATCCCTAGACTGAGGCCACTAGACAGAATCTATTTCCAATCTGCTGGTCAAAGTGAACAGTCCTCCTTATATACCCTCAGCCCTCATTGTAGGATATTGGGGACGTCATGATTGGTGCAATAACACAGTCTTTTCATTGGCTGAACTCCAATCATTTAACATATTTTAGTCCTATTGCAATCCAAATGCTGATCCAATTGCTAGCAGTGATACAATGGTATGTTACTTTGAGACAATCAGTCTGCAAACCATGATATTAACACAATAGTGGCTGGGGCCTCAATCCACATTCACAGGGTAATAGACAATGGACGATTAGCATAATTAAGGTCTCTGGCCTGCTATGACAAACAAGTTAGATAATTACATTACCAAGCTAAACTTACACCAGTCATCTATGAAAATACTGTAGGAAATTCTCCTTGGCCATTACAAGTTTACAAACCAAAATGCAATATGATATGTCTGGATGAATAAGAAATCCTCCTACATTATATATTAAAGGGTCCATTTCGTCACACATGGCTGCTGTCAATTTCTAATTGAGGTAATTTTTGCAAATTAAGTGGAAAAATTACTTTCAACTCCTGATATGAGATTTCCAAATTAACAAAGACCCAGCTGGAGCCGATGGCACCAGAACCACCTCACTTGGATCTTCCAATGAGAAGTTATAACTCATCATAGATTTTTGGAGTTTTCAGCTCAGGCACAAGGAGAGGGGAACTAGAGCCAACATGGCAGCAGGGAAGGAACTGACCAACCAAAAGGTTATTTGCAACTGCCAAGAAGTGGCCATTGTTATATTCCAAGGAGGTAACACTGTGCATTGTGCTGAAAGAAACTAGGAACTCCGAGCACCACACACCTCCCATGTGGCTGCCAGCACCAAAGCCTAACATTCAACTGGTAACAGAGTTGTGAATGGTCTGCTTACACTTGTACTACCTCCTGCATTTGCATATCTGACTAATGTATATCCATTGTCTAAATAATGTTTTGTCTGGTGTGTCCTTAAGGAGATTAAATATACAATTTGATCTTGGGTTGATCTTTTTTCTCTAGCCACGAATCGACTTGTCCGTGTTCTCGGTTTAACATTACATGCTACCAGGGCTGATTTCTGGCCTGATATAATCCCATTCATGGACTGGACGTACATCTAAAGAGGAACTGGTAGCAGTCCTGCTGGGATGGAAGGTATCTGTTTCACTGGAGATAGTAAAAGTGGCCTCTCAGTCTGTCAGGGTCATGAGCAAGTGTGGTGCTGTGCCGGAGGTGGCGTGGAACACACTCTCTCTCTTCCCATGCCTCTCTAGGCCTGTGTGGACTGGGAGTGGTTGTGTAAAATGGTGCCAAGCTGAACTTGCATATCCCCAGTGAATGTGGAATGTCATGTTTTAGCGGAAGCGACAACATTATCGTGTGACTTTAGATTAGAGATACAAAAAGAGAGAAAAGCGCTCCCATAGGGAGAACCCACATGCACATTGAAGGGGAAGGGAAGGTTGTGACAGGGGGGAGCTCTCACCTTTTTGGGTTGTGCCGCCTCCGCACAACCCCAGTGTATTCTCAAGGCCACCTGGGCCGGGAGAGCCGTCCAGGTGCCAGCCGCCTGTCAGTCACGTAGTGTCTGCGGTCATGTAAACGATATCCACCAATCACAGGTGTCGACGTTCCCACAGGTCCTGTGCTCCACAGGTAGTTAAGGATTTTCAGCAATGTGCCCCGCAGCTTCTGAATAACTCACACAAAGGTGAGATCCAAAAATTCAATCAAAGGTTATTCTATAGCGAGAGCAGGGGCACAGATAAGGCAGGTAGTTATGGATTAAGAATCCTCTTTATTCACCACAACATGTTTCCACGAAGGCTTATCGTCTTCCTCAGGTGGATTTGAGGAAGACGATAAGCCTTCCTGGAAACATGTTGTGGTGAATAAAGAGGATTCTTGATCCATAACTACCTGCCTAATCTGTGCTCCTGCGCTTGCTATAGAATAACCTTTAATTAAATTTTTAGATTAGAGATGCCACAGTGGGGCTGCGAGGTACGTTTTGGTCACAAGTAGGATATTCCATCCCTTTCATGTGGGTAAATAAACAAAATATTCCTGTCAGTACTCAGAGCTAAACAGTGGTGCTTAGTGGTATGTATAATTCCATTATCAATATTGGATGAACACTACAGCCTACAGCTTAATACAATTTCCATGAGCTTGTTTTATTGATGTGCCAGCATATGGATCTTAAGAACAGGATAGACAAAGTTTCAGTCTTAAGCAAGACCTTGTTCCCAGCCCAGTTAGCATGCGATTTGAATAGAGGAGGACAGTGTAATCATTAATATGCTGACACATCAATAAAACAAGCTCACCTAAAGTCCTTCTGTGCACTGCCTTCTTGAGCAAGTATAACTGTAGAATCCACATTGATTGTTAAATTTTTTTGCACAATGTCCCCACTCTCCAGGTGCTGGAGAAAAGCAATGTTGTGGAACAAACTTTTGAATCAACAAACATTTGATCAATAGATGTGGGCCCGATGCTATCGTATTGGGATTGAGGTCTCTGTGCGCTGTGTTTCCCCTCTCTATGCCTGTCTCCCCAACTGTGCGCTCTTTCCCCCCGGCAGTCTCCCTCCCTGTGCCTCTCTCTCCCCTGTGTTCTGTTCTCTATGCCTGATGTTGCCCCCTTCTGTGCGCTCTCCCTCACTGCCCCTTTGCTCCCACCTCACTAACCCTTTGCTCCTCCGTGCGCTGATGCAGTTAATGTGCGTGCCTGATGCAATCTGAATAGGTTTAGCAAGATGTGATTAATTGTGCATGCGCGAGGGGTTAGCGTAGGCACTGTAAATCAGACCGGCGCCATATTGGATCACATATACCAATGTTGCCGGTCTGATTAACTGCGCATGCGCACTGGGCCAGCGCATGCGCACTTCATTTTTTTTCCCCAGCGCCGAAGTTGTTCCGGGTTTTTGCAGCTGGGGTTATGGCATGCGGGCGTGTCATGTGTGTGTGTGTGTGTGTGTGTGTGTGTGTGTGTGTGTGTGTGTGGGGGGGGGGGGGGTATGCGTTCAGAGCGTGTATTCAGCAGGCCTGCTGGTAATACTGCATAAAACGCTGGTATTGCCAGCGGGGGCTATACTAGCACACCATCACTTTCACTTGGGTGTGTTAATATGGCTTTCGGCGGCCAAAGTGTGTTCTGGGATTCGTAGACATCACCTTGGAAGTCTATAATGGATGACAGGAGGTGTTTATATATAACATTAGCAAATGATGGAATGTCTTAGCAATATAATGACAGCTACTAAGTTTGGAAGACCCCTTTAACCTCCCATTATACAGTGTGTGCAGAATTATCAGGCAAGTTGTATTTTAGAGGATTATTTTTATTATTGATCAACAACTATGTTCTCAATCAACCCAAAAGACTCAAATATCAAAGCTTAATATTTTTGGAAGTTGGAGTGGGTGTTTTTTTAGATTTGGCTATCTTGATAGGAGGATATCTGTTTGTGCAGGTAACTATTACTGTGCAGAATTATTAGGCAACTTAATAAAAACTAAATATATTCCTATCTACTTGTTTACCGTATTTTCACCAGGTAAACTAACATAACTGCACAAAAATTTGAGAAAAAATTCTGACATGCAAAACCAAAACAAAAAAAATGAGTGACCAATATAGCCACCTTTCTTTATGATGACACTCAACAGCCTTCCATCTATAGATTCTGTCAGGTGCTTGATCTGTTTACGATCAACATTGCGTGCAGCAGCCACCACAGCCTCCCAGACACAGTGGCAAGAGGTGTACTGTTTTCCCTCCCTGTAGATCTCACATTTTAGGAGGTACCACAGGTTCTCTATGGGGTTCAGATCAGGTGAACAAGGGGGCCATGTCATTATTTTTCTTCTTTTAGACCTTTACTGGCCAGTCATGCTGTGGAGTAGTTGGATGTATGTGATGGAGCATTGTCCTGCATGAAAATCATGTTTTTCTTGAATACCGACTTTTTCCTGTATCACTGCTTGAAGAAGTTGTCTTCCAGAAACTGGCAGTAGGTCTGGGAGTTGAGCTTCAGTCCATCCTCAACCCGAAAAGGTCCCACAAGTTCATCTTTGATGATACCAGCCCATAGAAGTACCCCACCTCCACCTTGCTGGCGTCTGAGTCAGAGTGGAGCTCTCTGCCCTTTACTCATCCAGCCTCTGGCCCATCCATCAAGAATTACTCATTTCATCAGTCCATAAAATCTTTGAAAAATCAGTCTTAAGATATTTCTTGTCCAGTCTTGACATTTTAGCTCATGTTTCTTGTTCAAAGGTGGACGTTTTTCAGCCTTCCTTTCCTTGGCCATGTCCCCGAGTATAGTACACCTTGTGCTTTTTGATACTGCAGTAACATTGTAGCTCTGAAATATTGCAAAACTGGTGGCAAATGGCATCTTGGCAGCCTTACGCTTGATTTTCCTCAATTAATGGGTAGATATTTTGCGCCTTTTTTGAGACCCTGTTGGCTATTTGCCATGAAACGCTTGATTGTTCGGTGATCACGCTTCAAAAGTTTGGCAATTTTAAGACTGGTGCATCCCTCTGCAAGACATCTTACAAGACACCTCACAATTTTGCACATTTCAGAGCCCATCAAATCTCTCTTCTGAGGCTGATTTCACGCTGCAGTTTTTTCCCTGATCAGGATTCATCAGGTTTTGTGTGCCAAAACCAGGAGTGCCTCCAAGACCCAGAACAGGTGTTAATCTTCCAATTATACTTTTTCTCTGCTAGTTCCACTCCTGGCTTTGGCACCTAAGCCTGATGAGACCTGATCAGGGAAAAAATTGGGTGTGAAACCAGCCTGACCCATTTTGCCTAAGGAAAGGCATTTGCCTAATAATTAAGCACACCTTATATAGGGTGTTGATGTCATTACACCACATCCCTCCTCATTACAGAGATGGAAATCATGTGATTTACTTAATTGGTAGTTGGCTCTCAAACCTATACACCTTGGAGTAGGACAACATGTATAAAAAGTATCATGTGATCAAAATACTCATTTGCCTAATAATTCTGCACACAGTGTATACACATGTCACACTTATCTGTAAGCCCAATATGCAGGATTATAGGCATGCATTATATACAATCTAAGAAATGTAAAACTAATACACTTTAAAGAAAATCATAACATTATGTTCTGCTCAAACACAACACAATTAGATAAATAATGTAGTGAATTAATTCTGAACAAGACTGGTAAGTTATGAGCCATACCTAACTCATGATCCACAGACAGAAATGTTATTGAGCTGTCTGACCTTTCTTTATACTTTTGATTTGCAGCCTATGGTCTTGCTCCTGCCTATATATACAATGAAATATACTACTGAGGGTGATTCATATAAAGACGCATGTTATTTATGATCAAGTACATCAAATTTTAATCTCCATAATTTTTCTCACTTTATTAACAAGGGCTTAGTGCTCAGGGCACAATCCACATTGAACAGGCATCATGTAAAGGCAGAAAAGAAAAAGATCAAATTTCAGAGAGATCAATATTTTAATACTTTACTTTTATTTTAACAGTCTACGAAGATGCTGTATAGGAGGCTGCTGAACTTGCCGGTTTCAACAAACATTTAGCACCTTTTTAATTCTTGCCAATTTCCTGCTTTCGGAGGATAGAAATACTGAAATCACATTCAAACTTTCCCTGCATTGTACTGCTGCAACTGAAGTCTAACTCAATAGGCTTATTGCACTTTGTTCCTGTAGTAAACCATATATTTGGTAATTACAATGGCATTTAAAATAATATTTGGTCTTTCAGAAAGAAAGAAAAGGCTCTAAATTTTATTCACAAAAGGTACATTTCGCAGGGTCCGTTTTAGCTGTGTATATCATAGCCAACGCACAGGCATACTGACAAGTATTCAATACTTTATAAAGGCAAAACAATTCTTTCTGAGCCTACAAGACGCTAGATCAATCACCTCTGTAAAAGACACGTAATAAGAGTGAATGAAGGCAATACAAGTAAATTGAAGTAACTGCAAATTGCACTAAATCTGTTGCTCCTATTCTACATTTGAGAAATCCAAGTCAATAACAGCAAAAACCAGAGCCCAATACTAACAGATTACAGTTAAACTGAAAGTGTGTCTGAAGTACAGTACTTTCATGCACTTTGAATTGGTAAAATGGAAAGAAAAATAATCCAAACAACCCATTTGGAAAAGAAATGCAGGCTCTAGTTCAAAGTAACCATAATTGACAAAAAAAATACATGCGGTAAAACCATCAATTCGCATCTCCTGCAAGTATACAGTATAGACAAAATGATTTAAACACTATATAAAACAAAGCATCACTTTATACCAAAGCACTAACTTGTATTACATGTCTATACCTACACTCTGTGCAGAATTATTAAGCAAATTAGTATTTTGATCACATGATACTTTTTATACATGTCCTACTCCAAGCTGTATAGGCTTGAGAGCCAACTACCAATTAAGTAAATCAGGTGATGTGCATCTCTGTAATGAGGAGGGGTGTGGTGTAATGACATCAACACCCTATATAAGGTGTTATTAGGCAAATGCCTTTCCCTAGGCATAATGGGTCAGAAGAGAGATTTGACGGGCTCTGAAAAGTCCAAAATTGTGAGATGACTTGCTGAGGGATGCAGCAGTCTTGAAATTGCCAAACTTTTGAATCGTGATCACCGAACAATCAAGCGTTTCATGTCAAATAGCCAACAGGGTCGCAAGAAGCGTGTTGGGCAAAAAAGGTGCAAAATAACTGCCCATGAATTGAGGAAAATCAAGTGTGAAGCTGCCAAGATGCCATTTGCCACCAGTTTTGCAATATTTCAGAGCTGCAACGTTACTGCAGTATCAAAAAGCACAAGGTGTGCCATACTCAGGGACATGGCCGAGGTAAGAAAGGCTGAAAAACTACCACATTTGAACAAGAAACACAAGATAAAACGTCAAGACTGGGCCAAGAAATATTTTAAGACTGATTTTTCAAAGGTTTTATGGACTGATGAAATAAGAGTGACTATTGATGGGCCAGAGGCTGGATCAGTAAAGGGCAGAGCGCTCCACTCTGACTCAGACATCCGCAAGTGGGTACTTGTATGGGCTGGTATCATCAAAGATGAACTTGTGGGACCTTTTTGGGTTCAGGATGGACTGAAGCTCAACTCCCAGACCTACTACCAGTTTCTGGAAGACAACTTCTTCAAGCAGTGATACAGGAAAAAGTCGGTATCATTCAAGATAAACATGATTTTCATGCAGGACAATGCTCCATCACATGCATCCAACTACTCCAAAGCGTGGTTGGCCAGTAAAAATCTAAAAGAAAGAAAAAAAATATGACATGGCGCCCTTGTTCACCTGATCTGAACCCCATAGAGAACCTGTGGTCCCTCATAAAATGTGAGATCTACAGGGAGGGAAAACAGTACACCTCTCGGGACAGTGTCTGGGAGCCTGTGGTGGCTGCTGCATGCAATGTTGATCGTAAACTGATGGAAGGCTGTTGAGTGTCATCATAAAGAAAGGTGGCTATATTGGTCACTAATTTTTTGTGATTTTGTTTTTGCATGTCAGAAATGTTTTTTTTCTAAATTTTGTGCAGTTATGTTGGTTTACCTGGTGAAAATAAACAAGTGAGATGGGAATATATTTGGTTTCTATTAAGTTGAGTAATAATTCTGCACAGTAATAGTTATCTGCACAAACAGATATCCTCCTAAGATAGCCAAATCCAAAAAAAAAAAAAAAAAAACACTCCAACTTCCAAAAATATTAAGCTTTGATATTTGAGTCTTTTGGGTTGATTGAGAACATAGTTGATCAATAATAAAAATAATCCTCTACAATACAACTTGCCTTATAATTATGCACACAGTGTAGACCAAAAAGATGTTTTACCCTCTAGGCCACTTGAATAAACAAGTACGGTATATTATATATGAATTATGGCTTTCCAAAATTCTACAAAATCTGCCCTTTATTTACCATTTCAAATGGCTTATTAAAAAATTGTCAGAAATTTCAGCAGTGCCTGTTGCATGCAGAGTCCTAATAGTGTGAGATATAAACAGTGTTTGGGATCTGCTATAGCAGCAGGTGGGCGTCATGTGAACACTCTTACGCGATTCCTAAACTTGCAGTCACATGTCGACAAGCTCCTCTTCCTGCTTATATCAATGGAACACTGAGGGCAGATTAAAGAAAAGCTAGTCGGCTTTTGAGCAATTACGCAACATCAACTCAAACTGGCAAATCTAGAGCAAGCTTAACAGTTTGCATATTACACATGGTTAGGACTTGCTGGGTGCTGTGGCACGCACCTGTAGTCCTAGCTACCTTGGGAGGCTTGGGCTGTTGGATCACTTGAGCTTGTAAGTTCTAGTCTCTTCTGTGCTATGTTGGTTGGGTGTCTACTGTCTTCATCAATATAGTGACTCTGAGCTGCTTGAAGACACTAAAGGTGGCTTCACACCAGGCGACGTCGCTAGCGACATCGCCGAAAAAGTGACGTCACAGCGACGTCGCTAACGACGTCGCGCTGTGTGACAGCGCGACGCGACCGCGAATTATCGCTGGTCGCAGGTTGTCAGGTTTACGGGAAGAACCGTAAACCTGTCAACCTGCGACCAGTGATTAGGCTGGATCGCGCCGTGTGACATCGCCAGAGCGATGTCGCACGGCGATCCGGCCTATACCGCAGCGTTGCTGCGGATCGCTCGCTGGGCTGAGCCCAGCCCAGTGAGCGATGTCACCGCCCGCATCGCTGCGGCATCGCCGGCCGCAGCGATTCTGTGTGACAGGTGACCAGCGACGTCGGAAGCGAGCGGGCACCCGCTCATCGCTTCCGACGTCGCTGGTCACATCGCCTAGTGTGACGGGACCTTAAGCTGATTGCTGATGGTTGTGCATGGTTAGGACTTGGCATGGTTCTATCACTGCTGCATTTGCTCTGTTTGGCCTGGCAAACCCATTTATTAAACAGAAGGATAAAAAAATTTTTTCACAATGGCTGAGTTTGGCTTTTGGCATCATATGCTTCATTATCTTTGTGAGCCATGAAAATCTGCACATTCATGGGATGTCTTGTAACATTGTGTATAAGTGTGAGGTATTGCTATTAATATTCAGTCTTCACCTCTCAAAATTAATGGAACAATGGTGCTTCTGTGTTCTGTATGAGAGGGTGCTGCTACAGATCTTTGCCAACAACTTATCTCTTAGGGTACCTTTACACGCCGCTACGACAGGATGGATACAACCCGCTACTTCACGTGCACGAGCACGCTCCAACGGTTACAAACGGTAATCGCATCTCCTTTAGACGCCGCCACAAGGTGCGCTACGCTACGTTACATCTATAGCTAGCTACATCGCCGGGTGTCTCAAGTAGCCATCTGTAGCTCATCTTAGCTCATTTACACACCGCTACAACCAGCTACTATGGGCGTAGCTGGTGCAGCAGGGACAGCACATAGGCGTGCTACAATTGTGGATTACGAGACGTCCGTACGCTGATAGGACAAAGCAATAATACCATGATTGGGCAGGCATCGCAGGAGGCTGATTAATACTTGACGCTCGAGCAATTGTGTAGTGTGACTCGTCAGCTCCTTAAATATGCCGCCCTGTGCGGCGACAACCAATCGCAACGCCGGAGCTTCCTCCAATGATCGCTGAAGGGGGCGCGGAAACCCGGAGCCTGTGTCACGCCCCAGCTACATAGCATGGTGTAGAAACAACCCTTCTGTTCCTTCTTTACACGCCGATACAGCTCGCTACAATCGGCTTTGTAGCCATCTGTTTTCGAGCAGTGCTCGGAAACAGATTTATCTGTTGCCGGCTGTCACGTCCCGTCTTCACACGCCGCTACTACGGGCTATATTGACGCTACAAGCTACATTTGTAGCCTGTAGCGGGTTGTATCCATCCTCCAGTAGCGGCGTGTAAAGGTACCTTTAGGCTACTTTGCTTTCATATCAACGATTTTGCCCGTTTGTATCAAACTATGAACAAATAGCAATTTAGCAACTATATTTCTTAGTTCTTCATCTAGCAGTTTTATTATTTTTCCTTGACTTGGATACCTTAAGATAATGAACACTGTAGTAAGGTGCAGGAAAAAAAATTTTTCTGGTTTGAATTGAAGCGCTTCCAGAGGGATCACAGGGATGAACTTATTTTGGAATAATTTGCCATCCCTGTGATCCCTCTGGAAGCGCTTCAATTCAAACCAGAAAATTTTTTTTTCCTGCACTTTAACACAAGCCTCCCTCTGGGCGACTTGCTTCTCTGGGAACAAGCAGCAGGCCAGGAGATCCAGGAAATATCCCTCTGTAGGATTATATGCTAACTGCACAAGACACCAGAAAGGTGAGAATAATACCTGAGAACAACTGTTGCTACTAATACACTGCACTTAGATCTGCGCCTTCTCTTTTCTCCTCTATCCCCAGTCTCGCTGACCTCACAGTCTTTGAAGACACTATTTGAACACTGTAGTAAAAGATTTAAATTAGCACATTTACTGAATGCCAAATATTAAACCCAATCTTTACCAGGGACCATAAACTATGATGCTGTTACATGATAGAAAAGACCGTCATTTACAAGTTTAAGCCAAGTACTCTTTACTTCATGTTGAGAATTACGTTAAGGGCGAGTGCCCATGATACATAGATGCTGCATCCAGGTACAGTGTCCTGCCTCCAGCGGGGAAGTCTGTAAACGATGCAGAAGAACACAGCCGCCCGTGCACATAAATCGGTATTCTGGGCGTGGCGGCTTTTGACTGCATTCACCTGCCGAGATTGCAGTCGCCCCTCATGTCAATTTACGCTGCAGGGAGAATAGACATAGTGGGCATGGGATTTCTCCAAATCGCATCCACTGTGCTTGTACTGTACAACACAGCTGTTTGGACACAGCGAAAACAGGGTGCATCCAAACCGCTGCAAACATCACCCTTGAAGGTAGAAGACCAAAAACTAACAAGGAACAGGTCAGTGGTGTTTTTATTGTTTTGTTTTGCCACAGGATCATGATTAGACACAGAAAACTGAGAAAAGTGACAGTAAAACTAAAAAGTATTAGTGTACCAAACCTTTCCACTTTATTGTATTAAATAAACTTTGCTTAAATGTATAAATCATTAAAAGGGAATCTGGCAGTGGGTTTTTACTATGTAATCTGAAGACAGCATGCTGTAAGGGTTAACCCACAGATTTCAGTGATGGGTCTCTTATTGTATTGGGATGTTGTTTGCCTGCTATGTTGGTTTCAGCTTCAGTAGCTTATCATTACTCAGACTAAGCGAGCGTGAACCCAAGTCCAGCACATCTTCTCTGTCAGCAGTGTCTCAACACCTGTAGAACTGTACATACAGAGCCTGGTGTTCATGAGGGCAGCTTTTTCAGTTCGTCTGCATCCAGTATAATACATACATCGTTCGATTTAGGGTCTCTCTGCCTAAAAGGAATCTGGCAACAGATTTTACTAAGTAAAAGGACAATATCCAACAAAATGTAAATATGCTGAACTGCTGGGTGAGGAACATGGCTTTTAGGTATTATAAGTGGAGTTGTCCCGCAGTAACCCACTTGAATCAACCACTGTTAAACAGGTTATCACTATCCTTGTAGCATGGGCTTTTTTTCTCTGATAGGCTTTAATGGCATACTTTATCAATCAGAACCAAAACTCACTAAGGAAGCTATATACAAAGAATATTACGATACATACTAGGTATAGTAGAAGTCATGGATAAAATAATATGAGGTTAGCGTGCATTACATAGAATTTATGTTTCCACTATAATTTCTCACTTCACAGATACAAAGTTCTCTCAAACTGGTTACATTTTTATTCCTCTGGAGCAGAGCTATGGCCTGCCTAATGTATTGATCTCCCATCAGTGACTACTTAATCTTTTTAGTATAAAATATCACTTTGCTGTGTGCTGTGTGTTTGGGGTGGTTTCTCTGTTGACATACTGCTACTACTTATATCTAATAGAGAAGAATATTACTATATCTCCCTTGCACATAAAATCATTAGACATTAGTGGCTCCAGAGCGCTACAGAGTTTTGACTGCATCATCTGACTAAAGTTTACCTGCTTCAAAAACAAGTTTGGAGACTTTCAAAAACATCACCTTTGAATACAGAAATAGAGAAATCATTAAAGGATACATGCACTTCGCAATATTTGCCTGGCCCATATACTTACACTGTGTTTAGAGAAAGAAAATAAGTAAAAAAAGAAAAAAAAAAACAGGTGGGTGGGTGGGGGATGAAAATCGGTTTCTGTCTTACAATCCAGTTGTATATACAACATGGACTGGCATCACCTAAGTTCGAGGTGCAAGCAAAAAAACAGTACATTAAGAAGTAAAATGCAATACTCTATATGATACGATTATGTGTAAAGCTTAATGGCTAATGATTAATGAATAGTAGTGAAAAGCAGGGATATAGTGTACAGCTAAAGGTGTATCTGGAAAGGGAACACAGTAATTACTGTACCTGAGAAAAAGAAATGAGTCTTAACTTCAACACTGGCGCCACTGCGCCAAAGTGCTCTCATAATACTGGAATGGGTTATAAGCCTAAGTATGCAATTGAAAACAGCTGAAATAGTGTGTCTCAGAACCAGGGCTACGGTAAAATGGAGGCCTGGTCCTGAGACACACTATATCAGCTGTTTTTAATTGCATACTTAGGCTTATAACCCATTCCAGCAATAGCACACAGCACACAGTGTTAGTATAGGAACCAGTATTATGAGAGTACTTTGGCGCAGTTACCGGGCTCTTCGCAGTGGCGGCAGTGTTGAAGCGAAGACTCATTTCTTTTTCTCAGGTGCTCAGTAATTACTGCGTTCCCTTTCCAGATACACCTTCAGCTGTACACTATAGCCCTGCTTTTCACTACTATTCATTAATCATTCACCATTAAGCTTTACACATAATCATATCATATAGAGTGTTGCAGCATTTTACTTCTTAATTTACAATCCAGTTGTATCTTATCAATGGAAGGTGGCAGTTGTGATGAAGCTGGGTCACAAGAGGCAGGGGCGGTGGAGTAGAGCGATGTGGTCAGTATCCTGGCTGTGATGTGGGTGCTGTGAGGCAGAAGCCATCACGGCGAAGCAGAGGGCATTGCGAGGCAGGAGCCATCCCTGGTGATTGTATGTGGAAAAATGTCAGTGGTGCACGGTTCAAAGGCTCTGGGTACCATTTTCCTTAAGACAGCTGCTGGGAGATCGATGAGGCAGAGGCGGTGCGAGCACAGATGAGATCTTGGCTCATCATTGAGCCGAGAGCTCAATCTGCGCATGCGAAACATCTGGACGCCATTTCTTTGAAGCCAGAACCACAACATTTCTTTACATATAATCCGTGAGGGTGGCTCCTGCCTCACTGTGATGGTTCCTGCATCACCAGGACACCCTCCGCACCGCCTGCTCATGTCTGGCAATGCCTGCTGCGTCGCTGGGACACCTGCAGCATCTCCCACAGCATCGCTCTACTCCTGCCATCGCTATGCAGTGCAAATAGAGTCTGTGGAGCCTCGTTTAGGAGTCTCAACACAGGCCTAGCCAGATATCCCTCCAGGGAAGGACCTAGCCATGGGGTGGCTCTTTGAGAAAACCACTATAACCAACATATTAAGTGGCCCTTTGAGTCAATATTCAGCTCTTTACAAGCTTAAAGATATGACAAGGGAATATCAAGGCCAGGTATCCATCCACAGACAGCTGTTTCGGGGTGTTGCCCCTCATCAGTGTGGAGTAGGATCCTGGCTAGGTGGGAGCAATGTCTAGTAGACCAACAACACTAAGTATTCACTGATCTCAGGGAGACCAGTCCAAGAAAACAATGCGGGCAGCCGGCTAAAGCGCTCAACACAGTGAACACAAGTCTCCTCAAAGAGCCACCCCATGGCTAGGTCCTTCTCTGGAGGGATATCTAGCTAGTCCTGTGTTGAGACTCCTAAACGATGCTCCACATACTATTTGCATATTATAAATTCCCAGGGGGCAATGCGCCTAGGAATCACTATGTTGAGCGCTTTAGCCGGCTGCCCGCAGTGTTTTCTTGGACTGGTTTCCCTGAGATCAGTGATTGCTTTGTGTTATCGCTATGCTGTGGGGACACCACACCCCCCAGTAAGCTACAACCGGATTATAAAATGGGTAAAATTAGTTGATATACCAGAGCCAGTTATATATTGATGTGACAACGTTGCTGCCAAGAGCTTAGTGGGTGCCACGTATGTCCCACCTGAATTTTATATATAGATATTACATTTATATGACAGCTCGGCGCTCTGAGTGTCTGAATCCCACCCCCAAGCACATGACTCTGACGTTAGTCCGACACAACGTCAG
This sequence comes from Allobates femoralis, assembly GCA_033576535.1. Lineage (NCBI taxonomy): Eukaryota > Metazoa > Chordata > Amphibia > Anura > Aromobatidae > Allobates > Allobates femoralis. The sequence continues at coordinate 185,638,298 of JARQOC010000003.1, forward strand.
CTTACCGTGACGCAGGTGTGACATAGCCGCTTCTAGGAAGTGTGAGAGCATACACAGCAGCATACACCGAATGGGAGAAGCGAAAGCCGGTTCCAGTGACGGGAGACAGCGCTGATTGATCACGCCAACACAACAGCAGGGATAAGGCATAGCTGATCTACCAACTTGAGGAGCGGGTACAAAACACAGGATTAAGGTACAGTGATATGCTCATTCTCATCTATAATACCAGGGACCCGAACAGGACAAAATGTCTCATACTATGATCATCAACACTTAGAGTGCCACCTGTAACAAATTACTGACATCTACTAAAGCTACTTAGAATTCATTTGTGATATTATTTGATTACAGATTAACAAACAGACCTTCCATTTGATTAAATGAACTACCCTGCACTTCCAGACCTGAAGTGGTAAGAGCCTGTAAATTCATCTATTTTAACACCCAATCAGCATTAGCAATTACTTTCTCATATCTATATGATTTATAGAATTCAAGACTATAATCACATCATATATAACGGAGAACTGCACACCTTGAATATATACAAGGTGAGATATATATTTAAAACAATTTTCTGGTTTATATCTACATAGTTTCAGATATACCAAATGGTCTGGCTTTTTGCATTTAGCTCCAAACACCCTACATGAGATATACCCTTAGGAGGAAGCACGCACATTTCCACAATAGCACAGATTGAAACTGTTACAGATAAAAACTACTACACACTGGTAAGCACACCATAAAAAAATGTTTTGTTGAGTTTACAGGTTTTAAAACACAAAGCTTTCATCAACACATTATATATTTATAGGCACCACCAGGACCCAAGCCACTGTTGGAAAACATTAACAGACACCTGTGTGTCCACAAGAGAACCTAGAGCCTCCATATTTAAAGACTACCGTACATGCAAAAGATATTTGATTTTAATATTTTAAACGTTTTATAACTAAATTTATTGTACAGTACATATATGTAATAAATTTTATGAAATTTCAGAAAAACCAACTCTTATTATTATTGTCGCCATTGTTATAACATTAGCGCTGAGCTGTCATATGGATTTTAAAATGCATCCCCCATTTTCCTCCATAATATTTGGGAGGAAAAGTGTGTGCCTTATAAACCAAAAAATACACTATATGCAATGAGCCAATTCTTTAGCATCATTATAACTCGTGTTCTCTATTCTCCTTGTGTGCTATGCTTTTAACTGCCATGTACAAGACACCTGGATACAACCCCTTTTGCTTTTTTTTCTTACAGTTTTTGCTTAATTGCCGTAGGGTGTGTGCTCATGGCCCTGAGGAGCTGCGTGTTGGACGCAGCTCCTCCGGACCTGAGTGAAGCCGCGGGTGGCCGCAGAGAGACCACAGCCGTCCTGTAAACACCGTGTGTGTGGGGTGCAGGGCAGTTTCTCCCTGCAGTCACCTGATGGGAGCCGCTTCCGACTCCGCAGCATGAAATGAACATGCTGCGGAGCAGAATTCCGGCAACCCGCACTGCAGCTCCAAACACGCTGCGGGCGGGTTAAGCATAGTGAGGATGGAATTTTTTGAAATTCCATCCACTATTCTTGTACTGTACTATGCAGCGTTGTGGACGCAGCAGCAAAATGCTGGGTCCAAAACGCTGCGTACACTGATCGTGTGCAAGCACCCTTTTTATCAGTTCAGCAATATTGCAAGTATTCTGCAATATTTTTAAAGTGACCTTTGGGGAGTAGCAATGCTGGAACAGGGGGTTGTAATAGTAAGTATGTTGATTATTTTTTTTTCTTTCAGCAAGGAAGCTTCCTACGCATCAATTAAAAAAAAAAATAATAGAGGCAGAATCCCTTAAAAAAGGCATATAGGAGGTGCGGATCTATAGTAGGATATGAGCCTACTGTAGGGAGGTGGGAGCGCTGTTGGAAAAGGACTTGCCCCTGGACCCATGGACCTATTTATTGAACTTCTTCCGTCTGGGTGTAAGCAAATCGCAGATTAAATTGTTACTACCCCTGGTAACAGCTGCCAAGTGCTTGATATCTCTATCTACAGTTCCTACCAGGTCTGATTTATACGCTAGAATAAAAGACATATGGAGCAGATGACAGCTACACTCCATAATAATATAGAAGCCTTTGATAAGGTATGGAGGGATTAGACATTGTTCATTGAAAACTTCGAATTATAGGTTTTATTGTATCCGCTGTCTTAACCTAATGGATCTTTTTGTCATGTTTGGCAATTTCTGACCCGTTGGACTCTATGGAATTCGAGGTTGGCAAAATCCACAGAGACTTGACATACTGATAAGCCAAAGACATTCCTGGACTGTCATTTTGAATTTTCAATTATTAATTTGCAATCCTTATCCTTTACTTGTCATACTTTGAAGTGTCTTGAGGTCTCCTAGTTTCTCTGAATAATTTTCTCAAATGTCTGTTTATCTTTGTTATAAATGTAAAAATTAAAATAAAAATAAAGTCGAATTAAAAAAAGGCATATGAATGTCATACAGGGCATGTCTTCTATAATTCAAAGCACGAGTCCCTCATGTGTTCCACTACTTTTCTTCAGCAACATGAAACATGTATTTTGATAACTTTTCCTTGCATTAGATGATCACGGTAGCAGGAGCAAGGAATGGGGAATTAAGATTAAGAATCTGAAGACAAGATTGCCCATCCCTTCAAGATTTTAAAGGGTATATCCGAGATATTATAATAAAAAAAAAATGTCCAAGCACTAACAGGCAGGTAGTTGTCACCTATCTGCTGGTTGGTCTCGGCGCCGTTGACCCCCACCACAGAGTAGTCACAGACTGCTCCTTCCAGGGACAACATATCTGTGTAAACAGAGCAGCCTCTTCGTTTCTACTCTGCTGTGTGGAAGGGGCAGAACAGCTAACGTCATGGTGATTGACAGCCTGCTCCCCGCTACCAAATTGGGGGAGCCAGCTGTCAATCAGCATGATATCAGCTATGACGCCCACCAGCAGAGTGGAGAAGCCGCCCCTCTGTTGACGTGATGTTAGCAGAAGCTACAAAATCTAAGACTACTCCCGTGTCAACGATGAATGGTGCCGGTCACAACAGGCAGGTAGGTGGCAGCTAGCTACCTACCTGTTAGTGTTTGGGCACATTTCGTTTCCCCTAAATCCTGGTTAACTCCTTTAAGTAAACAATACAATTACGGTAAGGTTTACCAACGCCCTCACCATTGTCTGTGAATCTTGATTTGAATTTTAGTGTGCTTGTACTGTTATTTAAAGAGGACCTGTCACCAACCAGGCATGGTGATCTAATTACAGCACTGGATACAGCATGTCTGCAGCATGCAGGCAAGGGGTCCCCAGCACTTGAGCAGCCCTGTACCCCGGGATAATACAGTTAGAAAACTTACATGCTACAGCCACTAAGGAGGTGGCTAGGGGCTGCAGCCAAGTGCATATTCACACCCCCTGCCTGTGTAATCTGCCCACCGCTGCCAATCATTCTCTCCCTGTCTGCAGCATTTAAACAGAGTTTTTTTTTCTCTCTCCCAGAAAGTCCGTTTAGCCCCGTTCCCTGAGGGGCGGAGCTACACGGGAGAGAAAAAAAAACTCAGTTTAAATGCTGCAGACAGGGAGAGAATGATTGGCAGCGGTGGGCAGATTAAACATGCAGGGGGTGTGAATCTGCCCTTGGATCCAGCTTCTGGCCACCTCCTTAATGGCTGCAGCATGTAAGTTTTCTAAGTGTATTATCTCGGGGTACAGGGCTGCTCAAGTGCTGGTGGACCCCTTGTCTGCATGCTGCAGACATGCTGCATCCAGTGCTGTAATTAGATCACCATGCCTGGTTTGGTGACAGGTCCTCTTTAACATATAGTTTCCCATTAGTGGTTATTAAAAAAGGAGAACTGAATTCAAGTTCTCAACAGAGAAATTATATTTTTTGCCATACTCATTGAATATTATTAGTCATATACAACGTACATACATATACAATCTACCCATCTAAAATTACAGCAAGATGTTATAAGAGCTTTCAGAAATAAGAAACGAGGCGCACAACGTTACATTTACAGTAAACAGAAAAGGTTTTTTTTTGCTAAGGAGCAGCAGTTCCAAAAGAAAATGCTATAGGCATAAAGCTTGCTGACTTTGCTAAACTCTGTAGACTTGTCCTCTGGATAGGAGGGGCCATGGATCAACTGAGACGCCAGCATTGAACCAGCAAATATTATGCCCACAGCATTCTGTTTTAAAAATGCATTTCCTTGCTTGATAATATGCATCCATTTAATGTACTTTCATATAGGAAGTATGCAGCTAATATGCACAGTTGAAATTAGGTTTCCATTTATATTAAGAGGGATCATTTTCATTACTAAAGTTTATGTAGGAAATGTAACTGTTGGAAAACCTCACTGTTGGCATGGTGGTAAATAACTGCGGAGCTTCCTTTCCATTTACCGGTTTATAATCAAAGCATGTAGTAAGTAACTGGAAATACATTTCAGCTAAGGCTACTTTCACATTACGATTTTGAGGGAGCTGATGCTGTCCGATATAAATCGGACAGCATCGGCTCCCTTCTGATGCCTGGAATCGGGTGCCAAATAGGCACCCGATTCCGGCATAAAATCGCTCCCTGCGGGGTGAAAAAAAAAAAAAAAAGTTTATTCTCACCTCCCTCCGAGCCCCCGCCGTCTTCCGCCATCTTCTTTGAGGCTCCCGGTGGCTTCCGCAGGCTGCCGATGTCAGCAGAGGGCTTCCTCTGCCTTATAGGACCTGCGGTGATGTCACAGTCACGTGACCGCGGGTTCACCATGGTAACCCGCGGTCACATGACTGACATCACCGCAGGTCCTATACAGCAGAGGAAGCCCTCTGCTGACACCGGCAGCCTGCGGAAGCCACCGGGAGCCTCAAAGAAGATGGCGGAAGACGGCGGGGGTTCGAGGGGAGGTGAGAATAAATTTTTTTTTTTTTTAACCCTTATGCTCCTAGTTAGGAGCAGTTTTACTGTACTGAGCATGCTCAGTACAGTAAAACGGGGTCCGAGGAGACATCAGATGTTTCCTCGGACCCTTCTCCATAGGGCCCCATGTTATTGGGATCGGACCTAATCGGATGTGCACTAAATGCCATCCGATTTGGTCCGATCCGAATCTGTCAGATTTTATTTTCGGTGCAAAAATCGGAGCAAGCTCTGATTTTTGCACCGATAATAAAATCGGACAGAATCGGATCGGACCAAATCGGATGGCATTTAGTGCACATCCGATTCGGTCCGATGCCCATAGGGATGCATGGGGTCCAAATTCGGATCCGATGCTGTCCGATTTTCATCGGACAGCATCGGATTTAGAAAAATCGTTATGTGAAAGCAGCCTAACAAGTGTTCATCCGTCAACTATTGTATCTACAGTGCATGGTCACATTTATTCTGATAGAATAACAAGATACATTTGATTTTTTTGTGTGTGCAGAAAAAATGTTGCCAGTCCATTAATTTTTTAGCAAAAATAAAAAATTAAGTTGTGGATAAGTTTTAATGGGGCTAAGTTTGAACAGTCATTCTGTGCTGGGGCTCGTGCATTATGATCGTGGCTAATAATTTAAATACACCTTTCCACCTGCTTCTTTCCCTCTATCTTCACCCTTCTCTGGCTCTATGAAGTTTATTTAAATTATTAGCCTAGATCTGAAGCACGAGCGCCTGTATTGGGATCAAAAATGTGCTGATAGAGTCCAATTAACCCCACTACCCCAAACTATGGGCATGCAGGTTACTGAAATGTAAATCCAACAACACCTTTACATCTTCTATTTGCTGCTGCATTCTCAAGTAATTAGTGTTTTAACATATATGCAAATGAACCCTTAAGCACCCTGGGTATGACTGAGCACTTGAGACACTGCCTCTTCAGCATGCTTTTTCACCCAGCACCAGCCATTATAGCTCACTGTCTGTGTGACATGGGATGTGTATGTATTAAAATGCTAATAAGGAATACAGCAACTGATCGAAGATATAAAGTTGTCGATGGATTAACAGTTCAAAGATTTGCATGACCAGATATGCAGTTTGGTGGGGGTGGGTAATCTTACTGAGAGATTTCCTTTAACTAGATAATCTCTAAATTATTTGCTAGAAAAAGTGATGTAGGAGGGGGAAAGAGCGAGGGGAAAGAGCGGCAGGGGGGAAAGAGCGGCAGGGGGAAGAGCGGCAGGGGAAAGAGCGGCAGGGGGGAAAGAGCGGCAGGGGGGAAAGAGCGGCAGGGGGGAAAGAGCGGCAGGGGGGAAAGAGCGGCAGGGGGGAAAGAGCGGCAGAGGGGAAAGAGCGGCAGGGGGGAAAGAGCGGCAGAGGGAAAGAGGGAGATGGAGGGAAACAGAGGAAGAGAGAGGAAAATGGAGAACTAGGGTGCAAGAGGGAATAAAATAAAAAAAAAAAAAAAAAAAAAAAAAAAAGGGAGGCGAGACGATAATTACTGTATAGAAATCAATAAGTTGAAGAGAGCTAACTGAGATGTTAAGCGTAAACCTCTCTCCGGCAATGTAATAACTGGGCACACCCAGGCAGACTCTATAGCCATGGTGCCCAACTTCTCTTAACTCGAGATCCATATTCAGCTCTGATCGAGAGTCACAAGCCACATCTACAGCCCCCCTTAATTAGTAACATCCAGCTCTTGCTCCCATTCTTGCCCACAGTGGCGATACTCAGATCCCAAATTTATAAACACAACCAAAGCTATGATTATATAAATCACATAGAGGCAGTATTTCTAGATCTAGGCGTTTTCACCATACTGCCTTGTGGTATTCTTGCATTCAACACTGCTGCCTAGATTTAGTGTACTTGTTCTGGTCTCCCTCATCCTCATGTAAAGCGCCATGGAACCTAATGGCGCTATATAAATAAATAATAATAATAATGATAATAATAATAATAATACTACACTATCACATCCAGATTTAAGCATCTCCTCTAACTGGCAGTATCACGAACCACATATCAAGGGTGTGCAAACCACTTGTGGCTCCTGAGAAACAAACATGAGATCCCTACTCAAGAGCAAACAGTTCTGCACTGGAAAAAACAAAAGCTTTCATTGCAGGAGAATAATGGCAGGTAGAGAACTCAAGTTAATTGCAGACTTGCTTTTTTCGTGAAGTGTAATGAATTAAAAGCAATAAAAGAACTTGAAGACACCTCCTTAAGGAACACAGGTGCATCTCAATGAATTAGAATATCAAAAAGTTCATTTATTTCAGTAATTCAATACGTGAAGTAAAACACATTTCAAGTGTTTATTTCTGTTAATGTTCATGATTACGGCTTACAGCCAATGAAACATCCAGGTAAGAAGAAAACAATGCGGCACTCCAGGTCCTTAATTATTTCAAACTTTTATTTAACGTTAAAAACACATCAGGGAGAGGTGCAGTGGGTGAAGGGGACTACAGACTGTTTCGAGCACTATGGCTCTTCAACCGGTCCCGTCAAAGGGGTCAGGGCACTATGGCTCTTCAATCGGTCCCATCATAGGGGTCAGGGAGACCTGAAACGCATTACTAATAAATATTATATTCACCCTCTGATGTCTTCAGGAATACGACAGCACAGTTTTTAACCCTTCATCCTTTCCACTCTATATGCACCACGCTGGGGACTGTAGCAGCTGTGGTATGCATTTTTTAGTGGTTGTGACTCTCACAACCACACAAAGGTGAAGCCTCTGATACCTATTTAAATAATATTTTATGTCTCAGACTCTTCATCCTCCATACTTTAATTTTCTGAGAAACCTTTGTGTTTTCATTGACTCATTAGCTTTAAGTGTATGAAAATAGGAAAGGTGCCCCTGGCATTACTTGCACCTTTACAACAGAGGAGAATCCTCGGATCCTGTGGGGGTTTCATTCAATGACACAAAGGATTCAGCATTCACCCACCGTACCTCTACCTGATGTGTTTTTACCATTAAAATTAAAAGCTGGACATAATGAAGGGGCCTCGAGTGCTGCATTATGTTTTTCTTGGGAAAAACAATAGAAGCCAAGCACAGCCAAAAACATATTGCAAAATAAATTGTGTAAATACACACATTACTTCCATACTGTAAAAAAATGAGACATTTGGCAAAAGCCCAAACATTTGTGCTATAAGCTACAGGTGTAGGGGCCCAAGTTACCTTTTATTCTCTTGTACTAACCTGGCACCTTGGAAGCAGGTCTGAGATGCATAAGGCAAGTGCTAGTTTTATATGGTCTACTTTATGTTCATGTTTGGGGTCGCATGACACAATAAAAATGGAAAATTATAGAGTAGGACCACTCTATCTGAAAATGCCTTGACGTTGGCAGCATGGCTCAAAAGATTATCTAATCTTTTGCCAAATGTCTCATTTTTTTACAGTATGGAAGTAATAGGTGTGTTTACACAATTTATTTTGCAATATGTTTGCTGGTTGTGCTGGCTTCTTTTGTTTTTCCATTGTTTTTTTCCTTACCTGGTTGATCGTTGTAGCTGGACTACCTGATAGCATCCAGAAATCCTTCATGTCATTGAATGAAACCCCTACAGGATCCGAGAATTCTCCTCTGTTGTAAAGGTGCAAGTAGTGCCAGCAACTTTCCTATTTTCATACACTAACAGCTAATGAGTCAATGAAAACCCAAAGGTCATTATCTCGGAAAATTAAAGTAGGGAGGATGAAGGGTCTGAGAGATAAAATATTCCCTAAATAGGTATCAGAGGCTTCACCTTGTGAGGTTGTGAGAGTCACAACCACGAAAAATGCATTTCACAGCTGCTGCAGTCCCCAGTGTGGTGCATATAGAGTGGGGAGGATGAAGGGTTAAAAACAGTTCTGCTGTATTCCATGAGACAGAGGGTGAATATAATATTGAGTTATTAGTAATGCGTTTCAGGTCTCCCTGACCCCTTCCTCAGGACAAATCAATATCATATTGCCATGTTTCAGGGCATTTCTGGGAACCCTGAAATGTGTTGACTTAATAAATATTATATTTACCTTTGATGCCTCGTGGAATACGTCAGTGCGGTTTTAAAAGCCTTCAACCTCCCTACTTTATATTTGTGAGATAATGACCTTTGGATTTTCATTGGCTGTACGCTATAATCATCAACATTTACAGAAATTAACACTTGAAATAGATCACTCTGTTTGTAATGATGCAATATGATATATGCATGTCACTTTTTGCATTTAATTATTGAAAAAAAAAACTTTTTGATGATATTCTAATTCATTGAGATGCACCAGTACATATCCTCAACCCATAAATGCAGTCACCACTAGACTGTGCTAAAAAAAGAGGTTCTTAAAACATACATTTTATGACATAACATGTCAAACATACATACAGTTGTGGCCAAAAGTATTGACACCCCTGCAATTCTGTCAGATAATACTCAGTTTCTTCCTAAAACTGATTGCAATCACAAATTCTTTGGTATTATGATCTTCATTTAATTTGTCTTCAATGAAAAAACACAAAAGAGAATGAAGCAAAAAGCAAAACATTCTTCATTTCACACAAAACTCCAAAAATGGGCCAGATAAAAGTATTGGCACCCTCAGCTTAATACTTAATAACTGCGATCAACCGCTTCCGGTAACCATCAATGAGTTTCTTACAATGCTCTGCTGGAATTTTAGACCATTCTTCTTTGGCAAACTGCTCCAGGTCCCTGATATTTGAAGGGTGCCTTCTCCAAACTGCCATTTTTAGATCTCTCCACAGGTGTTCTATGGGATTCAGGTCTGGACTCATTGCTGGCCACCTTAGAAGTCTCCAGTGCTTTCTCTCAAACCATTTTCTAGTGCTTTTTGAAGTGTGTTTTAGGTCATTGTCTTGCTGGAAGACCCATAACCTCTGAGGGAAACCCAGTTTTCTCACACTGGGCCCAACATTATGCTGCAAAATTTGTTGGTAGTCTTCAGACTTCATAATGCCATGCACACAGTCAAGCAGCCCATGGCCAGAGGCAGCAAAGCAACCCCAAAACATCAGGGAACCTCCGCCATGTTTGACTGTAGGGACCGTGTTCTTTCTTTGAATGCCTTTTTTTTCTCCTGTAATCTCCATGTTGATGCCTTTGCCCAAAAAGCTCTACTTTTGTCTCATCTGACCAGAGAACATTCTTCCAAAACGTTTTAGGCTTTCTTAGGCAAGTTTCGGCAAACTCCAGCCTGGCTTTTTTTATGTCTCGGGGTAAGAAGTGGAGTCTTCCTGGGTATCCTACCATATAATCCCTTTTCATTCAGACGCCGACGGATAGTACGGGTTGACACTGTTGTACCCTCGGACTGCAGGGCAGCTTGAACTTGTTTGGATGTTAGTCGAGATTCTTTATCCACCATCCGCACAATCGTGCGTTGAAATCTCTCAATTTTTCTTTTCCATCCACATCTAGGGAGGTTAGCCACAGTGCCATGGGCTTTAAACTTCTTGATGACACTGCGCACGGTAGACACAGGAACATTCAGGTCTTTGGAGATGGACTTGTAGCCTTGAGATTGCTCATGCTTCTTCATAATTTGGTTTCTCAAGTCCTCAGACAGTTCTTTGGTCTTCTTTCTTTTCTCCATGCTCAATGTGGTGCACACAAGGACACAGGACAGAGGTTGAGTCAACTTTAATCCATGTCAACTGGCTGCAAGTGTGATTTAGTTGTTGCCAACACCTGTTAGGTGCCACAGGCAAGTTACAGGTGCTGTTAATTACACAAATTAGAGAAGCATCACATGATTTTTCTAACAGTGCCAATACTTTTGTCATCCCCCTTTTTTATGTTTGGTGTGGAATTAAATCGAATTTGGCTTTAGGACAATTCTTTTTGTGTTTTTTCATTGAAGACAAATTAAATGAAGATAATAATACCAAAGAATTTGTGATTGCAATAATTTTCAGGAAGAAACTGAGTATTATCTGACAGAATTGCAGGGGTGTCAATACTTTTGGCCACAACTGTAGCATGAAAAGTAGATCATGGTGTAGACAGCTGGGATCACACCCATACATTGTGTGAGACAGTGACCGGGATGATCTGTGATGGCCGTTATGTGTCTCCCAGGTTGTGCTCCCTCCACGTATAGGAAGCACCCCACTCCGGGTTCATAGAGGATTCCCGGAGGGAGGCAAGGGTTAAAAGCTAGGCAGGAACACAGGGTGTGGTTCTCTGAGTGAGCTTCAGTCTGAAGGAAGACTGATGAGGCTAGTGAGCGGCCAGGACAGGAGAGTGCAGAGGCTGTGTGCTGATTAAACACGGCCTAGCCCGGAGGGCTTGATCTCGGTGAGACCTGGACTGGAGAGAACCCGTGATAAAGGTCTGTGTGCCAATCGTATGGTTGTAGGAAGTGTGCCAGGCTGCATCCTAGAACCCGGAGGTTTGTGCATACTGTGGACTTGTGCATAATAAACCGTGTGCTGTGAACTTCTGTGCCTGGGTCTTTGCCTTCTTCTGTGCCATCCGACGTCGCTACCTCACAATTTATATTGCTCTCATGGAGTCTTTTCATTGCATTAAACCTTTCATCTTTAAGAGTGTTAAATTTAGAGATGCTATGCAATACAATCATTTTCTTTTTTCAAGAAAAGCATATTTGCTTACAGCAAAACAGATAAACAATGCAGCTATAACAAGAAAAATTACAGTACTTATGATATCCAGTTATGTAATAAAGATCAATTGGCAAACTGCAAACATTCAATGAGAAGCAATTGTCAAAATGAAAAGAAAGCGAAGAAAAACTATATAGTTTATCATAAAGTTAGTTCTTGATAGGGAATAAACATAAAAAACATTGTGGTTTAGAATCTAGAGATCAATGCGAAGGAACCCTCAGGGGCCATACAGAGGAGCCAAGGGGCCCTGTAGCAATTCTAATTGCCACAACCCAAAACAATATTCAGCAGAGAAGGCATAGTCATGTTTACCAACTTTTATAAATAAGGAGAGGGATATGAATTGTGTCACGTACATGTCCCTACTGAAGCCCTCTCAAGTTCAGCGCACACATTATGACCCTAAAGTATCCTTCCCTGCATAGTATGAAGTCCTTGTAGTTCCCCCAACACAGTATTAGGTCTTCCATACAATATGATGATCTGTTACTATGGTCCCCACTTGGTACGATGGCCTCTGCAGTCCCCAGCCCTTCGCTTGGTACAGTGGCACCCCCATAGTCTCCTGTTGGCAGCGAATCATTCAGGATACTCTCAAGCGTGTTGACAACAGAACGGAGCTTTAATAGCAATAAACAGGTACAGATATGATAAGATATGTATATTCCTGATTCCACAAAGCCTAAGTGCCTCTGTGCAGCATCAGCAGGCTGCTTCTCCTCTCATGCACAGACACAGGAAACTGGGTAAAGTCACATGGTCTTTCATGTGTGTGAGCCTCTGGGAGCCTCTTTTTTTTATCTAACTTTATAGACAATACACAAACCTAGCAATAGAACACTTACGTATACAGGAATGGAGTTCTTGCACTAAATGTATTCCAACATCCCCAGACCCATGCAATGGCCCCTGCTCCATTCAATGACCCTTACATTCCCCCAATCAATGTCATGGCCCCTGTAGTCTCCTGACCCTCACTATGTGAGATAGCCCCCAAAGCCCCTGACTCTATATGATCAATTGATCACTGCAAAGGAAGCAAGCGTAAATAGGGTCTTATCGTTATATATAAAAAGGTGGCACTGAAGCCCTGAAATGTAACTGCTCACCTTCTCTGGTTGTGTGACACACAACCAGTTTGAAAACACACGTAAGGTAGCTGATGCGAGACACACACTTCCACGTGCAACGTGGTGAGGAAATCCTAGGATTCAAAAGGGACGGTGTGTAGTCGGTCCGCGCTGCTGCAGAAGACACGAAGCCCAAATCTTCAGTTACTCAAGGTTTATTGGATCCATCCAACACGTTTCAGAGCCTGCTATGCTTCTCGATCAGGGAGTCCATGCACAGCAGGCTCTGAAACGCATTGGATGGATCCAATAAACCTTGAGTAGCTGAAGATTTGGGCTTCGTGTCTTCTGTAGCAGCGCGGACCAACTACACACCGTCCCTTTTGACTCTGTATCATGGCCCACGCAGCCACTTACGTTGTATGATGGCTCCCACAGACCCCGACTCCGTATAATGGCCCATAGGTTGCCTTACTCTATCATGGCTCCCACAGCTCCTCATTCGCTATGATGGCCCTCGCAGCCCCATACCACGTATGACAGCACTTTAATTTAAGACTAGGAGTTCTACTAACATATGCTAACTATTAGATTGGTAATAATTGCTTGTCAAAGTTTAGATACATAGAAATGTATATGAAATTGTAGTATACTATTGTCCACAGGTACAAAATATGACAAAAGTATCTTCATGTTTCAGGAAATCCGGAGCTTAAAGAGTAAATTTACAAATTCCACCTGCTTCTTCTACAGGAATATTAGAAAAAAGATCTGTTATTTTAAGTTAGATCAGACCTCTTAGCGCAGTGATGGCGAACCTTTTACGAGATCGAGTCCCCAAACTGCAACGCAAAACCTAATTATTTAAGCGAAGTGCCAGCAGGGCAATTTAACCTAAATCACTGAAGTGGCCATCACAAGCGCTGCACAGGGGGAGAGCCAGCAGATGCCAACTCTCTTCCGTGTACAGTGCTTGCAGTCCTGAATCCTGATGATTGATCCTGATGTAAGTGATGTGAGTTGATGTAACCTCCGGGAGGAGTTTTTTTTTTTTTTTTTTAACACACAGGGAGGAGAACAGGGGACAGGATAGGGATTAGATCAGGATAGAGGAGCGGGGAGAAAGAACAGAATAGCAGGAGGGACAGAATAGAATAATGGGGGGAAGAAGATGGAGGAGGCAGGAGCAGGGAGAGACAGGGGACCACAGGATCCACACGGATCCTGCATAGAATCGGATCAGATGGCTATTTGCCATCCGATTGCAGTGATCCGTGGCTGTCCGGGGAATCCTGCAAAAATTCGGATCCCCACGGACAGCCACAAAATCGCAATGTGAAACCGGCCTTAACAGTAACATTGTGTGCCCACATTGCAGGGTTTTTTATGCATTTTTTTGATAAGTTTTAGCTTGCAGATTTTCACAAATCTTAAGGATATCCTTATGCTAGTTTTTTGGAAAAAAAAACGTAAGTTTTTTAATTTTTTTTCTCAAATACATATAGCTTGTTAGCATGTGAGCATCATTGGTAATAGCTGAGTGCTGCAGAGAATTTTTTCTCGTTGTTCGACCCAGTGTCCTTGCTGGCACCAGCTCTCATTGTGTCTGTGAGTGCTGTGCAGTTTTTTCTGTTTTGTTATATCCTTATGCTAGCTAAGACAATGACAATCCTGAAGTTTTGTGCACCTGTTTTTCCCTCGCAGATTTTGGTGCAGAAAAAAATCTACAGTTTGTCAATTCTTTGGGTTTTTGTCATTGATAAAAAAATAATGTAGGGAAAAAAAACAGGAAAAAATAAAAACCATCAAATCGCAGCAAAAACGTGTGTTTTTGCCCCACTGTTTTTCCTGCAGGAGATGCAGATTTGCTTCTGAAATTTCTACAACCAAATCTGTAATGTGGGCATGTAGCCTTAAGGTACCGTCAGACGGAGACATATCGCCGGCGATGTTGCCGGCGATCGTGGGAGCGCGCATCCCTGACAACATCGCCGGGGAGCTGTGAGACGGAGCAACTTACCGGCGATGTCGCCGGCTACTTGCCGTGGCTATCGCTCGCTGGGTTGCCCAGCAACCCAGCGAGCGGTAATCCGCAATGTTGTAGATAGGCGGAATCGCCCGCAACATTGCAGGTTGCCGCGTTACACAGGGCGATCAGGCAGGATCGCCTGACCAACATCGCCAGATTTCCCAACATTGTTGGGAAACCTGGCGATGTGACTCAGGCGATTCATCGCCTGATTATCGCCCTGTCACACGAGGCAACTCTCTGGCGATGTCGCCGCAACCTGGCCACGCCCCTCAGTTGCCGGCAACATCGCCGGCGATATGTCCCCGTCTGACGGTACCTTTAGAGTTATTCAGAGGTGTAAACAAACAGTCACAGTGTAGCTCAGGTGAGTGGTGGCACAGCACTAGTGTAGCACAGAGTCCCCCTGAAACTTTTCCACACAGCGTGATTCACTTCAAAGGGGCGAATTTGCAGGGGAAAGTCGAGGGGCCTCAGCACTACACCAGCACTGATTCAATTTTTTTTTTTTTTTACAATCAGTGGGGTCCCAAAGGTCAGGCCCAATAGCACAAAAATGTCCAGGTGCAGTTAAGATGTATAAAGTCTGGCACACCTACACATACTTAAGCCCTTAACTTGGTTGCATTGTCAGGAGCTGTACAGCATTTTCATCACTGGTGTGCTGAATTAAAGAAGGGTATATTAAGGTGTTTCAGATCATCTTACCATTATCTAGTTCAAGACAGAGGTTGTACACAGCAACTGGCCTCTTGCTACGCTGTCTCCGAGACTGTCTAGGTGGAGCGCGAGGAGAAATAGAAGATGGCTCATTCACAGACTCATCAGGAGGGCTTGAAAAGATCTAAAACCAAGCATACAACATGTCCTTTATCAGACGTATATTACGGCATTCTGCTAAACACAATACAAATTGCCAGCTGCAACTAGAATTATTACATACCTAGAATTAGTGTTTTATAATCAGGAGCTGTACTACTACCAAGTCTGTCTTACTAAGGCTGCTTTCGCATCAGTGTTTCTGGGCATTCGCGGTAGATCCGGCAGTTTTGCGGCATCACTCCCTATGGGACTTCTGGACATGTGCGGCACTTGCGGTTTTGCAGCAACCCGGCACTTGCAAAACTGCAGGTGCTGCACATGTCTCCAAGTCCCATAAGGATGCATTAGGTCGAACGCAGGCTTGCCACAAGTGATTCATTACACGGCAGACGCAGCAAAACTGCCAGATCTGCCGCGAATGGTGAAAAATGCTGATATGAAAGCAGCCCAAAACTTGCAGAGCCCATTAGAAATAATGTTGGAGTGTTCCCTAGACACTGTGGTGTTTGTCCTCTGTTATCCTCAGAAACGTATGAATATAACTATTCTTTTTGTAGCACAAATCCTTCCAGTCCAGCAGTGTCACCACAGCATGATCGTGTCAGGCATGGGGGAACACACCATTTTCATAACAATTAATTATCAATTTATTCAGGACGATTTACAGAGGAACGGCACAATGTAGAGTTCGAAGAAAAGAGGCTACAATACTTATTTCCCCATAAATCTGTTTACTAAAATAGATGTCTCATAGTGAAAGACCATAGCCGTTGCAATTTCTGCCTGCATATAGAAATAGAATAGTAAGGCTATTCGCACACAATGCATTTTTGATGCATTTACTGGTGAAGTTGTCATAAATCTGCATACTTTACCTGAAGCCCGCAAAGTCAATGAGAATTCTGATGTTTTCTGCACAATTTACTTAAATTTTCCTTGCAGATTTGGTGCAGAAAATAATGTGCAGCATGTCAATTCTTGGTGAGTTTTTGCCTACATTTTTCAGATTTTTCACCTATTTACTTCGTTATGGAAAAGCAGGCACAAACACACCAAAGACGCCCTGTGTTTTTCTGCCAGGAGATGCAGATTATCTGCGGTAAATTTCTGCACAAAATACTCAGTGTGCGCACATAGCCTAAAAAAAAATCTATAGCTGTACCCACTTATCTTACAACCATTGACAGCACCACCTGAACATTATATTATTAACAGGAAATGGGGTTTGTTCTGTAAATCATTCCATATATGTCTGAATGGGTCACGGGTTGGTTTGTTTTAAAGGGAACTGAAATATTTAGTATAACTAGTATTTTAATGAGTGAAATCTTTGCTCACTCTTAGCTGTCAAGGGAGTGGTCCTAATCAGTAAGTGACAATTCTTGTACTCACACACAGTGGGGGCAGTCCATCAACGATTAGGGCCCCCCTCTTGCCTGCCAAGCTAAAAATGAGCCATTAATTAAAATACAAGTTACACAATACAAGTCTGTATATTAATCTGGTTAGCTTTTCCTGCCTATAGATTACAAAGATAAAAGGTTATCGTTTAAGTTATATTCTGCAACTTAAAGGGAACCAACCACCCCAAATGACCCCCCCGGACTGTTAATATGTGTCCCTACACCCAGCACACACATTTGGGGCAATCGTTTTTGCTAAAAAAACTGTTTATAAACATATATCTTAGCTTCTACTAAAGTGTAATCAATCGCGACGGATAGGTGTTACCTAGCTTTGTCCACGTGCAGTGCTCGTGCCTGTGATCCTCCTCTCCCTCCTCCCCTCTCAATTTCTAAGAGCCCGGCCGCGTCATGAAAGGGGCGGGGCTAAATCGCGGTGAACCCCGCCTCCTTTCATGACGCGATTTAGCCCCGCCCCTTTCATGACGCGGCCGGGCTCTTAGAAAGTGAGAGGGGAGGAGGGAGAGGAGGATCACAGGCACGAGCACTGCACGTGGACAAAGCTAGGTAACACCTATCCGTCGCGATTGATTACACTTTATAAACATATATCTTAGCTTCTACTAAACAGTTTTTTTAGCAAAAACGATTGCCCCAAATGTGTGTGCTGGGTGTAGGGACACATATTAACAGTCCGGGGGGGTCATTTGGGGTGGTTGGTTCCCTTTAAGGCCCTGTCACACATAAAGAGATCGCTAACGAGATCGCTGTTGCGTCACGAATCTCGTGACGCAACAGCGATCCCAATAGTGATGTCGTTCTATGTGACACGCACCAACGATCTGGCCCCTGCTGTGAGATCGTTGATCGTTACACACTGCTCTGGGTCATTCCTGCGTCGTGGGAGCACTACATCGTTGTGTTTGACAGAGATAATGACCAACGATCTCAATGCTACGCTATGGAGAGAAAATTCACAACGACCTCGGTATAATTCTGGATCGCTAGTGTGCCGTTTTTCACATCGCTGGTAAGATGCGATGTGTAAACGACGCACCAGTGATCCTCTGCACATCGTTATCGGGATCGCTGATGCGTCGTTATGTGAGACTGGGCCTTTATTGTTCTGTGCTGTACACATTATAATAATGATATAATAATCATTGCATCCAGTTCCTCTTCGGGGATGATAGGGACACACGCACACATACACAAATTGTGCATTACTATTTTGAAACATTAAAGGAACATTGAAAACCTTTGCGTTAACACTGGCAGCTGAAAAACATAGAAAATCTATAATGATGCTGACCCTCATTGGTATAAAGCAATGCTACAAGACGTACTACACTCCAGTCACCACATTACACATCATCTATAATAGCCGGTTGCACAGGAATCTGCTAAACAGAGCAGCTCAGAGACCTTTGACAACAGTGCTGCGAATGAGACATGTTAACTGGCAACCAGCTTGTACATCCTATTAATGGAGCACACAGCTCCCCAGCTTCCTGTCTACCGGGGGCACCACTACACACCAGAATAAAAGACAGTTTGGGATGATGGCATACCTGAGCTGCTGGTCCAAACTAGGCACACCATCATGGGAGAACTGCAAGTGCCTGGAAACCAGCTATCTCTGATAAGGTACCATTACACGAGGCAACATTGCCGGCAACATCGCCCAAAAATGATGTAGTCATCGCTGTTGACGTTGAAATCGCTAGTACGTTGAAACGTGTGACAGGGTGATTCAACTGCAATAAGTTGCTTGAGCGGAGCTGCCAGGTTTATGAACATGTTCTGAAACCTGGCAATGTTGCTCAGGCGATCTGCTAGTATCGCTCTGTGTGACACCGCAATAGTGATGTTGAAAGCAATTTCCCCTATTCATTACATTGATAAGGATCGCTCGCTAGGTTGCTCATACCCAGTGAATGAAAGTTGCTTTCAACATCGTAGTTGAGTTGCCTACGATATCTCCCTGTGTAACATCTACAAGGCAATCTTGGAAAAGTGCCAAAAACATGCGCGCTCCCGTGAAGTTGCCAGCAACATCGCAGCAACGTTGCCTCGTGTAACGGTACCTATAGTGTCCAGAAGTGACAATTTTAATCATTTAAGATAAGACGACAATCCCTTTAATATCCACACGGAATCCCACTATGAAAATCTAATGTCCATACAGAGGATATTAGTTTGCATGATTTTTTTTTTTAATTGATTAATCACATATGCAAGCTGCATCCAGGGCTGTGGAGACAAAGTCAGGGAAATTGAGGAGTTGGAGGTTTGGCTTATTAACAGCCCTGGATACAATCTCCAATATTTTTGTAGTATACCATCATGACTAGTCTATTATGTCGCCCCCTTATTAGGTTGGCTCTACAAGAGTGGATGGAATTCTCCCAATCATTTGGTAGGTATATTTTTGAGTGTAGTTGCAGAGTTTATAAATTTTAGAAAAATGTTGGGGATCAAGTCATATTAGTAAGGTTTCATTTCTTTATTTGTCCTCTTTCTCCCCTGCTTCTGGCACCAAGCATCTTATAAGAATTACTGGGCACAGGATTATAATAAAAAGCAACACATGCACTATAAAGATGAATAAAATTAAGGATGACATTACTGACAGTAGATGGCCAACATAGCGTGGCTCCATCTATAGTCTTCATCCATGAAGAGTAACCTTTGGACATGTTGATGAGCATGCTCCCAACCATCTCCTATATAAGTCATAGGTTATCGTCAGACTATTTAGTCTTCATTTTAGTCCAGGAGTATGTTGTAAAGCAAATAAACGGAACATGACTAAATACAGGCTGATAATGGCTGGAAAATAATTTATTTGAGCTAATGTCTATAGATCATTTCAATGGTACCTGTAGTGAAAAACAGAGCTAATGACATTCTCAGCTTAATCAGAAACCGTACTGCAGGTGACACATTCACCTCTTTACCCTTATATAAAACCAGAATTGTAGCTGGTTATAATATACCAAAAAAAGTCACCTGATAGTTTGTTTTAAAATGTTTCATTTTCATATATCATTTGCTGAAATGAAGCACTTGAACACTTCTAGCACAAACATGCTATGAATACTTTAACGGCCACATCTGAGCCATACAGAGATATATACGAAGTTAACACTTTCCTCTAAAAGAGCTTGTAGCATGTAAGATTTGTGGTTTGTGGAGAGCAGAGGAAGTACTTCACCAGGAGGGATCAAAAGTTAGCGACAAAAACACATATCCATTCTAACCACACAGCATCATAATGATACTCAGGGTGTGTTACACTAGAAAATAGAAAACTGTAAGGTGAAAAGACAACCTCCAGCGAGAAGTCTGATCAGGGTATATGAATATAATCCCAAAAACTGTACTTGATCATTACCGTACGTCAGCTGTCAGATTGACACCTCTAAAAATCCACCTGCTATTAGAGACATGCATCAGAAACCATATATCAGTCTACATAGATGGAGTGGAAATACTTAGTCTAACATGTACAAGATGGAACACAAAGTAGTAGGCAATAAGAATTCCTTCCTTGCCTTGTTCTTCCGTTTGTCCTCTGCTTTCAAGGTTTTGAGATCTACAACTTTTTTTATATCTATGAGAGGGCTTGTTTATACAGGACATTTATATTGATACTATTTTAGGGTACATACATGTTTATTTGCTTTTTATAGCATCTTTTAAAGGGAAGGGTAGAAATAAAAAAAAACAAAAAAAACAAAACAAAACACAGCTATTTGGAAATTTCTATTTTTTAATTACTTGCTTTATGGTGTCTACTGTATGGGTGATGATTCTGCTTAATTTTTTGCATTTATTTTTAGGCAGGGGGTGGTGGGGTGGAGTTATTTTTTCTTTTTCATTTCTTCTTTAGTTTACTAAATAGGTCATGAACCTGTGATCATCTGATTGGTTGCTTGTTCTAAATACTACCTTGCTGCTATATATACTTGTACCTGACATGTGCCACACATGAACATTGGAAATGGCTAAAATGGCTTTGGTTTATATTACTATGGTCTTATCACCTTTTTTTGCCAAGCTTGTAGTAAAAAAAAAAAATGACAGCTGTGATCAGCTGAGCAATATTTGTCATTTTCTTGTGTGGACTGATTTTTAATAAATGTGGCCTTACAAACCCACAATCTAAGAGCACTTCTAGTGTTCGATCAAAAATGAAGGTAAAAGACTGGAATCTCCGAGAGCCCTGAGAGTTTAAGGATTGTAAAGAGAAACTGGCCACACTAAAAACAGATTTAGGGTGCTTTCACATCTGCGTTTTTCGTAATTCGCGGCAGATGCGGTGAAAAAACCGCATCTGCCGCGTTTACCGCATAACCGTTCCACTTGCGGCGCGGTTGCGTTTTTTTCTATGCAATGTATAGGGGGACTTGCGGCAGATGCGGCAAGTGTGGATTTGCACTTGCGGCAGGTGCGGCCGCGAAAAAAACCGCAGTAAGCCGCGGTTTTTTTCGCGGCCGCACCTGCCGCAAGTGCAAAACCGCACTTGCCGCAAGTCCCCCTATACATTGCATAGAAAAAACCGCAACCGCGCCGCAAGTGGAACGGTTATGCGGTAAACGCGGCAGATGCGGTTTTTTCACCGCATCTGCCGCGAATTACGAAAAACGCAGATGTGAAAGCACCCTTAGATGCAGCCATATATTTTAAACTGAATGCCTTGCCATGCAAGCTGGAACAGGCATAAATAATAGTTTTATATACACTATATAGACAATCTATAGGCTTTAATATTGAGTGGGTCCCTCCTTTAAAGCTAAAATACTTTTGGAAAACCTTCTAAGAAAGTGTTTTAGCTTCAGAGATTTTGGAGGTGTCTGACAATTGTCACCCATTCATCCAAAAGATCAGACACTCATGTAGGATGAGAGGGCCTGGCTCACAATCTCCGTTCTAAATCATGCCAAAGGTGTCTGATGGGGTTGAGGTCAGGGCTCTGTGTGGACTAATCAAGCATTCCCAGTCCAATCTCGCCCAACCACTCCTTCATGAAATTTTGTTTTGCCCACTGGAGCACATTCATGTTAGAAAAGGACCTTCCCCTAACAGTTTCAACAAAGTTGGAAGCATTGTCTGACATGCCTCGGTACGCTGAAAGATGAAGGATCCCTTTACAGGAACTTATGAGCCAGCACCAACGCCTGGAAAACAACCGCATGGTACTGTCTCATCTCCATCAAACTTTACAGGTGACACAAAGAAATCAGACATGTAACATGTTTCAGAGAGTTACGGGAAAGCACAGCAAATAATTTGTAGGGTGCAACAAAATGCATGAAATATAAGTCATGAAAATGGAAAAAAAAACATGCATATATAAATTGTGCATACCAGTGGAAACAGTTAATTGCATCTTTATTATCAAAATGTGACAACAACCAACAAACTAGTTAAAAACTATTAAAACCAAGTAGGTCCCACAACTCAGGTCACAGAATACATCATCAATACAAATGTATTCTTATTCAAGTGTCCAAAAAAATCATAATAAACAGGAACAGGACCTGGTGGCCGCCAATACTTATTACAATTTTATAATTAGTTGTACCCCTTGCACTTTAAATCTATGTATATGGAGCTGTTTCTTAAAAAATCACTGTGGGATAGATCTCACTATCAAGGACCTAAAGCATATTTGATAAACCACAAAGGGGGGAAATAACCTTAATCAAAGTGTACCATACCACATCCACAGAGTACCCTGATGAAACTGTCTGGGGCCTCTGGACACCCAGGTTGCAGCAAAGACTGGTATGATTGTGGAGAATGCATGTGGTATGGAACACTTTGATTAAAGCGGACCTGTCACCCTCCCATACATGCTGACCTAATTGCCACTCTGAACGCAGCATGTCTGCCACATTCAGGCAAGGGGTCCCCCATGTCTCTAGCCCCCCTGTGCCCCGAGATAATTGAATTTAAAAACTTACAATGTGGAGCCAAAGAGGTGGGGCTTAGTGGCTGGAGCCACTTCTCGTCACAGGGCAATTTCACGCCCCCCTGTATGTATTATACTCCCTCCGCCGCCTCCCTCCTGTCACTCATGGTCCCCTCTCCTGCGTCTGCAGCATGAGAAGCTGGACGCAGATGCAGAGCGAGGGTTTGTTTTTGGAGTGCTGGCCTCCTGCCGTGATGTCACCACTTATCTCCACCCTGCTCCATGTTATCCACGGAGCAGGGGGGGAAAGGCGGGGACGTCACCGCAGGTGGCCGGCCGCCCTGCCTCCTGCCGTGACGGCATCGCTTATCCCTGCCCTGCTCCATGTTATCCAAGGAGCAGGGCGGGGAAAAGCGATAACGTCACCGCAGGAGGCGGGGCAGGCGTCCAGACATGCTGCATTCAGTGCTGCAATTAGATCAGCATGTATGGTGGGGTGACAGGTCCTCTTTAAAGTTACTTCCCCCTTTTGTGGTTTATCAAATATGGTTTAGGTCCATGAAGACCACTGGAAGGTATTGGAGTGGCCTAGTCAAAGCCCAGATCTTAATTCAATTGAGAATCTGTGGTCAGACTTGACTACTGTTCATCAGAGGAAACCATCTAATTTAAAGGAGCCGGAGCAGTTTTACATTGAGGAAAGGGCAAAAATCCATGGGGCAAGATGTCGAAAGCACATAGCGACTTATCCAAAGCGACTGGCAGCAGTAATAGCCACAAAAGGAGGCTCTTCACAGCACTGACTTTAGAGGGGTGAAGAGTTAGCACTCTGAAGTTTTCAGTTATTTTGTCCTATTTGTAGTTTGCTGCAAATTAAAAAGAAAACCAAATGTTATCAGTTGTAGGCGCCCCATAAAATAAAAAAGCCAATATTTCCTTCCAGTGCTGATGCGGTACCAACGATGTGTGAGCTTGCATTCCCGGGCGCCCACATAACATTGTTTTAATACACGAGCACTGAACCAAATCAGTGCCGGCTTACTTCTCCCCTTTGCAAGCTTAAGTAATAAACAGGAAGTGAGTGCTGTGTCTGGCCACTCACTTCCTGCTGACTACTCATATGTCTGAAGGTGGGAGAAGGAAGCACTGATTCGTCATGGGCCTTGCACGTAAAAATAATATCACGTGAGCTCCGGGATACTGGAACTGCGCCAGTAATGGAGGTGAGTATTGGCTTTATTTTTATGGGGTCACACATGGGAAATTAGAAGTTTTTCAAGTAGTGGACAACCCCTTTAGTGAAGTTATGGTAGAAAACAGATAATGCTGTACTGTATTATGACATGTCCTCCACCTATGCAGCTTTCACTTTTGAAAACAAAAATCTTTATGAAAGAATAATATATTTCCAAAAAAGATGATCATACATGCATAAATGTATTCAGAGAGAGGGGGTGCACTGTTGACCTTTTAATACCCCTGTATGTGTCTAATGATTGTATACCAATGTGAATCATAACTTGTTATTCATTCAGACGTAGCACACACAAATCACTGACCTTGATTTTATTCTGTTTTATATGAAAGAATGTGAAAATAGTGTTTTCCTTTACAATCTCTCCATTTATAGACATTTTTTGTTGTAAGTAATGAGTTTGCTTTCATACAGGCATTGAATACAATTGATAAACCTTCTCCATCTATTCATTTTATTCCATTTTTATATTTTACCGTAACAAAACTTCAGTTTTCCTGTGGAATAGGAGTGGTAAAAAAAATTGAATGTGCTTAAGTTTCTATGGGAGTATATTTTACGTCCCCAAAGTGTTGGCCACATTTAGACAGCGAGACCTCAACGCCACATCCATACATGCTTGGTAAGGTCATTTTAAAATCATAAGTTATGATAAAAAAAAGTACATATAAAAACGAAAAAAAATTCAGCTCGCCACTGGATGTCTGTATAACTTTCTTCAGCATGGCTCAGCCCGGGCTACGTAAGACAAGATCCAAGAGGAAAAGTATCCAGCGAGCGAGGAAGGAGATGTTGCAGACATATGCAAAAAAAGTATGCTTAATAAAGCTAAAAAAAATGTAGAAAATAGACAGAACAAAGAGACCCCCACACACCCCTAAAACTGATGCGTTTTGGCAGATAGCTTCTTCCTTTCTTTGCATACGTCTGAAACATTTCCTTCTTTGCTTGCTGGATACTATCCCTCTTCAATGATAGAGTGGGATGTTCCTGATTTCTCAACAATTTCAACCTTTTGGAAAGGATTGCTAGTTTTATGGTTTCAGGAAAATTACCAATTCACAAATAAGTGCATTAGTGAGGTGAGACACACAGTGGCATGCAAAAGTATGGGCACCCATGATCAAAATGACTTTTTGTGAACAGTTAAGCAAGTTGAAGATGAAATGACCTCTAAAAGGCATAAAGTTAAAGATGACACATTTCCTTTGTATTTTAGGCAAAAATTTCATCTTTAATATTTTTAAACATTACAAAACGGAAAATGGGCTGAAGCTTAAGTTTGGGCTTCCTTGGAGATTTGTCTGCTCCGATAACTTTGAATAGGGTTTCAGACATTATTTAACCTGTTAGGGTTATGGCTTTTTCACTAGCATCCTTAGGAAAGGCAAGATAACGCAAATTTTTACAGTGGTCTAAAAACACAGCCTCTAATCTTGTGCCAAAAAAACAATAGCTATGGGTCCTTCTAAGCAGCTGACTAGCAAAAATTTCTGAAAATAAAGGCGGCCCACAAAGCAGGAGAAAACTACAGCTCTTGCAAAAATTAAGAGACCACTGCAAAATTTTCCAGTTCTTTGATTTTTCTCTTAACAGGTATATTTTTGAATAAAATTTACATTGTTCTTTTATTCTATAAACTACTGACAACAGGTCTCTGAAATTCAAAGCTAAATATTTTGTATTTATTTGCAGCAAATGAGAAATCGTCAAAATTATAAAAGAGAAACTGTGCTTTCAGATCTCAAATAATGCAAAAAAAAAAACAAGTTTATATTAATCTAGAAACAATACTAATGTTTTAACTCAGGAAGAGTCCTGAAATCAATATTTGGTGGAATAACCATGATTTTTAATCACAGCTTCCATGTGTCTGGGCATGCTTTCCACCAGTCTTTCACACTGCTTGTGGGTGACCTTATGCCTCTCCTTGCACAAAAATGTAAGTGGTTCTTTGTTTGATGGCTTGTGACTATCCATCTTCCTCTTGATTACATTCCAGAGGTTTTCAATGGAGTTCAGGTCTGGAGATAGGGCTGGCCATGACAGGGTCTTGATGTGGTGCTCCTTCATCCACTCATTGATTGACCTAGGTGTGTGGCATGGGGCACTGTCCGGCTATAAAAAACAGTCCTCAGAGTTGGGGGACATTGCCTGAGCAGAAGGAAGCAAGTGTTATTCAAGGATAACCTTGTATGTGGCTTGATTTATGCGTCCTTTGCAAATATTAACCTGCATATTTCCAGCCTCCCACTCCCACTATCTTCCCTCACATAATCTTCAATCCTCCCAAGACCTCATCCTCTCCTCCAAACTTATTCGTTCCTCACACAACCGCCTCCAATATTTCTCTTGAATATCCCCCATCGTCTGGAATTCTGCGCCCCAACACGTCCGATTATCCACCATGCTCGGATCCTTCAGACGAAACTTGAAAATCCATCTCTTCAGGAAAGCTTACAGCCTGCAATGACCGAGCTGCCGCCCCACCGCCACTGGAGCTGCCGTCTCACCACCACCTGATCTGCTGCACCCCTGACCTGTCTCCTCCCCAATATCCTGTATACTGAAAGCCAATAAAGGGCAGGGTCCTCTCCCCTCTGTACCAGTTTGTCATTGTTAATTTGTTAACCATAAACTATATCTATAATTTTGTATGGATGCTACCATGGAATTAATGGTGCTATATAAATAAATTCTAATAATAGTGATGAGCAAATAGTGAAATATTCGGGTTCGTATTATTCTAACAAAATTACTTTTTTACTATTCAGGTATTCAACTAAAATACTGAACCTAATGCAAGTCAATGGGAAATTTAAATATTTTTTGTAAGATTCCCCAGAAAAATTTTTGAGTGCCCTATTTACTTGCAGTTGGTTCAGTATTTGAGATGAAGACCTGAACACTAAAATGTATTCAGTTAGAATAATCCAAACATGAATATTTCACTATTCGCTCATCACGAATTATG
Organism: Allobates femoralis; assembly: GCA_033576535.1. Lineage (NCBI taxonomy): Eukaryota > Metazoa > Chordata > Amphibia > Anura > Aromobatidae > Allobates > Allobates femoralis. Next base: position 185,665,411 of record JARQOC010000003.1, read on the forward strand.
ATCCTAAACACAAGTTAAAATCTACAACAGACTACCTCAAGAAGGCACAAACTGAAGGTTTTACAATGGCCCACATAGTTCCCTAATCTGAACATTATTGAAAATCTGTGGCAAGACCTCAAAAAAGCAGTGCATGCCGGACAACCCCAAAATCTCACAGAAATGAAAGACTTTTCCAAGGAAGAATGGATGAAAATTCCTCAAACAAGAATTGAAAGACTCTTAGCTGGCTATAGAAAGCAATTACAAGCTGTGATTCTACTATACTAACCATGCAGGGTGCTCAAAACTTTTCCACTGGCACATTTTTGTAATTTTTTTTTTATTAAAGATGAAAACATTTTGCTTGCCTAAAATAAAAGAAAATGTGTCATCTTTAAACTTTATGCCTTTTAGAGGTAATTTAATTTTCAACTTAACTGTTCACAATAACAGTAACATTGACCAGCGGTGCCTAAATGTTTGCATGCCACTGTATATTCTGCATCTTCAATGGGGCACTTAGAAAATGATTTTTCTGCCAGAGATGAAGGCTGTTTGAAACTATAACAAGTGCATTAGCAGTTTTTTAGCTTCATTAAAAAAGGCGCAATAATTTGTACTGTATTAATCCACCTGTTAGGTCTCAAGCACTGCATTGCACCACGTTTTTGCGAATTACCCTTCAGCACCAGCGCATTGGGTTCAAGCAGCAACCTGGAACATCTCTTTATGATATGCTGCCCTTTCATTAAATCCTGCTCAGGTGCCTAAGTATTCATGTGGTTGGCATTCCCGCCTGGCCATCTTTGCCCCAGTTCCGCAGCTCAGTTCTACTACAGTACATCCCAGTCTCCACTAATCCAGGTCGAATGCTCAGCTAAACTCTTGTTGTACACCAGCTCAGTTGAATCTCTTGTAACGCTGCAATACAAACTCACAAACTTGCTGCATCAGTGCTACAAGTCGAACCCTAAGACCTGCTCATCCAGACCGGGTACTTTCTAAATCCATCTCGCCAGGATAGTGAGTTGCAATTGCCTTGAAACCGGAGTTAGCAGCTTCAGTGCAAACACACCTATAGACCACCTCTTATATAGACTCTCCAATTACTGGAATAATTTCCTGGCTGCTAAACAGTTAGAGAATCTGTTACCATGTTTTAGCACCTAACCTGAGAGTTGCATAATGTAGAGATTGAAGCCCCAATTCCAAAATGTCACTTGTTGGGCTTCCTGCTCTAGTTTAAATGAAATCAGTTTAATCAGCAGATTATGACCAGATAACTAGTTAACCTGCTGCCAGGTAGTCCTCCATATTCATAGGCTCTGCATAACAGATCGCCAATTGAAAGGTAATATTCTGCCTATGCACAGGGTATGCAGAAAGCTGCCAGTCAATAGTGTGCTATAAAGAGCTTAACATTCGCAAAGCTGGTACATCTGTAGCAGATAAAACAGTGATTTCATCAAAATTGCAACTAGAAATCCAGTAAGTGACATCGCTGGAATCAGGGTCTCTGCCCCTACATCATACTGTTCTCAGATGACATAAAAGAAAACAGAGATCTTAAAAATCATAATTGATAAAGATCTGTCAAATCAATTTGCTTAATTTGACAAGGGGTTGATTGATATATGTGTTATGGCCACTTTACACGTCCCGATATCGTCATACAACTTTGATAAAAAGTCACGTGGTCCGTGCGTTGGCGACGATATCGTTCGTGCGTTGTATGGTGTAAATGACCAATTCGATGCAAGAACGATGCCAAAACGATATCGGGGGAGAAATGAGCAGGCTTTCCAACTGCCCGATATTGGATGGACGATCTGGCAGGATCGTGCTGTGTGACAGCGCAACACCGACTTGGAACACAAATTCCCCTATTCACTCCCATGTTAAATGGTCGTTCCCTGGTTCGCGGGTACAAGGGGGCGTATACATCGCAGTTGTGTTGCCTGCCGATATCTCCCTGTGTGACAGCTCCTGTGCGATCTTGGATTTCATCCAAAAAAGTGTGTGCTCCCGTGCCATTGTATACAATATCGAAACGATGTTGGGACGTGTAAAGTGGCCATTACACCCGTTTAATCCAAAGATAACCCTAAATTATTTAAAAAAAAAAAAGGGGGAAGGAATAAGAAAAAGCAAATATTCACAAAGTTTTGTCTAAAGTTGTTCAAGTCTAGCTCTTGTTATATTTTGTATGGGTTAGGACAAGGAAAGCTGATATGTTAATTTGCATTAAGGGATTTTTTGATAAAGTCCTTTGTAATTGATTGTATCTATGAATTAAACATATTTCATTTGCAGCATAACACACATGGACAGAAATTAGACCAGTAAGATAGTTCAGACGCTTTAAGATTCAAGAGTGCAGAAATTAAACATTCGAACATCCGGCCGATTGTATGTTATGTTAATGAAAATTATAGCTCGTTAAGTAATATAAAACTTCACACGTAAGCGCACATATCCTGTTGTGTCTCACTGCTAAGAAACCATACATTGAAAATATTTATCACCTGAGTTCAAAGAATCTGCCTGCTAAGCTGTTATTTTCTTAGCTGCAAATGTCTGCTCCTGAGCCAGGAAGGCGCTCACGTCCTCGTGGAGCCACACTGCCCTCTTATGTGTAGTAGTCAGTCAGGACAGCCTAAAACTCCAGCTCTGACTTCTAAAATGAACATGTTTTCAGCCTGTCAACTGGTTTCTAAGAATGCAACAAGCATTCCACATACAGAAGAATGGAATTTACACATGTATAACACATATAATGCCCGGCTCCTCTCACTACTGCTTATCAAATAAGAATCATCAGATCAGACTTATCAGACAAGGCTCATACAGACTCATGGTAATATTCCAACACCGCTTGCTGTCATCTGCATTTGCAAAACTGGTCTTACAATCTCATTGTAACACTGCATGTTAAATCTACCTGTGCCTGCTGCAATGACCTCCATTGCAATATCAGCCTGACTCATATACACTCATGGTAAATCTGCCTCTGCATTTATTGTAAACTCGCCTATGTCATCGGTATGCTTTATATTCTTTACTCACCAGTATATGACTATTTCCCACACTGTAAATGTTGTCTTGTTGGAGCTATGATAGTGTGGAGCCAGCTTTGCCTAATGTGTGATCTGTGACCTTTCCTCATCTATTTATCCCTTGCTATGAGTAGCAGCTGCTAATTACCTGATACCATGTGACTTCCCACAATCCTTCTCACCTGATTCTTTAGTGTGCCCTATAAATTTAGTTCATTCTTAAGTGGTACACGTGTGTGGGGGGAGGGGGGGTTAGCACATGTAGCATTCCATGCAAAGTGGCATTGAATGCTAAGTGGCTTGCAGTTACTTCATAGCAGTTAGTCAGGGCGGGAGTCAGGTAAGCCACTCTCTAAAGGTAGCTTCACACACAACAATATTGCTAGGCAATTTCACTGGCAATTTGCTGGTTGCAGTGACATCATGGACACATTGTTCTATTTTGTTGCTGTGTACAAATGGAACTATGTGTCCATGAGTACCTTAACATTTTTTTTCCTCTTACCACGTCTTTTACTTCAGTGTCTATTGTTGTATGTGCCTTTGCTATTCACCTTTACTGCCCCATCCACCCTCAACAAACCCTCATCCATATAAGCCCTTCTCGCCTTCCCACTACTTTATTGAGATCTCATACTCTCTTCAACGTACAGAATAATGTCAGACCACCATATTCCAGGCTGTTGCCTCAGAAACAAAGTCACAATTACTAAAACTATTTGCCTTTTCTCTTTTTACTGCTGCTCCTGTCAGATGATATCTCACCAAATCCTGGTCCACCCACCACCAACTTTAACCCCTCTCCCACCACACATAAAAACCATGCTAACCTTATCAACATTACCTGCACACCTTTATCTCCCCCTTTTAATTGTGCTCTCTGAAATCCAAGGTCTGTATGCAACAATCTTCCCTTCATCCACAACTACTTTCTCACTAACTCTTTTTTACTCCCAAGCTCTCAGAGACCTGGATCCAGGACTCAGACACAGTGTCCCCTGCCGCTATTTCTTATGGTGGCTTACATTTCTCTCATTCCCCAAGACCTGGGAACAGACATGGTGGTGGAGTTGGCTTACTCCTGTCCCCACAATGTACTTTCCAGGTCATCCGACCAGCCCCATCACTCTCATTCCCCTCTTTTGAGGTCCACACATTTCAGCTCTTCCGTCCCCTCAGAGTAGCGGTGGTATTCCGCCCCCCAGGGTCACGTACCCAGTTCCTCGACCATTTTTCCACGTGGCTGCTGCATTTGTTGTCCTCAGAATTACCAACTCTTATTCTGGGAGACTTCAATATCCCCATAAACAGCCCCATCTCCCCATCTGCATCCCAGCTCCTATCTCTAACCACATCTCTTGGCCTCTCACAGCTCTCAACCTCAGAGACACAGAAGGATGGTAATATCCTTGACCTGATCTTTGTCCAGCTCTGTTCAACCTCCTCCTTAGATAAGTCACCTCTTCCCCTCTCTGACCACAACATTCTCTCGTTCATGCTCACATACAGTCGCCCACCCCAGCACAGTCTGACTTATTACACATTCAGAAATCTGCAGGCCATTAACCCTCATACGTTCACAGACGCTCTACACTCATCACTGTCCCCAATCTCTTCATTCTCCTGTCCCGATCTAGCAGTCAATCACTTAAATGACTCTCTCAGAAGCTCCCTGGACCAAGTAGCGCCCCTCACCCTCAGAACCTCCAAACACAGGGTGAAACAGCCCATGCTCACATCACAAACTTGATTCCTCCAGCAATGCTCTAGGAGTGCTGAACGTCTATGGAGGAAAACCCGCACTCCAGAAAACTTCATTCACTAGAAAGTTATGCTGAGAACTTACAACTCTGCCCTTCACCTTGTCAAACAGAACTACTTCACCACCCTGGCCTCCTTACTATCCAACAATCCAAAAAAAGGAGATTTTTGTGTACTCACCGTAAAATCCTTTTCTCTTAGCCTCTAATTGGGGACACAGACCGTGGGTGTTATGCTGCTGTCCACTAGGAGGCGACACTAAGCAGAATCTGCAAAAGAGTAACAGTGACTCCTCCTCTGCAGCATACACCCCTGGAACAGGCATTGCCTCACCAGTTTTGTGCTAAAGCAGTAGGAGAGTTAATACATAATACAGTAAAGATAGAGCCCGTAACCACACAGGAACCTGTGGAGACAGATATAACTAACAAGTTAATCACGGGGTATTCGAAGTAATATTACTACAACAAAACCTGTGGCTACACAGGCACGTGCGCAACCCATGAAGAAATCGACAGAACAATAATGTATAACACGACCTGTCACTAGACAGGCCCACAATACTACAAGGCCTGTGACGAAAAACAGGCCAAGTTCAAGCATTCGACAGTTAAAACATGATCAATGCAAACATGAGTCAACATGTTAACAGCTGAAAACTGCGTAAGAACTGTGGAACAATGTCAACCATACAACAGCTAAAAAGCTACTAAGAACTGTGAAACAGAACCCACAAGAAAACCAGGGTGGGTGCTGTGTCCCCCAATTAGAGGCTAAGAGAAAAGGATTTTACGGTGAGTACACAAAAATCTCCTTTTCTCCTTCGCCTCATTGGGGGACACAGACCGTGGGACGTCCTAAAGCAGTCCCTGGGTGGGAAAAAGTAATGAAACTAGCCACACTGAAATTGGTCAGTGAGGAACTATGCACCTACAAGCGTGCTGCTGTCGCCTGTAGCGCACGTCTACCCAGACCTGCATTGTCGAGGGATGAGTGTAAGCCCTGTAGAGAATTGAGTATGTGCGTAAGCCAACTTCTTTGGCTGTCTATACACTCATTATGGCGACACTTGGTGTCGAACGGCCTAAGGAGCCCTCATGGCCGTAATCGAAGGTGCTGTAACACTGCGGGAATGAATGAAGTTTCTATGTTCTAAGCGTCTTGATTGGTTAGACTAATCCACTAGCTCAAAGGAGCCTTATATGCTGATAAGTGATTATTTCTTCCTCCTGGAATAAGGAAAAACGGGGAATCCGACCTCTTGAAGAGGCATTGGTCCTGGATGCTTAGCTGCGTAAGGACTTGACAAAATCCTGCCTATGTAGGTTCTCTACGGCCAGCCCGAATGGGAGTCGGGCTCAGCGATGGCAGAGACACAATCATTGAGGTGGAAGGAGTATACCGACTGAGAAGCAGGAGGTATCACTGTAGGACAGTCTTGTTCATGTAGAGGACCAGACAAGATGTTTACATGAGAGCGCTGAATTGGCACCTAAACATATTACTTTCTGGATGAAAATGCTAAGGGTAAAATCCCCTAGAGGCCAAAAAGGTGGCTCTTATAGAGCCGAGAAGACGAAGAACTGATATCACGGGAATAGTGAAGACCTTAAAAAGGAGACCCTTTGAATAAAAGGGTTTTCATGGAGACCTGGTGACAAGAAGTTCTTGTAAGAAAGTAAAAACAGGCTGAAAACCTGCTGTGTGAGATATCTCAAAGGCAGACCTGAGTCTAGGTCTGAGTGTAAGAAAAGAAAAGTTCTTGGTATGAAATAGGGTCAAGGAAAATGACCCATATGTGTGCTTGGAACTAAAGATAAACAAACCAATCGCCCGCGAGGTATATAGTCGAGAAGGTTGGTATACTTGCTGTGACTGTGGTCACTACAATATTCAGGGAATAAAACTCCTGGTGTAGATTCCAGGCGTCAAGGTTATGCCACGAACGTCAGAGTTGAGAAATTCCGAGGGAGAACTGGTCCTGAGAGAGCAGGTCTGGACTGTCTGTTAGTCGTCCTAGTACTGCCGGTATGAATTGGACGATCTTGCATCCAAATGCATCTGGGCCCGCTTGAGAACACAGGGATGATCCAGTGACATTCCTATTTAACCCTCCGCACTATTCTGATAGTGGAAAAGAATATAAGGAAGACAGAAAAAAACAGGTCCATCTTGGACTAGTACCTCTGTCCTATGGCTGTTGAACCTAGGACCTACTAGAAAAAAATGGAACCTTAGCATGAGGCGTGAGGCCGTCAGGACCACATTTGTCGTTTCCTGGTGCTGGCAGCCTTGACAGGGGCATCTGGATGCAAGGAACGCATTCCGGAGTTCATCTGTTGACAAGCTAGCCTGGTATGAGCACCGCTGCCAGAACCGTATTGCGGAATTCCACCCGGTGAGGGGTGTGACGATTATTTGTCATCACTTGGAGACTGAGGTTTCCATCCAGGCGGTTGACATATGCTACAACTGTGGCGTAGTCCGACTGTATTCAAGAAGTCCAACTGTCAGAGGGTGACTGAATGATTTCAGTACCAGAGATACTGCCCGAATGTTCGTAGACCGAGGGACGCCTACAGGCGTGAACGGAATTACTGGCCTGTACCTTGTGATGGGAGTACATCACTCCATATCGTGTTCCTGGACCATGTGTGAGCGTGGATAGTTGAATCGGCAGTAGGTGCAGCTGCACCTATGGAACTGCTTTCCATGTTGTTACTACCCTGTGTAGGGCTCTTATAGCCGCTCTGAAGGATTGAGGAAATTGCTGGAGACTGTGGATTTCCAAACGAAGGATCAGAGGGCTGTCAGGGAAAATCTGATATGGCTGAGACTGCAAATGTGATGCAGCAAAGTGTGGCCTTCAGGAATACACAGCAGAGCTGGGACTCTAGGAGTTCGTGTAACCTATGCCTTACAATTGGTTTTTGCCCCATGAGGGTAATCTGTAAACCGGTACCTCTTAACGTGCCCATGGACCGTGTACTCAGACTCCTAAAATAATGCATTGAGGAGTAAGATGTCCATAACTGAGAGACCGTAGGAACGCATTATAGCCATTTCCAACCTCGGGCTGTATTTATGAGCTATTGATCTTATAGTATTCACTCCTGACTACTAAGTCGAGAAAGACTGACTGCACGGGAGAAGATTATGGCACCGCCCTGCTGAGGGCCGTAGGGCCCATCGAATGGGATAGTGCAATCGCGGGACTGTGAGGTCCAGTGTTGAAGCGGGCGGAGCAGAGGACATGTGCGTGATATTGTCAAGTGAAATACCTAATATAGGTATAGTGATGAGATTGACAGCTTTTTATTTGAGATGTGTGGATGGGATCCGGGTATACTTGTGCGGACACAATTTTTGGCCCGAGTCCCCAACAGAGGGGATCGAGGGGTGCATGGTACCTAGATTCCAGATACCGGTAGATGAACTGGCAAACATTCGCGGAAAGTTTAACAATTGCTAGATAGTTGTAGGATATATGAGCCTCTAATGAGGTTTTCAATAGTGGGGCCCGAGAAAAAAACCTATTAGCTAAACCTGCAGTAAGTCTACCACTAAAGAGGTCTTTGCGTGATGACCGATCTTTGGGAGAATGAGCATATCTCAGACCCTTCCTAACGATTCCAATGACTGGAATTTATTATACCGGTGGTGATAAGGGCAGTCTTGATGTGTCCTGGATATGGGAAGCGCTTCAGCTGTCTTAGCGCCTGAGGTTAATCTTGACCCGTACTTCTCCGCACAGGCATCTAGAGGCATTGAGGAAATGTGATGGCCTCCACATGAGGACTTTCGTTTCCCATTCACGTTACTAGATGGCAATCTACTAGCGATGGTAGAGGGCACAATTATCGCAGGAAAATTGGTAGCGTCCAGGGTTTACTATTCAGATAGTCCAGAGGACACGACCCGAGCTGCCTGGGTCGCCAGCGCAAGATCGGCGGCCATGAAGTGAACTGCAAGATACACATGTAAATGTGAAATGCAGATGCGTACCTAAAGGCAGACCATTAATTGTAGCCTTAGGTGGGCCGACTATAACCTGCATTCGACTAGCTCAGTTACCGTGCTGAATGCTGACAATTTTTTTTTTTTTTTTTTTTTTTTTTTTATATAACCTTCTAAATCACAACACATTATTGCACTGCCTCTCGTAGCCTATGGTACCATTCATGGCGGAGATAAGCGGACAAGGTGCAGTGGGATATAGTACTGCTGGATGTCCTGCCATTGCTACTGGTGACTGGAACACAGCATAGCTCGATTGTATGTTCCAGAGTCCCTGTGGGCAGCCTTATACTCTTGGGTGAAGGCTGCTAGGTGGCACTTCTAGGACACTTGACACCAGGCTGCGGCTGCACTACATGAGGGCTGCAGCAGGGGAAGGGTTGCTGAAACCCTGACAATATGCGGACTGTGCCTGATGACTGACGCAGGAGTTAAACCCTGCTGAGTTATTCAAAATCCCAAACAATAATGCACTAGTTGTGCAGATTGTCTTAAAACCTTTCAGCTGCAGCAGGGAGGAAGCTCTATGAAGGACAGAGCTTCTATGCATGTAGTGTCCTGCTGCTAGATAGAGCCTATAGAGAGCCCTGCCAAATCCCCTTTATTTGTGTGACTGTAGCAGGGCACCACCGCTATGGATGAATGTGCACTGCATCCAACAGTGCCCTCCTGAAGACAATGGCCGCCACTGTCTGTAGAGGGGGCGGTCCAGCCCTGAAAGAGCGCGCAGGAGCTCTCGTAGAGAACGAGAGGCGCCAGAAACAGCTGTCCCGCCCCCGTTATGATGAGGCTGCTGTCCGGTCCGCCCCTGCTATGACGCTATCCGCGTAATCTGGAAAGGCGGGCCGGGGGCGGGCAATAGGCGGCGGCTTCACACTAGGCCGAAGCCGCGGCCTAAATTAGAAAACCCATGCCGCAAATGGCTCCGGGCCGGCGCGGATGTCCAGGAGGGGGCCAAAAAACACCCGGACCCCGCCGAAACGCCTGGGCCCTGCCGCGCTGTGTCCCGCAGGAGGTCCAGAAGGCTGTATCTCCTGCGTTCTGCTGCCGGTATGTGTCTGCTGCCCCAGGGGCCCCAGGTGACTGGCAGCATGGGAAGCTGGAAGGAGCTGCATCCTGTGTGGTGGATGCCTCCTTGTCTTTGCGCCGGGGACCAGGCTGCCTCCCTGCCTGAGGCATTTGTGCAGGGAGCGTAGGGGCTTCTGGCCCATGGTATTGTGAAGGCATTGGTACTGCCGCAGTCCCTGTCCCTGCTAAAATAGCAGGGGAGGTTGGGGGGAGCCCTTATTATACCCCATGTCACTGCTGAGATCCCAGAGTCCGCAGTACTACCGGGGGGGTTGGGGGGGACCCATATTACACCCCATTTTCCCTCAAAGGTCCCTGAGTCCGCAGTACTAGCTGTGGCTCTGTAGGTGTAGGGATTGTAGCCCAGATAGGGCCTGTACCTGGTGCTGCCTCCACCTAATACCATTAGGGAGGAATCCTTCTATCCACATCCAGATGGAGGTCCTGCTGTTCTCGACATCATGGATGGATCTATAGCCCCTAACCTGAGGGAGGTCCGGGTCTATTCTCGACCTCAGGGTGGCTGGGGCCTCTCAACTTCTAGCCAGGTACCCACAGGGGCTGGAGAAGGAGGACGGACGCATGAGGATTCATGGAGGTCCGTGTGTATCTCTACTTAATCCAAAAACCCCAAGGGGGGATGGACAAGGAGGAACGGCATATAAAAGTTAAAAAATGAAAATCTCAACCTCAGCTCTGCAGCCCACAAGGTGGTGAGAGGAGGGAGTATGCCGGGGGCCGCTCCGGGCCCACTTTTCTTCGAATCCAAGAGATCGAACGAAGAGAGGAAATGTGTGTGCTCTCCTAAGACACTAAGCAAAAACTGGTGAGGCAATGCCTGTTCCAGGGGTGTATGCTGCAGAGGAGGAGTCACTGTTACTCTTTTGCAGATTCTGCTTAGTGTCGCCTCCTAGTGGACAGCAGCATAACACCCACGGTCTGTGTCCCCCAATGAGGCGAAGGAGAAAAGACACCTTTCACGCTCTCCTCAGTCCTAAAGTGCAGGCCCCCATCACTGACCTCTGTGCTGATGATCTGGCTTCTTACTTCACAGAGAAAATAGAAAACATCAGTCAGGAAATCAACTCCCAACCTCAAATCACTGTTATCCCTACCTCTCCCCACATTTCCTCCAGCTCACTCTCCACTTTTGACCCAGTCACAGAAGAAGTCTCCAGGCTCCTCTCTCTTCCTCTCGTCCCACCACATGCATTGCTGACCCCATTCCTCCACACCTACTCCAGTCTCTCTCTCCGGTGATCACCACTCACCTAACCAAAATCTTCAATCTCTCTCTGTGTCTCTTCTGGCCTCATCCCCTCCTCCTTCAAACACTATCATTACTTTATCACTTAAGAACACTTCTCTTGACCTATCTTGTACAAACAACTTCAGACCAGTCTCCAATCTCCCCTTCATCTTTAAACACCAGGAGCGCCTGGTCTACTCCCGTCTCACTCATTGCCTCTCTACTCACTCTCTTCTAGATCCATTACAGTCTGGTTTCCGCCCCTACATTCTACAGAAATTGCCCTCACCAAAGTGACCAATGACCTTCTGACAGCAAAACATAATGGTGACCACTCTTTGGTTATTCTTCTTGATCTCTCTGCAGCCTTTGACACTGTTGAACACCATCTCCTACTCTCCATGCCGCACTCCATCGGCATCAAGGACAAGGCTCTCTCCTGGTTCTCTTCCTATCTTTCTGACCGCTCTTTCAGTGTATCATTTGCTGGCTCCACTTCCTCCCCTCTTCCTCTTACTATTGGGGTCCATCAGGTTCAGTCCTTGGACCTCTTCTCTTCTCTATGTACACGGCCCCTATTGGACAGACCATCAGCAGATTTGGCTTTCAGTACCATCTTCATGCTGATGACACACAACTATACACTTCTTCCCCTGACCTTACTCCCGCTCTAATAAAGAACACCAATGACTGTCTGACTGCAGTTTCCAATATTATATCCGCTCTCTATCTGAAGCTCAACCTTTCCAAAACTAAACTTCTTCTGCTCCTGCCCTCCACTAACCTCCCTAAACATGACATCTATCTCTCAGTGTGCGGCACCACGATAATGCCTAGGCAGCAGGCTTGCTGTCTGGGTGTTATGTTTGACTATGATCTTTCCTTCACCCCATATATACAATCTCTCACCCGCTCTTGCCGCTTGCACCTGAAGAACATCTCTATAATTCGCCGCTTTCTCACCTAGGAAACCACAAAAACCCTCACTGTGGCCCTGATTCACTCCCGACTTGATTATTGTAATTCTCTTTTAATTGGCCTCCCCCGCACTAGACTCTCCCCTCTCCAGTCCATCCTTAATGCAGCAGCCAGGATCACCTATCTAGCCAACAGTTACTCAGACGCTTCTGCTCTATGCCAGTCATTGCACTAGCTGCCTATACACTATATGATCCAATTCAAACTGCTTGTTCTCACCCACAAAGTTCTTCACAGTGCACCACCACCCTACATCTCCTCCCTCATCTCTGTCTATCACCCCACCTGTTCTCTTCGCTCTGGAAGTGACTTTAGACTCACTTCTGCATTAATCCGAACCTCCCACTCCCGACTCCAAGACTTCTCCCAAGCTGCACCAATTCTCTGGAATGCTTTACCCCAAGAAATTAGGTGTATCTATAACTTACATACTTTCAGGTGATCCCTAAAGACACATCTTTTTAGGGCGGCCTATCATAATACCTAGTCAAAGTAATCTAGATATAGCCTATCCGCTCCATCAGTCTCAAGCGGATCACAAATAACGGTTGGTGGCCACGTATTCTGCTCCTATCTGTTCCCCATCTCCTCAAGTTGACTATACCAACATTGTAAATAAACACCTGTACTGTGTGTCACCCCCACCCCATTGTTAGATTGTAAGCTCTTATGAGCAGGGCTGTCATTATTTTGCTCTAATTATTGTATTGTATTATGCTTTGTATTGTATTGTTTTATGTATTGTATTTTCTGATAACTGTTTCTTATGATTAAGTATGAACCTCTGAATTGTGAAGCGCTGCAGAATATGTTGGTGCTATATAAATAAAGATTATTATTATTCATAGGATCAGCAGTTGGAACCTGAAATCGGACAAATGCTGGATCCTTCTCTTCCTTGCCATCATTTGTTGGGGGAGAGCTATGAAGTGCCCATAAACCGACTGTGGCCTGATCCCTGTGACATTGGAGTGTTCAGACTGTTCACTGTGTATGGGGGTGGTTTAAATCACAGTTTCAGGAGCATTCACATATTTGCTCCATAGTAACAGATTAAAATGAGCCTATTCTGGTAATAAAAATATATATGCCTGCCATCCTAAAACATGATTACTTGAGCCTTCTTTTCCAGCATCCTCTCTCTCTACATTCATATTTACTAATTTTGTAGGATGTTCAGAAGGGATCGCTGCACAAAAGGGACATAGCGTCGCTCATCTCAAGACAAATGGCTTGCCACAAGGGTATGAACGTTCATTTCAGACACTTACTATTGTACTCTAAAGTATCTTGAATTTTTTGCAGTTTATTTAGTGCAACAAAACAACGTTGCTCCAAGTTTTGGAACATATGTGACACAAATGAGCAGATGTTTCAACCTCTCACGGATTTCTGTCATAGGCACCAGGTAACAAAATGGTAGTCAATGAATAAAATGGTAGTCAATGAATCTCAAACAACTTCTTCTCCCTACAGAGCTTGGCCCCCTGCAAAAAAAACAAACCTCAAGATACTTTAGAGTGCAGTTTTCTATTTTTTATAGCATTTAGGTTTATACCTAGTGCAACAAGAAATTCTCCACCATGCCAAGCGCAGAACAAAACAGTTTGTTCATTGCTACGATTTTCTCATTAGTTTGGGACTGCTAGCTGTACAGAAAAAGAGAGACTCCTCTCCAAAACCATTTACATGCAGATATAGTGGTCATCGATAAAAAAAAAAAAAAAAACAATAAAAAAAAAGTGTTTAAATTGCATGTAGCTGTGTTACTTTAGCAGCAGCTACAGGGAGAAAATAAAGCTTTATTCTGCCTGCAGCCGCTCAATTCCAGTCATTTGGGTAGTGCAGGGGGCTGTCGCAGTCATCACACACTACACAGTGAACCCACCTATCACTCCTCTTGAATGATAGCCTGCCAGTGAGCGATAAGTGTGTGCTCATTGTGTAGGATGTAGTGACTATTTCAACCCCAATAACTGGAAGAGAGTGGCTGCAGGAAGAATAAAAGTTATTTTTCTCCCTGCATGCAGCCACTACTTTAGTATCACAACCAGGCACGATTTAAGCACCGATTATCAGCAGCTTATCCCAATAGTTATAGGTACAGTTCAGGATGCAACAGCTTAAACGTAAATGCTGCTCTGCATACGGAAATAAAAGAAAGGTCAATCAGTGGAACAAAACTCCTAGTGGGCTTTGTTCCACTCAACAAATCCAAACAAGAAACAATAACCCATATAAGCAGTTCTGCTTCAAGCCAACACATCTTTATTTAGCGTTATCAAAGGTTTTGATATCCAACACCCCTGGAAGAGAGACTTTTCTTTGAGCTGTTTATTTGCGCAGTTATCTTGCTTTTTGGCCCTACATCAGTTAAACTGAAGTAAGGGGCATAGCTAGATTTTAAACATGGAAAGATGGTAACTGAAGGTGTCAGGAAATGGGAATAACTATACTTCAATATTATCACGTTGTGTAAAAAGTCATTCATAGAGAAGGTAACACATGCTGCAAGGGCAAGATCCATCCTGTGTGATATAAGAGCTGATTAAAAATCATGAAAGTTGTGAAAAGGACTGAACAATGAAAAAACTTCAATAGGCAAAGAAAAATATAGCAGTATATCATATTTTGAAACAATTTCTTTTTTGCTGCATACATCATCATACATGTGCATCCATTTATAAGGAACAGCATGATATAGAACTAAAGAAGCAGAGCAGATTGATATACAATTTAAACCAGAAGTTTACCTGCACTATATGAAAAGACATACAGTGTTGGCCAAAAGTATTGACACCCCTGCCATTCTGTCAGATAATACTCAGTTTCTTCCTGAAAATGATTGCAATCACAAATTCTTTGGTATTATTATCTTCATTTAATTTGTCTTCAGTGAAAAAAAACACAAAAAGAATTGTCCTAAAGCCAAATTGGATATAATTCCACATCAAACATAAAAAAGGGGGTGGACAAAAGTATTGGCACCCTTAGAAAAATCATGTGATGCTTCTCTAATTTGTGTAATTAGCAGCACCTGTAACTTACCTGTGGCACCTAACAGGTGTTGGCAATAATTAAATCACACTTGCAGCCAGTTGACATAGATTAAAGTTGACTCAACCTCTGTCCTGTGTCCTTGTGTGTACCACATTGAGCATGGAGAAAAGAAAGAAGACCAAAGAACTGTCTGAGGACTTGAGAAACCAAATTGTGAGGAAGCATGAGCAATCTCAAGGTTACAAGTCCATCTCCAAAGACCTGAATGTTCCTGTGTCTACCGTGCGCAGTGTCATCAAGAAGTTTAAAGCCCATGGCACTGTGGCCTAACGTCCCTAGATGTGGACGTAAAAGAAAAATTGACAAGAGATTTCAATGCAAGATTGTGCGGATGGTGGATAAAGAACCTTGACTAACATCCAAACAAGTTCAAGCTGCCCTGCAGTCCGATGGTACAACAGTGTCAACCCGTACTATCCGTCGGCGTCTGAATTAAAATGGACTGTATGGTAGGAGACCCAGGAAGACCCCACTTCTTACCCCGAGACATAAAAAAGCCAGGCTGGAGTTTGCCAAAACTTACCTGAGAAAGCCTAAAACATTTTGGAAGAATGTTCTCTCTTTTTGGGCAAAGGCATCAACATAGAGTTTACAGGAGAAAAAAAAAAGAGGCATTCAAAGAAACGAACATGGTCCCTACAGTCAAACATGGCGGAGGTTCCCTGATGTTTTGGGGTTGCTTTGCTGCCTCACTGGACTGCTTGACCGTGTGCATGGCATTATGAAGTCTGAAGACTACCAACAAATTTTGCAGCATAATGTAGGGCCCAGTGTGAGAAAGCTGGGTCTCCCTCAGAGGTCATGGGTCTTCCAGCAGGACAAGGACTCAAAACACACTTCAAAAAGCACTAGAAAATGGTTTGAGAGAAAGCACTGGAGACTTCTAAGGTGGCACCAATGAGTCCAGACCTGAATCCCATAGAACACTTGTGGAGAGATCTAAAAATGGGAGTTTGGAGAAGGCACCCTTCAAATATTAGGGACCTGGAGCAGTTTGCCAAAGAAGAATGGTGTAAATTCCAGCAGAGCATTATAAGAAACTCCTTGATGGTTACCGGAAGCGGTTGATCGCAGTTATTTTGGCTAAAGGTTGTGCAACCAAGTATTAGGCTGAGGGTGCCAATACTTTTGTCCGGCCCATTTTTGGAGTTTTGTGTGAAATGATCAATGTTTTGCTTTTTGCTTTATTCTCGTTAGTGTTTTTTCATTGAAGACAAATTAAATGAAGATAATAATACCAAAGAATTTGTGATTGCAATCATTTTCAGAAGAAACTGATTATTATCTGACAGAATTGCAGGGGTGTCAATACTTTTGGCCAACATTGTATGTATGTTTTTCTCACTATCTGACATTAGAATAAACCTTTCCTGTTTTAGGTCAATTAGGATTAAAATAATTATTTTTGACAAATGCCAGAATAATGAGAGAGAGTGTTTTAAGGCATATTTATCACTTCCTGCACACACAGGAAGTCACAAGTTTACATACATTTCATTAGTATTTAGTGCCATTGCCCTTAAACTGTATGACTTAGGTCAAACGTTTTGGATATCCTTCCACTAGCTTCTCATAATAGTTGGTAGCAATATGGGCCCATTTCTCCTGACAGAACTGGTGTAACTGGGCCATGTTTGTAGGTCGCCTTGTTCGCACATGCCTTTTCAGTTTTTCCCATACATTTTTAAAAGGATTAAGATCAGCGCTTTGTGATGGTCACTCCAAAACATTGACTTTGTTCTCCTTAAGCCACTTTGTAACCAGTTTGAAAGTATGCTTTGGTTCACCTTTAACTTCCTGGCTGATGTCTTGAGTATTGACTTGGCTTTAGTATTACCATATAATCTTCTTTCCTCAAGATGCCACCTATTTTGTAAAGTTCACCAGTCAGTCCTGTAGAAAAACAACTCACAACATGATGCTGACATTCCAGTGTTTCACAGTTGGGATGGTGTTCTTAGGCTTCCAAGCTTTTCCCTTTTTTTCTCTAAACATAATGATGGTCATTTTGGTCGAATACTTCAATTTTAGTTTCGTCAGACCACAAAACAGGTCTCCAAAAATGTAGGTCTGTGATCCTGTGTGCAAACATTATTAATCTGGCTTTGTTATGTTTATTTTGGAGTAATGGTTTCTTTATGGTAGAGGAGCTTTTCAGCTCATGTTGATACAGCACTAGTTTCGCTGTGGATAATGCCACAATCTTACCACCTTCCGCATCATCTTCACAAGGTCTTTTGCTTTTGTTCTTAGGTTCATATGCACAACTCTGAGCAAAGCACATTCATCTCTGGGACACAGAAGCTTTCTCCTTACTGAGTGGTATGATAGCTGGACATTCCCATCTTGTTTTGTACTTGCATGTAATCTTTTGCAGAGATAAACGAGGCTCCTTCAGATACCTGGAAATTGCACCCAAGGATGAACCAGACTTGTGCAAGTCCACAATTCTCTTCCAGATATCTTGGCTGATGTCTTTAGACTTTCCCATGATGGTACACAAAGCAATGTATTTCAGTTGTAAATTAAAATAGATCCACAGGTGTGTCTCTAACTCAGATGTTGCCAATAAACTTATCAGAATCTTCCAAACACAATACATCATCATATGGGCTGTCCCAAATTGTTTAAAGGCATAGTAATCTTAGTGTATGTAAACTTTTGAATTTGCCAAAAGTAATAAAAATGCCTTAAAACATTCTTTCTCTCATTATTCTATCATTTGACAAATATTAATAATTATGGTAATCCTAATTGACCTAAAACAGGAAAGGTTTATTCTGATTTCATGTCAGATAGTGAGAAAAACATGCACGTGTCTTTTTATATAGTGTATGTAAAATTCTGGTTTCAACTGTATAGTTTAAGAAAATATTCAGAATTACGTGTAACTTACTTTAAGCGAATCAGGATGTGCAGTTAATATCCAGAGGGGCCAAATATTATTATTATTCAATATTAATATTATGGTGGGTTCAAATTGCATTTCTGCTGTGTGTTTAACGCAACAGTTTGATAGTAGAAACGCAATCTAACACAATGTTGCAGATTTGCACAAAATCTGTAGCATTGTGTTATATACCGTTTGTTGTCTGAAAAAACGTTGCAGTCTGCATTTCTCTGTGCGTTTCAACAAACGCATACTTACCAACACATGCCTATGTTGTCATGTGTTAGCATGCGTTTACGCGTCCGTCATGTTGCGTTTCTGCTTCTGCCAAAGGGATGTGTTAAATGCACAGCAGAAACGCAATGTGAACCTACCCTTAAGTATTACTTAATATTGAGCAGAATTAAATCTTTGAAAATGCAGCTTCAAGAAAATGGAGTTATTGTAAATTGTAGTACACAAAAAGGTAGAGGCATACCCAGTAAATTAGGATTAGATTGAAATGGGTGGGCGTTCTTCTGGGGCCATCCACTTGGCTTCTGTAGACCAAAAGTACAAAGATAAAAACTGCACATCTTAAGTCACTTGGAGAAGCTTCACCACAGGCCTTGATTTTGCTGGATTCTGGTTGTCCCTATTTGGGGGAATCCCACCAAGCTCCCTAGATCCCTTTGACCTACATCCACTGAAAAAAACTAAATATCTGATGAGGGTCTACACTCAAAACGAACATAAAGTATTACAGTGCTTACCGAGGTGTAAAGAGTGGATATTAAATATTGATAATAAATTCTATATGAAGCATCTCAAAGTGCCTTTAGGTGTGCAGCAAGTGTAGTGCCTGCCCCTGGACTTGTAACTAAAACTTCAATGCTGAAGTTCTTTAAGATTTCAAAATACAATTCTACAATAAATGTTTAGATTGAATAAGGAATGAAGACTCTTCTCACTTGCCATTACTTGGGGTTGTCATTATCATGATGACAGGTTTACTTTAAAACCCCCAATAGGCTTAAAAGGGACAGTTCTACAGGTCTTTCACAGACATATGTATATGCACAGTCATCCAGAGGAGGAAAATCCGGCAATATTCAATGCAACAGGGTTCACTTTGAAACCAATACAGGAAAGTATAATTACATTTTAGAATTTTGTTTCAGATTATTCAATTATTAGAATTATAGACACAAATGAAAGTGTATGGATATAAAAACATTTAAATTATATTGCACACACTTCTCTGTGACATAGTTTAGGCATTACTTTCCATACTTTCCTTATAACAATATGTCTCTTGTCTAGTCTGTTAGCCCTGGGCCATTGCCAGTAATGAAATATTTTTCTTCTACCAATGAAAGTTGGTTTCCCAGCCCTCCCTTATATCCCGGTGTCACCTCACTTGACTTTTAATTTGTCGTGCGCTGTACACCTCTGGCAAGTGACTGTTATCAGCTTTATAAACTGCTTCACTACAGCCATAAAGGTAAAAGAATACAAAGAGCTTATGAAAATAAAATATTATACAGACATAGTATGTTACATTACAATCATTTAATTAAAAATGCACATCTGTAAATTTATTAAACAGTATAGCAAGTCGACTACATATCCAGAAATGACTGTAGTGATGTATGTTTGTGAAAGCTTAAGTCTATATCATCTAATATAAGCACACCCAGATGTAGCCAAAAAGCTCTACCACCATGCAGAACAGCATCATGCTGTAATAGTAATTCTTTGCACTCCTGCCTCTCAGCTCTATATGGCGACAGCTAGATATTACGAGTTGCCAAGCGGAACAGCACAGCTGTCAACCGTGTAATGGCCGCATCAGGTTACTGGAGATCCACTCATTCATCTGACTATGGGAAGATGTGCAGTACCCAGCAGCGGTCACTATACAGTTGGTGGAGCTGTGCAGTTCCATATCCGATCAGATTTGTCCGCCACTGGCACTGGAAACTGGATGTCGCACCCTCACCAGTCTGACATTGATGACCGATCCTGTATCAGTGGGGAGATTTACACATTTTGTACCACTTATAGCCAAGGACAGACTTTTGATTATTTACAAATCAAATATAAGTTACAACATTTAGTCATCGTTGCAATTGTTGGCACCCTCGAAATTGTTTCAGAAAATTAATTATTTCTCCTAGAAAATTATTGCAATTACAAGTTTTGTTAAAAGATTATTTCCTTTGTGTGTGTTGCAAAAAGACAAAGAAAAAAAAAGAGAAAAATAGGTAAAATTAACATAATTTCATGCAAAACTCCAAAAATGGGGCCAGACAAAATAATTTAATATTTGGTTCTACTAATCAGCGTGTGTTTCATATATATATGATATTTGCACGTATTTAGAAGGCTATGCTGGGGGTCATAATGTATATACATAGGAGGTGTTGGCATATCTAATTCTGCTTAATATTAAATGATAAAATTGTTACTATAAAATGATAATTATAATGGTATTAATATTAATATTGAGCAGAATTAATTCCAGATTATTGGTTTAGCCCTCCACACCAAGCATCGTCTCTTATGTGGCCTTTCTAGAAAATTAATTGCCCACCCTTGCCTTTACAAAATAATAGGCAAGTGTTATATTTTTGAATATATATATAAGACATCCACATAGAACATATATGTTAAACAAAGATTTCTGAATGAGACCTTAAAATAGACACCAGGCACATGCTCCACCTTCTGAGGTATGCATATGAAGAGGTTAGGCTAGGGTCAGACTTGCGTCTGCCCTTGAGCCTCATGGATCCAGCAGAAACTTAGAAAACGTCTGCCTCAGCGCATAGCGTTACCAGCAGGTATGTGCTGCCAGGCAATAGATCTCTATGGCAACCGAACGCTTACCACAGCCTCCGGCTCCACAGAGATCTCCATGATATGCTCTTTTGCAGAGCGCACAGGAAAATGCTGCAAACAGTGTTTCCTGTGCGCTCTGCAAAAGGGCATATCCTGTGGAGCCGGCAGCTACGGTAAGCGTCCGGTTGCCATAGGTATCAATAGTCAGGCAGGGCATAGCGTTACCTGTTGGTAACGCTATACGCTGAGGCAGAAATGTATTGAGTTTCTGCCAGATCCGCCAGGCTAGATGCAGACGCAGGTCTGACCCTAGCCTTATTCCCCTGTTAACAAGGATAGGCTGCCAATCAGGGGCATCTGCCCAAAGCAATCAGGAATTTGGAAGACTATGGAGCAAAGTGCTCCTGACAATAGAAGGCCGGACAAAAAAAAAAACTAAACTTTTTGAACAGATTATTTTTAAAGGGATCCAACCACCAGTATTTAACCACCTGTAAATCAGTAGCCACGGTTCGTGGCTCATGAGACATTAGGACATCACATGTGCCCCGCGTCTAATCACTGCCATCTTCTCTTGCCTTCAGACCAAATGAGTAATCACCATGAAGTGAGCGGCAACCGCAGTGCTCACTTTCTGTTCATTACCTGGTCTGAAGATCTGGAGACCAGAGCTGGTGGTGACTGGACACTGTGATTGCGTGACATTACAATGTCACATGAGCCCCAAGCCGTGATTACTGAAAGCACTGGATGACGGCAAGCACAGGATGGAAGTACAGTGTCTTTTATTTTGACTGGGGAGACAAAATGTAATCAATAATGAGGGGTTGTCCTAGTAAGGGACAACCCCTTTTAAAGGAGCATGAAGTGGGCATTGAAAAAGCCCTGCAGCATAGTGATTAAGCAGAAAGCAAAAAAAAAAAAAATGATATAGATATAATGCAATGCTTGGAGGATAATTAAATGAAAAAACATAAGAGGGGGGCAGGAGTTTGGCTTGCAGCAGAAAGACAAGCTCACAGGGAAGGAATAATCTATTTTGTTAAAGGGAATCTGTCAGGTCATTTTTACCTCCTAACCTATCACTATCTGTCCCTGCACCTTCCTAGCATGTCCCTGCACCTTCCTAGCACATCCCTGTCTCATCTAATAGTGTAATTTATTGGCTGTGAAAAATGACTAGGATACTCACATTTTTGCATGAAAATGCAGCATCCAGACCATGGTCTGTAGGCTGACAAGGCGGTCTCCAGGGCTCCGTCTCCCCTTTGCTGTAATTATGCCATGCTGGGTCTGAGAATTCATTCTTCTGCATGCTCCCGATTTCAAAATCCTGCCTCCTGCTTCCGGGTATGATGCACCGGCCGAATGTCATTTCCGGTCCGGTGCATTGAGGGTCTGTTCAGGCCGGCTCCGGAGCATGCGCAGTGTGCATGTTGAAGCCAGGCCGCACATCCAATAATCACCCACAACGCACCCGACCAGAAATTATGTCTGGCCAGTGCATCATACCCAGAAAAAGGCGGCAATTTCAAATCAGGAGCGCGCAGAAGAATGAATTCTCATGCCCAGGGGGGCGTAATTACAGCAGTGTGGTGCAGGGACAGGTAGTGACAGGTTAGGAGGTAAAAACAATCTGACAGGTGCCCTTTAATATGTTTAAAGAGAACCAATCACCAGAATTTAACCACCTGTAAATCAGTGCAGCAGGTGATTGACACGTACATCATAACATCTCTATTTGTTTTCTAATTCCTCCCAAGTAGGCTTGTTTTTCTGCTGCAAGCGCTCACCTTTCCCCCTTCGTCTCATCCAGAATCATTGGAGGTGGGGGGAAGGGGCTGTCTGTAATCAGTAGGCAGTGGCACCAAACTGTGGGCAGCATAAATCAAAGCCTGATTGTAGCCAGGTACATTTTCTCTGAAACACTCTGGCATTTCAGAAGAAACCTAGTTAGAAGAACTGGCCTAGGACCAAAGGCAAAGACGATACTTGCTAGCACCATTCACGGCCGGCTCATCCCAGTGACAGCAGTGCTGGATGAAGATGACCTGGGGCAGGACTGAACTAGTCCCATTTTTGCCTATGGTCCCAGGTCAGGTCTTTTAACTATATTTTATTTGAAATGCTGGAATCATGCAGCCGGGGTTTGATTTATGCTTCCCGTAGTTTGGGTAGCATGAATTATTTGACTGGTTCCCAGAAATTGGCACGTTAAATAATACCTGCTCATTGTGGACAAATCCCCATATATCAGTAAACGTACCTTTTCATGGTTTTCAATAAGTATTTCAACAACAATGTTCTGAAATTTCAGGTCCATGATGCCTGCTACTGTTTCTTCTTGAGGCCTCATTAGCGTTGGACCAAACACCACTCCCAAATTAGCTACGGTCATCAAATTCTTTTTGGCATTTTGGGAAACACTGGAGAAAGTCCAAAAAGGGAAAATTATACAAAAGAGTTAAGACTGTATTTTTTTCACTAGATTCTAACACAGATGAACTAGGTGATATTTCTAGTTTCATGAATACTTAATGGAATTGACCACACTTGGGCTAAAAGAATAACTACAGAATTATGAACCCTCGTAGTGTACAATCAGTGCTGTAAGAATGCTCCGGTGTTGACACCAAGAGCAATCAGACTAATTCCCTGGATCAAGTTCCCAGACTTGGTCTTAGCCCACTCACACAGCCAGATTACTCTGGATCCCCATTTTTGCACTGAGCATGCCAGGGACCCAGTTTTAAATGACACACCCACCCACTAGTGTCATTTACAATCGGATCCAGCAAAAAAAACAAAACAAAAAAAAAAAAAAACTATGTAACTTGCTATCTACCTTATGGAGAAGAAAAGAGGGGGAACAACCTGATGCAACAGGATACTCACGCATAGGTATTATCACTGATCCATGAGCTGAATCAGTGAGAATACCGATGCGGGTGCATCCACTTGCCTCACATTTCACAACAGCATTGGGGGGAATCTGGGAGGATACAGGTTTTACCCACATTTCCTTGGATTCCAAAAACGGCAGTGAAAAACCAGCCTAAGATGAGACAGTCCAACATGCACCAGATCTATCATCCAGCATCCAACACTGTGATATAGTTTGCAATTGTTAGAATAAATGTGGCTAGATTCACAAAGGATTAGTAACCTGCCCTAAAGTTTGATTAAGAATGCAAAAACACAGGCCGATAGTGAATGAGCATCCTAGGAACACAAATTCCTGACATTTGGGCAGTGTCAACACGCTGCAAATCACCCATTAGGCTGGCATCAAATCGGGTTTTTTCACTGATCAGTGTCCAACCAGGAGTGTCTCCAAAACTCAGAACAGGTGTCCATCTTTCAATTATACTTTTTCTCTGCAAGTTCCTCTCCTGGTTCTTCTCCTGGTTTTGGCACCCAAACTGGATGATGGGTACTGATCAGTGTAAAACTGCAGTTTGAAACCAGCCTTACAAGAGATAGACTCATCCATAGGGTGTAAGGATTCTTAGCAATTGTTCTGTGAACATGGAGGTGCAGTCAACGTCTCTAAACAGGCTGTTAAGGACAGCAGTCCATTCAGTGTAAATGCTCCCCAACAAGAAAAACAGCAGAAGCACCAATACAAACAAAGTGAGATGATGCTTACTTTGCCAAATGTTGAAAGAGTAGATGTAACATTTCCTGATTTTTCTCTGGAAGTTTGTAAACTAAAAAATGAACAGCGTTCACCCGAGATTCTGGACTTCCACTTTCTGTGGGAAGAAAAAATATAAGAACATATGGTAGTTACTATTCAACCTATGGAATAAGTACAGTATATATGCATCCATATTGTGCACCTATTTATTGTCTGTATACATTCCGCACTAAAATGTTTAAATGCTATCACAATGTGAATGACTCCTAGTGACAAGTGTATTTAATAAAAAATCTGTTAGCAAGAGCTGAAATGTGAAACAGGGGATAAGGGGCTATCCACAATTCTAATATTGTTACGGTGAGATTAGTGAGAGTGTAATACTGGGCACAAGATCATTCGTTAATAGGTCCAGAAGCCGGTAGAAGGAGATTGCGTACAGAGCCAGAACCCCACAGCACATTACTACTGATGTGGGAACAGAGCTACAGTACCTGAGAATGGCAATACCAGTGTAATGTGCTGTGGTGTTACAGCTCAATGTGGAAATTGCTTCTTCACAGATGAAGAGGAGTTGAACATTTATTGGAAGTAGTAATACCTAAAGTCACAAAACTGACAATTTAACAAGATTTACCCAATGACTTTGGCTTTTATCCTAACAGCCCTGCAACTTACAACGAAAATATTGAGCCAGAGCATAAGTTAGTATATGTGCAAAAGGGGCATGTTCACAGTTTGACCATTTCACAAGCAAAAACCAAAAGAAAAACACTAAATGTGCATATACCCTATAAAAATACAGTAAATCATAGTTGTACATTTAAATAACATTGGGTACTTGAATAACACGGTTTGATCAAAAAGCATAACATTTATCCCACCCCAACATGGTGCTCATGTCGGGACAGTCCTACTCCAGTATTAGAACTTTACCCTGTGTCAGTGACTTTAATGTGAATAAGGCCAGAGAAGAACAGTGCTCCAACTACAGGAACCTATCCATGGGAAGCTACAAAGATGAATTACCTAGTGGGAGGGACCACATTACCATTTGTACAATTGCCTAGAGTGAGGGACCAATCCCCATTTGTATGGAGTACAAAAAAATACAGAAAAAAGCAACCAAAAAAGAGCCAGAGTGCATGAATTGGTGTATGTGCAAAAGGAACATGTTCACACCATGACAATACAATATTTTTTGTGGCACTTCAAAAAGAATGCAAAAAAAAGTCAAAAGGTTATTTGTACCTGAAAATGGCATCAACATAAAAAAAAAGTAAGCTCAGGAGGCAAAAAAAGAAGCATTCACAGTGAAAAATGAAAAAGTTAGGCCCCCTTCACTTCACGTTTTTTGTGGATCAGTGTCTATGCATTGTAAAACAGATAGCCATGGATCCGATTTGGCCTCCATCTATCCCTATTGGCACGGATGTGCACAGATTGGTCCTTATTGGCATCAGATTGTGTAAGTTTAGTGATGGATCCATTTGTGTCCGATTTTTTCCCCATCCCCTATATCGGAGCCTGTTCCGATTTTGGCCTGCCTTGAAAGAAATCAGACAAACTGATCCTTTGCTGTCAGTTTCAAATAACATGGATTTCTATGGTGACGGATCAAAACGGATCTGTCAAAAAATCTAGCATAGGTTGGAGCGATACTCGACCCCATCGCTGTTCCCCTAATTTGCCTATACAGTACATCATTAAATTAAAAGGCCCTTTATATATTGTCTGATGGAGATACCTATGAAAAAAGCAATGAAACTGATTATATTGAATCTATACACTCATATAATAATTTGATCAGAGAGGCTATAGAGAAAGGGATCCTTAAAAAACATGAAAAAGATTTTCTCATAAGAAAAAAAAAACAATTTAGCATTTATGTATCATCTTCCCAAGCTACACAAGGATTTGGAAAATCCGCCAGTGAGACCCATCATTGCAGGTGTGGACTCTCTTACCTCCAATCTTCCGCATATTTGGACAAAATTATGATCCCTAATGTGTTCCGGCTTAAAAGTTATCTTAGGTATTCTAGCCATTTGATTGAAATATTAAAAACTGTTTTATGGAAAGATTCCTATGTTTTCATCATCATGGACGTCACTGGGCTTTACTCGAATATACAGCACAATATAGGTTTAGCCTGTTTTAACCTTTTTGTGGCTGGAGATAATCGTATACCCAATTTACAAAAAGAATTCATCATGAATGGAATATCCTTTATATTAGAAAAGAATTGTTTCACATTTAATGATGTACTGTATAGGCAAATTAGGGGAACTGCGATGGGGTCGAGCGTCACACCAACCTATGCTAACCTCTTTATGGGGGTTTTTGAAACCAGGCATGTATTTAACAGTGAATTTTTTCAGATGTGATTATATACAAAACTTTCATTGATGACATTTTTATTGTCTTTAATAAATAATGAAAATTTGAAGTTGGAGTTCTTTATTAAATCCATTACCATCAATAATTGGGGTATACAATTGACCCCTGAAATTAATGATAAAACGGTGAATTGTTTAGATCTAACAATTGAACATCTAGGTGAGGTGATTATTACGAAGCCCTTCTTCAAGCTAATAGATGCCAATAGTTATGTGCATTATCACAGTAATCATTATGACAGATGGTTAAATAACATCCCGAAAAATCAATATAAGCGCATAAGAATAAATTGTACTTTGACAAAGGATTTCCAAAATCAGAGTAAAATTTTACAAAAAAGATTTTTAGAGCGGAAATACCCGAAAAAACTTATTCGAACAGCTTATAATGATATAAGATTGTCCCCAGTCTGAATTTTTGAAGAAGAATATAGTGAAGAATGAAAAATTTGAAAGTAATATTAATTTCATTACCACTTTTTCCGCTGAAAATGAAGAAATTAAAAAGATAATACGGAAACATTGGGATATTCTTTTAAATGATACTGTTTGTAAAAAAGTACTACCATCGGTTCCCATGATTACTTATAAAAGGGCACCTTCTCTCAAAAATATACTGGCTCCTAGCAAATTGAGTTTGAACAGAAAATCGGATCAGCATAGGGCCTTGAAAAATAAGAAAAATGATCTGCGCAGTAGTATCAGCAAATCAAGGTCCTACAAGTGTAATAAAAAGAATTGCCTTTGCTGTGGGAGTATCAGACATAATGTGTGTAGCTTCAATTCCTTTTCATATAAATCAGAAATGTATGCGATTACCTATAGATTGGATTGCACATCAAATTTTGTTATATATCTGATTGATTGTGCATGCGGGAAACAATATGTAGGGAGGACCACTCAGTCCCTACATCAAAGATTAAATTCTCATAGATTTAATATAAAAAACAGCTACAGTATATACTCGCATATAAGCCGAGTTTTTCAGCCCAAAAATTGGGCTGAAAAGTCCCCCCCTCGGCTTATACGCGAATCATACGGCAGGCCGCCCGCCACTCCCATCAGTATACAGGGTTCCCCCCCCCTTGCTCCGCAAACCTGTAAAGTAAGATTATAGTTAACCCTGTGGCCGTCCCCGCCGCTGCCATCGCGCTCCTCCGGCTTCATCCAGCTTCTTCCGGCTTCCTCCTCTGGTGGGCGCAGGCAATGACGTCATTGTCTGTGCGCCAGAGGAGGAAGCCGGAAGAAGCCGGATGAAGCTGGAGGAGCGCGATGCAGAGCAGCGGTGGCAGGTCAGTGATAAGTATAATGATCTTACTTTACAGGTTTGCGGAGCAAGGGGGGGGGCCTGGATACTGATTGGGGGGCGCCTGTATACTGATGGGGGTGGCGGGTGGGCTGCTGCTGTATACCTCTGGGGCTGCTGCTGTATATACCTCTGGGGCTGCTGCTGTATATACCTCTGGGGCTGCTGTATATATACCTCTGGGGCTGCTGTATACTACCACTGGGGCTGCTGTATATACTTCTGGGGCTGCTGTATATATCTCTGGGGCTGCTGTATACTACCACTGGGGCTGCTGTATATACCTCTGGGGCTGCTGTATTCTACCACTGGGGAGGCTGCTGTAACACTGCTGGGGCCTGTATATACCACTGGGGAGGCTGCTGTATACCACACTGCTGGGGGCTGTATACTACCACTGGAGAGGCCTGTATACCACTGGGGGGCCTGTATGCCACACTGCTGGGGGCTGTATACCTGTGCTGGGGTCCACCCTCGGCTTATACACGAGTCAATAGGTTTTCCCAGATTTTGGGGGCAAAAGTAGGGGGGTCGGCTTATACACGGGTCGGCTTATACACGAGTATATACGGTATTTAAAACATGATTTATCTAGGCACTGTGCGGTGGTTCATGGAAATAATGTAATTTTGAGAGTTATTCCAATTGATCATGTTCCCCCCGATGTTCCAAATAGACTAATAGCCCTTATTAAAAAAAGAGATGTTTTGGATTTATAAATTCAATACACTCAGCCCACATGGACTAAACGAAGTGTCGGATCTTTTTTAATAAATTAATTCAGTTGCACACTCGTAAGTGTAAATTTAATATAAGATCGAGTAAGTGTAAAGGCTCCATCACTGATTGCTGTTAAACGTGTTTTACCTATATAGGCACTTTGTGTTAAGGCGGGTTTCCAGTGAGGTAAAATAAAAATATAAATAATCCATCCACAAGTAGAAAAAGAAAAGCGGCACTCACCCTTTTAGATGCCAAGAAATCCTTTATTTCATCTCGCTTTGTGTTAGCGTAGACAAATCAGGCAGGGAGAGGGAGTGGGGGGTCAGCGGACGACGGCTCGCCGTTTCGCAGCACTTGCCGCTTCAACGGGTCCACGCTAATACTAAGCGAGATGAAATAAAGGATTTCTTGGCATCTAAAAGAGTGAGTGACGCTTTTCTGTTTCTACTTGTGGATGGATTATAATTTTCTCACTGAAGCGTGCAACACCTGCCAGCTGGAGGACACCAAGGTAGCTGTATACCTCCATAGATATACCTGTTGGTGCCCGATGCCTATCTGTCTTACTCTGAAAAATATAAATAATAATAATTGATAAATAAACAGAAAAATGGGTAGTAATTAGAATAAATGGAAACTAATGGGGGGGGGGGGGGTTCAGCCCTTTTGGCGTTCCTTCCTCCCCCATGCTAATGTTCCTTTTCTATGCTGTTCCGTAATAGAATAAATGAAATTGATCCACGTGAGGGACTTCTTAGATATTTTAGGTACAAAACCTTAGTGGTTTTTGTTTTGTCTTTAAAGTAAATTATTTTCAAAGGGTTAGTAAGATGAATAGTCATGATGTATTAGGTTTTAACATATTGGTTTTAAACAATTTGGTTTTTAAACAGGTAGTCCAATAATAAAAATTGGGTAAAACCCCTGAGTGGTTTAAGTTAAAAATCCTATCATTATTGATAGCTAGAACGGTGGTGTAGAGGTAAGGATAAGGGTTTGTGTGTAGAGCCTCTGAATGAATGAATGAGTTTGACTCCAATGCCAGTTTATTAATAAATAAAAAAATCGTTAGCCTTTAAATAAGTTTTAGCTTTGTGAGCTTGTGAGTAGTGGAGACAGATGGTGTAGTGGTTAAGAAATGGATTATAGTGTAAGACCCTTGGATAAGTGGGTTCTAATCCAGTTTTGAGCCCTTAAAAAAAATTATTTTATTTTAATTTTAAATATGCTTCTAGAAAGGAGACAATGAATTGTCACTTGAGGCATGTTCAAATCTGTATTTTAGATTTTTAAATTGCATAGAATATTGGCATATTTGTATAATGAAGTGATAGGGGGCGTTTTCAGCGGAACTGACGTTTCGGGTTTCCAAAATTGTGACGTCAGAAACATATGTTTTAAAAAGACATTTGCATTGAGAATGCAACACATGCCCTGATGAAGTGATCGGTGGATCACAAAACGCGTAGGCTAAACTGTTTCATGTGTGTGCTGTTTGTAATAAAAGCTTCTTCAGCAAAGTCCCTGTGGTCAGCGCAGAGTTAGTTCCAGGTTTTTTATCCTGAATTCTGCAACATCTACAGATCTGCAGCAACCAAATCTTTAAAACTGGTTGTGGTTCACACATCCAGAGGAGATGAGTAGACTCATTGATAATCATCTTGGTGTCCCCCCAGTAACTATTCTATGTGCACTCCCCGCTCTCTTCCCTTGTTTTTTTATGCACATAGAAAGGTTATTCCTGAAATTATCCAGGAAAAACAGAAGACCTTAAAAATGACTCTGTATGCAGAAAAATAGAAAAATTTGTTTTAAAATATGGCAATGCAAAAATAGTTTTATTTGGGAAAAAAAAGTGTGTTTCAAGTGTGTAAAAGTAGCAAAACTCCAAAAAAGAAAGTACCGTATATAAATCTGGTTTTGCTGTAATCGTACTGACACGAAGTATGTAGCAGTCTTACAACTTATAGCGCAACGTAATTGGCATGGTCTAAAAAAAAAATAAAAGGGATTCTGACAAAACCCTTTCCAGAAGATTCACTGTAATGATGCAGATGGGGCCACTTTAACCTGTGAATCTGCAATGAAACAGTCATCCACAGTTTTGTGCATCTCTGAAAAAAGTCAAACAGACAGTAGAACAGAGGCCAGACAGTCCAAAGTAACTCTTACGCCTCACTCTAGTCAATAGTTCAGTCAGGGTTCTATTTTAATCATATATTTTGGAGATTTAGATGGAAATCTAAATATAAGTGCTTAGAGTAGATGTGAACCTAGCCTTAAAGGGAATCTGTTAGGTTTTTGCTTTGTAGGCCGAGGACAGCATGCTGCAGTGGTTAAAACAAATCAACTGTACCTCTCTTACCAAGTTGTGTGCTATTGTTTAGGTAAACTAATGGCTTGATCACCTGGTGGTTAACTTACTGAACTACTTTATCATGCGCACTGCAGTCCAACATGCCCCTACTGTGATCGACATCCCACGGTCACTGTAAAATCTCTGTTGAGGTGGGGGCAACTCTATAGGGGGTGTCACACGCGTCAATATCGCCTGCACGATATCGGCTGCACGTGACGTTGCAGCGATATTGACGCGTGTGACATACTGCATCAACCAGCGATAAATCGCTGGTTGATGATCGCCAGGTTTCAGAATCAGCTCTGAAACCTGGCGATTGTCGCCCGGTGGACACGCAGCATCGCTGCGTGTGACACCGGGACTAGCGATATTCCAGCTCCCAGCGCCTGTCACAAGCGCTGGGAGCTGGTCTCCAAGGTACACTGCGGGTAACTAGGCAGCGCGCGCTGCCTAGATACCCGACGTGTACCTTAGTTACCAGCCTCCTCCGCTCACCCGGTGAGCGGAGGAGGCTGGTAACTAAGGTACACGTCGGGTATCTAGGCAGCGCGCGCTGCCTAGTTACCCGCAGTGTACCTTGGAGACCAGGCTGCTCCTGCTTCCAGCAGGCTGGCAGCGGGAGCAGGACATCGTGGAAACGATATTTAAATCGTTTCCATGATGTCACTGGTCAATTGATCGCTGGTGAGTCTGTGTGACAGCTCACCAGCAATCAGCCGTCAATGTCGTCAGCGATCATATCGCTGACGACATTGACGCGTGTGACACCCCCTTATGAGCTCTGCTGTTTTGCTAAAACTAAATGATTTGATTATGTCAAAACTGCTGCAGCCAGGAGTTAAATTAAACATAGTTGGATTCAGAGTCTGTTTGCCTACAAATGTTGCTCTCAGATAAGGTAAGAAAAACATTCTGCCAGATTACCATTGAAAGTAATTCAAAACTTTATGTACCTCAAATGCTACCAATAAAAGCTTTGACTCAGCCCACAAAAATTAATCCCCACTCTGGTCTGTCATCTGATGAGGGAAATATAGGGCTTGTCCACATTACTGGTGGCTCAAAGGTTCTGAAAAAGGGTTAGAGGAAAATTTGTGTGTGAAAACCAGTACGATAATATATAATTTTAATGGCCCAATGGTCTAACATTCTGCAAAGCACCTGTGAGTTCAAGTAGATAATAACACCAATAGATAAATCCCTTGATTGTTGTAATTTCCAAAACAGGGTCACTTGTTGATCGGGGACTCTATAAATGCAACATCTTGTCCACAACCTATTCCAGCCAAAATTGAGCTGCAAAAATTAAGTAGCGCAACTTCCCTTCCGAGCCTTGGAGTGTGCCAAAGCAGTACTTTTCCACCGCATATATCTGTTTACTCTGGAGAAATTGATACAAATTGTTGGGTCCATTTTCTCCTCTTAGTTTTGTGAAGGTGAAAAATGTCAAACATTTTAATAAAAAAAAATGAAATTTTTAATTTTTTTCTTTATTGTAAGGCACTTGAAGGGTTAAACTTTATGAACACAGTTTGAAATACTTTCAGGAGGACAGTGTCTAAAATTGGGTCTTTTTTGTGAGAATATATGCCCCTCAAAGTCACTTGAGGAGTGAAGAAATGGTCCCTAAACATATGTAATGTGTAAAAATGTATTAAAAAAATAAATAAAAATTGCTGCAAAACTTAAGCCTGCAACAACAAAAAAAAATCTCTTCAAAAATGATTATCATCGAATAACTATTTTGTGTGGTATGACCAACCGTTTTCAGGATGTAAAAATTCAAAGCTACTACCATATAATTGGCCAGGTCTGATTTTAAAAGTTTGTCCTGATCTGGAAGGTAAAAACTGGCTTAAGGATGAAGGGGTTAACTGTTATTCAATAACAGTCATAAGCCTCCCCATCACTGGAACCTGTTAGTTTCTTAGCCTGTTGAAAATCAACTTTTCAGGCACCGCCAAAGTCTCCCAAGACCCTGTTTAGAGAGGTACTATTTCCCTTCACAATAAATTTTCTATTTTCTATTTAAGAAGTGAACACAAACTTCTCAATAGGGTTAAGGTCAAGTGAGGAAGGGGCCAGGTCATTATTCTTTCAACTGTAAGACCTTTGCTGGCAAGATAAGAAAGTGCACCTCAATTCATGTGATCAAGAATAGTCCAGCATAAAAATCACACTACTCTTAAAATATGCAGACCTCCTGTCCAG
Organism: Allobates femoralis; assembly: GCA_033576535.1. Lineage (NCBI taxonomy): Eukaryota > Metazoa > Chordata > Amphibia > Anura > Aromobatidae > Allobates > Allobates femoralis. The sequence goes on from JARQOC010000003.1 coordinate 185,698,933, forward strand.
TACCACCACTTGAAGAAAGTGTTTTCCAAAAACTGGCAGTAGGTTTGGGAGACTATTTTGATTCTATATTCAACTTGAAAGGGTCCAACTAGCTCATCTTCAATAATACTACTACTAAAGACACAGCTTTTCTCAATGCTTGGCAAGGGTTAAATTTCTTAATTTGGCCAGACATACTGGTCTTTTGTTGGTTCTCTTATGTTTGCCAAGTCATTGTTTATTGCCAGACTACATGGAACCTTGATTGTCCTGAATTTGTGTATTGCTAAGTTAATTACCTCACCTCCTTACCCCTTTCTGACTACATACTCAAAAGGAAATTATGTATGCAGCTTGAAATCCAACCAATAAGTGCACAGTCTTATTCCACCAATCTTGGAAGACCACAATAACCTGAGATGAGTGCCCAGGCCATATAAAAGGACTTGTTTCATTCAACAGGAGTTGATATGGCTTCAATCTAGGGGCTGCAGTCCCAGTTGGAAGACCATAACCTCAGTTTAGGAATTTTAATTCCAGCTGCCAGGATAACATTGTGTTTCATACCCTGCATGGCTTAAATCTACGAGTTGCGGGTCCGATTGGGGGAGCACTAAGACTGGATTATTTTCTGCAGGAGCTCAGCCTAGGATTCGGATGTAATATCAGAGACTATTTATGGAAGACACCCAGGTTGAGACAATTCGGCCACCCGGCTACAGACTTTGCTGTGCTCAGTCAGCTTCCTAATCTTATCGCTATTCCTTTCTCGGTGGGTGCCTGCAAAAAGCAGGGTGCTGCTTGATTGGAATAAGGGGCCCTGGAAGCTTCAAAGGCATGAACATTTTAATCCTTGGTGAGCAAGCGGTAGGGTGAGAATGTGTTGCCTGTTACATTGTGTGTTTTGCTTGGTTATGTGTTATATGCCTTTGACTGTTTGGGATCCAATAAAGCCTTACCATTGTGTTGTTCCCTAACACTTATCTGACTAGTGTTCCACCCACAATTAAGGAGTTTGAACGTTCAGCTGGGAGGAGCCCTGTTCCATGCGGTCTTTCTAAAGGTGGCCGGGTCAGCGAACAAGAGCACCTACAGACCACCGTGTCTCCACATCAGCCCATAGCAGTACTCCACCTTTTCAACTTCTGAAACAAAATAAACGTCTGTGCTTGTTACGGATTCAACCATGGGCCCAACCTTCTGGTGTATCAAAAGTCATTCACCTCATCAGTTCATACGAGCTTTGATAAGTCTCTTCAGATTCAGTGGTGTGAAAAAGTGTTTGCCCCCTCCTGATGTCTTATTTTTTTGCTTGTTTGTCACTCTAAATGTTTCAAATAACCACATGTAAATTAAAGATAATACAAGTAAACTTAAAATGCAGTGTATAAATGAAGGTCTGTATTATTAAGGGGAAAAAATCCAAACCTACAGGGGACCTGTGTGAAAAAGTGATTGCTACCTAAACCCAATAACTTGAGCAACAACTGCAATCAAGCATTTGCAATAACTGGCAATGGGTCATTTACAACACTTGAAGAATTTTGGCCCTCTCATATTTGCAGAATTATGGTAATTCAGACACATTGGAGGGTTTCTAAGTATAAACCAGCTTTTTAAGGTCATGCAACTGCATCTCAATTGAATTAAGGTCAGGACTTTGCCTACACCACTAAAAAGTCTTAATTTTGTTCTCTTAAGCCATTCAGAGGTGGACTTGGTGTGTTTTGGATCATTCTCCTGCTGCATAACCCAAGTGTGCTTCAGTTCGATGTCAGAAACAGATGGCTGGACATAATCCTTTATGATTTTTTGGTAAGCAGCCAAATTCATGGTTCCATTTACCATAGCAAGTCTTCCAGGTCTTGAAGCAGCAAAACAACCCCAGACCATCACAATACCACCACATTTTACAGTTGGTATGATGTTCCACTTCTGAAATGCTACATTACTTCTACACCTGATGACATACCCCTTCTAAAAAAGTTCAACTTTTGTTTCACCAGTCCAAAAGTCTTGGTGATCATCAAAATATTCTCTGTCAAAACTGAGATAAGCCTTTAAGTTCTTTTTCCTCAGAAATGATTTTCATCTTGAACCTCTGCCATGCATGCTATTTTTGCCCAGTCACTTTCTTATAGTGTAGTCATGAACACTGACCTTAGCTAAGAAAAGTGAGGCGACGACTGCACATCTTTGGTTGTTGTTGTGGGGTCTCTTGTAACCTTGTGGATGAGTCATTGCTGCACTCTTGAGAAGGTTCACCACTAGTCCATATTTTTGCCATTTGAGGATAATGGCTCTCAGTGTGGTTTGCTGGAGTTCCAAAGCATTAGAAATAGTTTTATAACTTTTTCCAGACTGATCAATCTCAATTACTTTGTTTCTCATTTGTTCCTGAGTTTCTTTGGATTGCGGAGTGATGTCTAGCTTTTGATGATCTTTTGGTCTATTTCTCTTTGTCAGGCAGGTCCTATTTAAGTGATTTACTGATTGAGAACAGGTGTGGTAGTAATAAGGCCTGGGTGTGGCTAGCGAAATTGAACTCAGCTTCCCAAAGATGCATTAAACCACAGTTAATTTATGTTTTTATCAAGGTGGGAGCAATCAATTTTTCACACAGGACCCTGCAGGTTTGGATTATTTTTCCCCTTAAGAAAAACCTTCAATAATAAAATGTATTTAGTGTTTACACCACTGTATTTCCTGGCTCAGTCTTGTTTTTAACTTCTAAGTTTTGTTCAGTGGTGGCTGGCTTCAGAATTTCTTTCCTTGGCCATGTCCCTAAGCATTGAACATCTTGTACTTCTGGGCACACCAGGTAAGTTGCAGGTCTGGAATAAAATAGCACTGGAGGAGTGTAGTAGGTTCCTGGTCGCTGCACTTTTGATTATTGTTATTGAATATTTGGCAGGTAATATGCATCTTTTTTTGTCAAACATTTTTTTTTTCCGAACCTATTGACAATTTGCAATAAAACATTTGATAGTTCTGTGATCGCGTCATAATATTTTAGCAATTTCAAGAGTGGTGCATCAATCTGGGAGACTTACATTTTTTTATTTCAATAGCCAAATCTCTGTTTTGGTCCATTTTGCCTCAGGAAACTTTGGTTATTAAACCAGGTATTGGTACTTTTTGCAGTGTGGACAGGTGCCACGCCCTGCTGGAAAAATGATATCTCCATCTCCAAAAAGCTTGTCATCAGAGGAAGCATGAAGCGCTCTAACATTTCCTGGTAGCGCTGACTTTGGTCTTGATAAAACACAGTGGACCTACACCAGCACATGACATGGCTCCCCAAACCATCACTGATTGTGGAAACTTCACACAAAACCTCAAGCAGCTTGGATTGTGGCCTCTCCACTCTTCCTCCAGACTCTGGGATCTTAATTTTCCAAATTAAATGCAAAATTTGCTTTTATCTGAAAACAATACCTTGGACTGCATTCAGGACATCTGCCAAGTCAGCAGTCTTTCCCATGATTGTGTAGCCTACTGAACCTGACTAAGGGACCATTTTAAATGCTTAGTAAGCCTTTGCAGGGGTTTTGTGTAAATTACTAAAATTTTCTCATTAATGACTTACGTGTTTCCATTGGCTGTAAGCCATAATCATCAACATTAACATAAATAAATACTTGAAATAGATCATGCTGTTTGTAATGGCTCTATATTATGTGTTTTACTTTTTCTATTGAATTACTTAAAATCTTTTTGATGATATTCTAATTTATTGAGATGCACCTGTACATATGAATGCCTGAAAATATTTGGTGAACAACTTCAATAAATATGCTGTAACAATGCAAAATAATTTTCCCTTATTGGCTGTGGAACATCTGTTTCTTGCGAATACCAAGCCATAACCCATCATATATGCACCTGTTTATCTGGGCAACTCACAAAAGGCACATGGCGAGATATATATGCGTAAACAGTAGCATGTGTACATCATTTCATTGGATCAAATGAATTCATATGCTTCCTGCATTTATATTCAGATCAATGTTGTTCTTCTATGGCTACTTTGTATTTACCAAAATGAAAAATAAGAGATGTCTTTTGTATTCACCTTTGGACAATTAAAGGTTTATTCTCCATATTTAAAGTTATAAGCTATCCACTGATCAGATGATAATATGGGGCTTGGTGGGGACTGACCATTTGCATCTTCAATGATCTCAAGAGAAAAGTTCTGAAATTTGCGGTCACATGTACAACACTGCTATATTCACTGTTTTTGGGGCCGATTGAGAAACTAGAAAGAAGTGTTCTGCTATCTCTAAAGGTGTCGTTACACCTTGCGACACCGCCAGAGATGTCGGCAGTGATGGGCTGGAACGCGCATGTTTTTGGCGCCCCTCCAGCGTCGCCGCCCCCCCCCACCCTCCGTTTACACGGGGAGACACCTACAGCGACATCGCCGCTGGGGTGTCTCAAAACCCCAGCGGCGATCCAGCACAATGGGAGCCTATGGCTCCCATCGCCTGTCAGCTCGCCGGCGGCCGGTTACATGGGGCGATGTGTGCACATCGCCCTAGATCGGCCGCCTGGTTTCACATCACTGATGTGAAACCAGGCGAGCTGTCACAGCCGCCGACATCGCCCCTTTACATTAGGCGACCTAGGGGTGATGTCGCCGCTGATAGGCGACGTAGGGGCGTGGCCTATGTAATTGGCGGCGATGTGGACTAGTGTGTCGGGGCCTTAAGTTAAATTTGCAGCAACCTGCCTATTTTTTTTTTTTTTTTTTACTATGGGCCTAAAAACTAATTAAATAGTCCTGGTTAACCCCTTGAGCACTGTGATAATTCCATTCAACACCATACCAGCACCTTTAAAAGCATTCTAAACATCATGTTTTTTTTTTTTTTTTTAAAACATCCTTTTTATTTGAAAATTTTCACTTTTACAATGCTGGAAACATTTTGATCAAATATACATCAATAAGATTAATATCCAGAAAATTCCAGATATTTAGCATGAAAACAAAAAACATAAAAAACATATCGCATACTTAAAGAAGTAAAGATAAATAATATATCCTGAGTATATAGTAAGTTTTAGGCACAAAATCCCTTGACTCCCAACTGACCATTACAACCCCTATGAATGGGTATAAATGTATCCTGTCGTCTTTTATTATCTTTTATTGCACTCTCAATTTTCAATCTCGAATTTCCTTCGAATTTAATTGGCTCTCAATTTACCTAAAGATCCCTCTATGTCCTTCAGTAGGTACCAGGATGTATGTTTGAATGAGATCATAAAATCGCCAGCTTCATCTGCCGTCATCATGGATGCCACAAAACAACCCCATTTTGACATGAAAGCAGGTGTCAGCTTCTCCTTGTCCCTTAAAACCTCTCTTTTATCTATCTCCAGTGCGTGACGTAACCCATTAATCACTTCCTCCTCTTTTGGGAGATCTGCTCGCAGCCAATGAGACAGTAGTAGTCTTTTGGCCAGTAATATTACCACATGAGGTAAATGTTTACCTTTTGTCGACCCACTCGTATCTGGTAGATCTTGAAAAATCCAAAACTTGGTATTCATTATATATGTGGTATTACAAATACGTGTCAGCAAAGTACTTATCATTTCCCAGTAGATTCGGACTTTTTCGCAACTCCAGATTCCGTGAATCATATCTGCCATGTTCTGTAGGCATTTTGGGCATTGTGTGAGTCTATCAGGATTGGCAGTATTGGCTGGTATATTAAATCCACCTATCAGCCCATGGATAATTCTAAAATGTGTATCTCTCCACTGTTCATTTATTACATTCCGCCTCACTTTGTCCAATCCCGCTAGAATCTCCTCGTCTACAGGGACATTTGGTAGGTATTTTCTCCATTTGGTGAATAATGCTCCTGTTCCCCCTGGTATCATGACCTCTCTGAGCTCCCTATAAATATTGGAAATAGTTAAGCAGCTACTATCTAGTTCAATTATGCGGTCACATATGTTTGTGCATGTCTCTCCCGAAACATTTCTTAGATTGTCTAAGATATGGTATTTAATTTGTAGGTATTGAAGCCCAGAGGACTTGTGTAACCCAAAGGTGTCCATGATTTCCTGACTAGTCATCCATCTAGCTTCTTCCTTGTGTAGTAAGTCACCCAACTTCAATATCCCCTTTTGTTTCCAATCCTCAAACAATTTGTTGTGTCTTCCCTCTACAAAGTCCGGGTATGCCCAAGGGTTTAAATGTTTAGATGTTTTCCACGAAAGGTTGCATTTTTTCCTAATTGCCTTCCATGCCATGATTGTATCTCTGAAAACTACCGATGACTTTACATGGGTTGGAATGCCCGCAGGAGACGTATGCAGTAGAGAGCATCTATCCCACGGGTAGCAGTACTCTGATTCTAATCTTCCATCTGAGTATTTATTAGTTTTTCTGACCCACTCCACTGCGTGTCTCATCAGGCATGCCAAGTTATATCCCCGGATATCTGGTACATTAGCCCCTCCCTCTTCCTTTGCTAACATCAACGCTGGTAATCTCATCCTAGGTCTTTTGTTTCTCCATAGAAATCTACTAAAGGCCTTATTAAGTCTTGTAATATCCGAGTGTTTTAACAGAAAAGGGAGAGTTTGCAATGGGTACAGGAGTCTGGCAAAGCTGATCATTTTTAGCAGGTGGCATCTTCCCATGAGCGATAGTGGCAATCCGACCCACCTATCCAGTTCTTTCTCTATTTTGTCTATGAGAGGTTTATAGTTAAGCGTGTATACTTGTCCTTGTGTTCTACCTAGCCTGAGTCCTAGGTATTTTATTTCCGAGTGGGCCAGAGGGATTCCTAATTTTTGTATTTCTGCTCCCAACGTCTCCCCTTTTCGTAATTTTAGGATTTCACATTTCTTTTTATTTAAGCGAAAACCCGAGAACTTGCCATAATCGTCTATTTTGTTAATCACCCCCGGGAGATCCTTATCCGGTTCCGCCATAAAGAGAAAGATATCGTCCGCAAACAATGCTGATTGAACCATGGCCCTTCCAATTTTTACCCCCTCGAATGAGGTGTGGTGGTTGATGTATCTGGCCAGTGGTTCAAGGGCTATATTAAAAAGCAGAGGGGACAAAGGGCATCCCTGTCGTGTTCCCTTCTGAAGCGGAAAAGCTGCTGACAAGAATCCTGGGGTCGAAATCTTTGCCTTAGGGTTAATGTATAGGCACTGTAAGAATTGTCTGAATTTACCTTTAATTCCCATGTGGTCTAGAACCTGACCCAGCCATGGCCACCTGACATTATCAAAAGCTTTTTCCGCGTCAAGTGTGACCATGGCTGGGCCTCCCCCCCTCTTCCGCATGCCTTCCTTTCCGGCGACATCCATAACTAAAAGTGCTTTTCGGACATTTGTGACCCCTGATCGTCCTCTAATGAAGCCTGTTTGTTCCTTCCCTATCAATCCTGGTAGTATTGCTGCTAACCTATCAGCCATTATTTTCGAGAGTAATTTAATGTCCAGATTTATGAGGGAAATAGGACGGTAATTGGCTGGATCTTCTCCATCTTTTTCCCCTTTTGGAAGTAATTTTATATGTGCCATATTCATGTCATTTGATAGTTCTTCACCCTCTAAGAACTTGTTATATAATGATGTTAAGTGTGGTGCTATCTCTTCTTTTAGTATTTTATAAAATTCCCCCGTAAACCCGTCCGGGCCTGGCGCTTTATTTGATCCCATTTTCGATATTGCCGCGTGAACCTCTGGAACCGTGATTGGGTTGTTAAGCGTTTCTAGGTCTGCGTCTAGTATTTGTGGGATTTGTATTGTCTCTAGCCATTGCTGGCCTCCCCCACTTTCCACATCATCCACCTGGTATAGATGTCTGTAGTATTCCCCTAGGGCGTTATTGATTTCTTTTGGGTTAGTTGTAATGTCCCCCCCTTTCTTTTTTAGGGATAGTATTAGATTGGGTTTGTATCTGCCTTTCGCCAGCTTTGCCAGAAGACGACCCGCCTTATCCCCAAATCTATTGAGGTCGGATTCTAACTGCCCCTTCACCAATTGTTCCCTTCTATCTGCCCAGTCATCAAATTCCCTCTTAGCTTTCTGCCAATTTTCTTTGTCTCGTGTATCCCTTGACCCCTTGAAGTTCTGATATGCCTCAGATAATCGTGTACTCATTATGTTGAATTTCTCATTCACTTTTTTCTTATACGTTGCCGTGTAGGCCATAATATATCCCCTGATCACCGCTTTTCCCGTCTCCCAGAAGAGTTTGTCGTTTTCTTTGTGTTCAGCATTGTCCATAGAGAATTGGGACCACCACTCTTTCAGTTTAAGTTTAAAATCTCCATCCCTGATGAGATATGAGGGAAATCTCCACAAAAAGTCTGCTCCTCTCGGGTGTGTATCTCTAATGACAATGCTAACCGGGCTGTGATCCGAAATTACCATCTGCTCTATTCCTATTGCTTCTGTCCTGCGTAGCACGCTCTCATTGGCTAGCATCAGATCTATCCTCGACCATGAAGTGTGTGCATGTGAGAAATGTGTGAACTCATTGTCGTGTGGGTAGAAGGTTCTCCACACATCCCTTAGACCCACCCTCTGTATCATATCAGCTAATTCTTCCCCCTCTTTCTCTGTTTGTCGTATCGTCTGGTCTCTCTGAGTAGTACGTCGTCTATCCATCTCTGGATGTAGCACCTCATTGAAGTCTCCCCCCACTAATACATTTTGACTAGAGTCTTGGGCCATGTCCGTGTGTAAATCCTTAAAAAATTGATTCCGGGACGTGTTGGGAGCGTAGATATTATATATGCTATAATTTTGGTCCTGAATTTTTAACTGGATGTGTATCTTCCTCCCTTCTTGGTCGTGTGAGGTCGATATTAAATTATGAGCTAAGTGTTTGTTTACCAGAATCAGTACACCTGCTTTTTTCTTAAGGGCTCCTGAACCCCAAATCTGACCCACCCACAATTTCTGCATGAAGTGGAATTCATGTGCTTGTAGATGAGTCTCTTGTAGCATGGCTATATCCACTTTCAATTTTTTCAAGTGCCTGAGGATCATAAACCTTTTGTTAGGTGACCTCAGGCCCTTAACGTTCCAAGTTACCACGCGAATCATGGCTTTCTAACATGTAGGTTGTCAGGGACCGTTCATGCAGGTCTCTCCCTATCAGGGGGAGAGAGCAGACAAGGAGGGTCCTGTTCTTTTTGTACTGAGTGCAATACTCGTTTGCCTCTTTGTTGCCCTGTATACATCTAGGATATATGATCAGAAAATTCCAGATATTTAGCATAAAAAAAAAAACATAAAAACATATCGCATTCAAACGTGAATATGCGCAAAACCTTAAAGTCCAAGAATAGTTGGTGACTTCCTTTTTTCTGCTCATGACTCTGCCTCTCCGGCACCGCGCCTTATGTCGCTGTCGCATATAAACATAGGTAAACAACACTTCATTTCAAACTTATCCCCCCTACTGTTTTCTGAAACTTATCATACGTATTATATAGACCTCTTCTCTCTTCAACTAGATACCTCAAACCTGATTTGGACCCTTTTATCTCCAGGTATTGTATACTTTATGTTGAATGACTCATTAACTTTGTTCGACTCCCCACCCCTCCCCCCCCATCTAGAGTGAGAGGTAGTTATATAATGTTAACAAAGAAGAAGTGGATGGAGGAAGTGGAGAAGAGAGAAGAGAGAGAGAGAAAAAAAAAAAAAAAAAAAAAAAAAAGGGGGGGGGGGGGGGGTTAGGGGGAAGGGGAAGGGGGACAAAGAACAAAGAAGCCAGGTAAGGGGAAACCAAATCTTATCCTATTGCGACACTACTTTCGTGCCGCTGTTACAAAAGTCATTCCCTGGTGGGTATTTTAAACATAGAACGTATCACTTCGTGGAACCCCTTGGGCTGTATGATCTCTGTTCTTTTACTCCACCTCCCGGTGATCCTGTAGTGTCCCGCACTTGCGCCCATCCGTGACTGGGGTTTGCGTTTCTGTCCATGCTACCTCCTTCCCCTCCACGGCCCCCACTCCTCTCTTCGCCCTGTCTGTGTGTCAGGGTCTGACTGTCCTCCATTGGGGAGTTGTTATTGCGATTTTTGGCAAGTTCATTCCTCAGAAAAGACATTGCAGATGTATTGGTATTGAATGACATCATATCACCGTTTGGGGCCCGAAACCTCAGTGTAGCTGGAAAAATCATCTGGAATCTGATATTACGTCTAAAGAGAAGGGTACATGCTTCATTGAAAGATTTTCGTTTGCGAGTCACTTCCGCTGAGAAATCCCCATAGAGGCGTACCTTGTGACCTCTGATCAATAGAGGTATGCGGCTCGCTTTATATTCTCTGAATACTAGTTCCTTTTCTTTAAAATCCAGAAATTTTGCTATAACTTGGCGGGGGCCAGCAGGAGGATTCTTTGGGGGGCCTACTCTATGTACCCTTTCAACCTTGCATTTAGCCTTGATTCCCAAGGCCTTTGGCAATTCAATCTCCCAAATATCGTCTAATTGATTGTTGGTAAAAGATTCTGGGAGCCCCACCATCCGCAGGTTATTGCGTCTTGAGCGATTTTCTAAATCGTCTATTTTGTCCTCAGCATAGGCAGAGTATTTTTGCAAAGAGGCCACATGCCTCTCAAGGCTAGTGATTCTGTCTTCTGCTTCAGCTATTCTGCGCTCGGCTTCCGTTAATCTTTCCCCTTGCTGCTCAGTGACTTGCTTCACCTCTTTAATAGCATCAGCGATCGCTTCTGTTATAATGTCTTTTAAAGCTGATTTTATGTCAGCAGTGATATATGGGGCTACCTCTTTCGCCAGCATTTGTACATCAATCCCGGTCTGGTTTCCCTGGAGCATGGGTGTAGTGTGCTCCCTGTCTTCTGGACACTTGTGGGGGGTTTTTGGCGCCATCAGCCCTTCTCTCTCCTCCATCTCTACCCCACTCTCTCTCTGTGCCCCTCGCTGTGACATGTTGCCCGGGGTTATCTCCGGTGTGCGGTCCTTACCCCTTGAGCTGCTCTCGGTCCTGCTGCCTGATGCGGAGCCCCTTCGTTTTGCTTCCGCCGCCATTTTCTTTTGGGTCCCGCTCTGGCTGGCTGGCCTCCGTGCCCCTGGTTCCACGCGGCTGACACTTCTCAGGATGTAACGATCCAGTGTCCCCGCGACTCGTCTTGCTCCCGCCACCTCGCCGGACTTGTGATAGCGGGGGATCGCGGTGATGGATGCAGATTGTCGGCGCGGTGTCCCGGAGCTCAGCGCTCACCCTGTCATGCCGTCAGCGCCGGAACCGGAAGTAAACATCATGTTTACTGCTAAATCTGGTCAAAGGTAAAGGTGTAGATACAGAACTACTAAAAATAAAAGTGTTCAGGACACAGAGTTTATACTTGAAAGTGATACTCATGTCTGCATGTATACATCATCACACATTCACCAGAGATAGGTTTTCATTATCCTGATGGATGTAAACATTTTGATCATGCAGTTGCTAAATACAAAACTGCTCATTCATCTTCTCAGCCGATGAATAATCTGTGACGCATGAGCGACATTGACAGCGATATCGACGCGTGTGACATCCCCTTTACTCCCTTAGTAAAAATCAAAATCGAACACCCACCCCGCCCTTGATGTGACAATCACATCACATATGCCTCCTGATTGATGAAAGGATAACAAGTAGAAAAGTTGCTTTATCACCCCTCTGGGATAACGGAGATGCAATCAATTGATGAGACCTGTAACTCTAGCCCTAATATTTAAAGTCCCAGCGAATATTCAAAGTAGCAAATAAATTAGCAGTAATCTGGCAGAGAATTTGTTTGGTCTCAGCTCAGTTGCAGTCACAAATTTTGATCTCCATCATGGATAGCTGTGTCATATGACCTCTAGACAGACTACCAATCCTAACACGCCCTCCTGTGTGAGTAGGAAGTCAGTCTCTAACATCCTGTGAATTTCAGGAAGACATTATCACTTATCAAACATTTCTTGAGAGATGTCAGACGCCTCTCCTTCCTACCCAGCTCTACCCTTATTTTTACTCTGTATGCGGCTTAAAATATTATTTTCTTATTTAATCACAAGCTGTTTAAAACATTATTTGTTAAATAGGAGTGTAATGATATTGTAGCCAAGTGCATACTATGAATTCAAAACAAGAAGAAACAGGATATCCTTTCCCTCCCTCCCTGCACCATGTTAAATATGTTACCACAAAAATAAAGTTCAAATGGGTGAGTGCACCTTTCTTCTTGTTTTTGATTCTCAAAATGTCCTTATATGGGTGACAGTGACAGAAAAGCACTATATTCAGCACTATTTTTTGGGTGTTAAATTATTGCAAACCGGTAGAGGTAACGTGCCTGGCATCCACTCCTTGGAATAAGTCCATACTATGATTAGCCTCAGAATTACAAATTTCAAATACTAATAATCTATATCTAAAATGACACTACCATTAATCCAGGGAAGACGGTCTCAGTGTATAATATTTGATACAGCTTCAATGCGTCTCCCCTGCCTCCCCGTTGCAAGTGCTGACAGGAAGAAACCAATTACAAGTAAGAGGCAGAGGAAACAAGCAAAGCTGCTTCACTTAGAACTGCTGCCCCTGACTCATTGCAGAGTACAATGTATTCTATGTCACTGATCTATCACTTTCAGCTCTTGGTCTGCTTTGAGTTCTAGCCAAGTGCAGTGTCCTATATAGCAGAAATGTAATCTGATAAGTGAAAAATATGTAGTTTTGAATAGGAGAAGTATATCAAAGGAAACAAAGAAATTACAATGGCAGACAACTGATGAAGACCTCAACTAAAACAGGTATAAAAGTAACTGCTGTAACCACTACCCAGTTTATAAGTATCACTTGGTGTTACGATTTTGCTCTTAAATACAAAATAGTATGAGAGTTCCTTCAAGGCCACTACTTTAAATGATGAAGAATTAAACGGGTCATATTACAGAATTTTTCTTTTTTCGTATACTATGGACTTAAAAGTATATATTGCTACATAAACTGTACTCTATAAATGACATAGCTATATACACCAAATCCTAGTTAACGTGAGCTTTATCTGCTTGTTCATATGGATCACTGATAAGGAACAAACAAAGAATAAGGAAAGTGAATATTTACTGGCAGGATTGATGAACTGTTCATGCAGCTCATATGTCATCAGTGGTTCTGGCAGACTCCTGAAATACAAGGACACCTCAAAGTTAAAACAAACCCTGTCAAGCTATTTTAATATATACTGGTTATGCAACATTTCCAAGTAGTAATGCAGCACAATTAACACATTTATTACTGAAAGTGCTCATCCACCTTACATTTTTGGCATTTCTAAAATGTTATAGATTCCTATAGCAGTTTATATTTGTAGTTTTTACAGAATTTTTGACAACAGACTTTGTAAAAATATGTTTGTAAAAAACAATATACCATCTTCGAATACCACTCCAGCATGTGTGTGTCCTGGATGGCTGTGTAAATGTGTGTTTAGGAAGGTGATTTCAAAGTCAAGAAATTTTGTCTACTCCTGAACAACCCCTAAATAGTGGGACAGGAACTGCAGACACTTAAGCCCCCCAAACACAGTAGATTACAGTCAGCCAAATTACAGCTATCTCACATTACCTTATTCCCCCATCCTACTGTATCCTAACCCGCCCCTCATAGACTGTGAGCCCTCGTGGACAGGGTCCCTGCCCCTCCTGTACCTGTACGTCCTGATCGCCTAGATTTAGTGTACTTGTTCTGGTCTCCCTTATCCTCATGTAAAGCGCCATGGAACCGAATGGCGCTATATAAATAAATAATAATAACAAATACCTTACCATACACAGGAGCGCTGCCTCTACTGAGAGCTTCTGTGCTCTCTATGAGAGAACATAGCAAAATACTCATTGGCACACTCAATGTGGAAAAAATGCAAGAAGACATCAGCTGAGTCTATTGCCTTTTATTTTGAGATAAAAGGTTTAAGGTGATTCAAGTTGTGAGACTCCACCCTACGTATCAACCTGTCTCGGGACTTCGTCATGGGTACTGGAGACCAGATTTCTTGGAACACCGAGTGTGGAAAAATGCCCTTTGGAGAGGATACAATAGACAAATGATATGTGAGGGAACTGGACCACTTGACCAATGGGGCTGTTGCCACTTTAGTAGCACAGGACATATATTAACCTGTCCCTCTTTAGCATAGGGAATAGGGGAAAAGGCGATGACTTCTAGGCTTGGTGCAGCAGTGTGGGCAATGATGGCCTATCTTACCTGTATGAGAGAACGGTTGCCAGAAATTTTTGGTGGCAACTTATCTGTAGAGAACAAAAGTATCAGAGATCCAAAATCTGAATCCTTTGCTCCCCCCTAAGCTCATCTGTTGGGGATGCCCATACACATGAGACTGACGGCTTAACCTGTCTATATTTGAATGGTTTGACCAATGTTAGTCTAATGTGTATGGGGACCTTCAATAACTATATATTTTTAGGCATCAAAAATATGCCCTACTGTATTATGATACTTCAAATGAGTGTCTATTGCTAACTTTAGTCTATATAACTGGCACTGTTGAGATGACTGATCTTTTACTAAATAAACTTTAATGGTCTTCCGTGAGGTTTTCGTAGCTCATCACAGATATTCAGTCTCATCATTGTGAATACATCAGTCCTGGAGAAGCTCTCTAATATCATTACATATAAAGAAAGAAAGCTAAACTCTGGATTCAAAGAGTGTGAAAATACTCATATTTCTTTGGAAGGGCGTCAATTACCCTACAATTGAGTGCAGCACAATCCATTAAAAAGAACAATAGATATAAATAGTGAAGACATGTGTAGACATAGGCAAATGGAGATCATATTGTGCCTTTGTAAATACAATCCATGAATTTATTACTAGGACCATTTAATGGCAGTACCTGGGTTTATTGCAACAGGAAACCATGCATGAAAGGTGTGAGCGACTAACCTCAAATACTGCTTTAATGCACTGGTGATGGTCTTGACTTCCCACTCTCCATCCGCACTCAAATCAACATCACAGCCGCTCTTCACATCTCCAAAGAGAGAAAAAAAAAGGTTCTATTATTCACCCACAAAATCACAATTGAGTAAATGTAAAAGAATATATTATACAGTCTCATAATTGCTGAAAAGTGGCCAATAGTGATTTTTGTTTGCTTATTTTAATACTTTTCAAAAGAAAAGATTTCGTTTTTAATTCAAAATAGCTGGGCCTGAACCTTTAAATTAGGATACACATGCACACGCACAAATTAAAATTCAGGGATATCTTAATATAGTTTTCAAAAGGTTTGGTCCTCTCACAAAACACTGCAAAGACTTAAATATTTGGTCAGTATTTGTAAAACTAAACCAGGAGTGGGCAATCAAGAGGAAAAGTATAGATTTTTTTTGATTATTAGACTCACTTTTCCTCCCAAAAAAAGTTGTGTGTTTATAATCCGGTTGTAGCCTACCAGGAGGTGTGTATGGTGGAGTGGGGTCACAGGTGAAACAGGCGGTGCAGTGGGTGGTAGGGCAATGCTGCAGCGGGTGTCCCTGCTATGATGCAGGAGCGGTCACAGCAGTTGTGTTAAAGTACAGTAAATATTGGCGGTGCAGCCTTCACATCCCAGCTCAATGACAAGCCGAAATCTCAATCTGTGCAAGCACCTGTTCCGGGCGCTATTTCCTTAAAGCCTGCACAGCTGACATTTAACTTTAATACAACCACTGGGGACTGAATACTGTCTCATACCACCTCCTCCAGCAAACTCGCCGCAAAGCCCCACGTGACACCATCCGTACAATCTCTCACATCAATGCCTCCTGTGACCCTGCTCCACCACCGCTGCCTTGCCCCCGAATCACCTATTTGGATTATAAAATTGACTTTTATTATATTAAAATTTATTTTTCCTATTTTCTACCTCTAAAATTGAGGTGCGCCTTATAATCTGTAAAATACAGTATAATAGAAACAGGAGTCCCACTTTTGTATGTTTTATGCTTTTTCCTTAGGAGACAAACAAAAAAAACTTATGTTTTTTGTCTTTTCAAGGAAATCACCGTGCAATATACTTGAGATATTCACACTACGACTCGATTTCATTATGGAGGTACTAAATCTTTGCAACTTCGTTTTCGTTTGCCACACGGCGAGAGTCATATTTATTCATTTTTCTGAGTACACAGCTGTATAAGGGCTTCATAAATCATGTGGTTTTATTGGAACTATTTTGGGACACAAGACTTTGTTCATTTTTTAATTTTGTGTTATGCAAGATGAAAAGAAACAGCAATTCTGGAATATTATTTATGACATGCACTGTGCAAAATAAATAATAATTTAGTGTGGATCATTCTGAACGTACTAATACTAAATAGGAGTTTGCAAGTTTTTTATTTTTTATTAAAACTGGAATTTGGGATGATACTTGGTATATATTCTTTTACACTTAAAAATATTGAATATTTTTTATCAATATTTCTAACAATGATACTATATCATTAATTAAAAGGGTAATTCACTACTGGGTGGCTCCTGCTGAAAGGGAATCGGTCAGCATGTTTTTTCTATGTAGTCTGAAGACAGCATGCTGTAGGTGTTCGCGCAGAGATTTCAGTGATGCCTCGGTTATAAGAGGTCCCTGCTGTTTACCACCAGGAATATTTGTTTTAGTGTCAGTAGATTATCATTGCCAGACTAGGTCAGCTAGTCCAGCACACCCCCTGCTGTGATTAGCACATCATTGTCTATAGACATTGTACTGCACCAGGGTTGTAGTTTCATTCCTTTTTCCGCTATTTACTTATGCTTGAAAAAGGTCATCTATCATTTGATACATTGCTATCATGATGCATGTTGGATAATAAAAAGGAAAAGATCTACAACTCTGGTGCCTTGGAAATATTCTATTAGGATATATTGGTAACTTGGTGGGAAGTTGCCCCAAGGAAGCCTGTGTAGTGGTGCAATGGGAATTTCCATTAGGAACACTACATACATTGTACATACAAAGCTTGATGTGGGCAGGGGTGATCTTTCTCAGCTCTGCTGGATGGCTATAACTAAAAACTTTGTCAGAACCACTGTATTCAGTAAACTAAGTGATACATTGTAGAATTCAGAGTCATTTTGCCCAGGGCTGTGGAGTCGGAGTGGGTATGGACCGACTGACCCCTAAAATATATAATAAATTGGTTCCAGAAGTTCAATGCAGTATGCGCTGAATATTGTTCTTATGTTATAATATCTTGAATATTGCATCATAGTAATATTAAGCCTGAAGATCACATTGTACTACAATACATATATGACTTAAACATAAGCCATGTATGAAGGATTCATAATCGTGGAGTCGGAGCTAGAATCAGGGAAATTGAGGAGTCAGTCGGTGGTTTGGCTTACCGACTCCACAGCCCTGTCTTTGTCTACATCATGCTGCTCTCTGATGAGGTAGAAAAAAACCTGACAGATTCCTTTTAATCCTTGTAGTGCCCAATAGGAAAAAAAAAAGTATCCTTAGCTCCTGCAGTGATGTCAGCGCTGTTGTTCCCAGTGGATCACATGAAATTATTAGCCAATCAGTGGTCACAGATCGGCTGCTGATCATCAACACTACATCAGAGCAGACATCCAATGTGCCAAAACAGTCCAGGTTGCAGTCGGTTACCCAGCGCCGACACAGCTGAAATAGCTATAAGCCTTTCTTATTTTATTTCAGGAATAAGGACATTATGGAATAGGTTATCCAAGTATCCTTTGTGGCGTTCTTGCAGTTTTGCCAATATCCCTGGAAAGACATAACCATGACCCAAACACATATAAGACTGCAAGAGTACTTTGGCTTATAACTAAACCATACACATATTATAATGTGTGATATTTCCCTTTGTCTAGCTATACTTTAGATTTAAAATCCTTAACAACTCAAAGAAAACGCAATGCCCAGAACAAATGTCACTATAATAATTATACTGCACTGTAGAGTGTAACTCTACAATACATACCAACATATAACCTTTTTTTTTTCCTATATAAAGATGCTATGGTATATATTTTTTTTCAACTAAAGCAAAGACAAAAAAGGGCAGAAAGTAGTATTATTAGTCAAAGTCATGTTGACGACCATTATTAATATACAAGGTCTAATGTCGATGTTTAATCATTACGAGTCAAGTGAGTGTTTAGAACAATTACAGGAGGACTCTTAGATGCAGCATTGAATTGATTGCAGCGTGTGATATACAAACAATTTGTCATTCTCATAATGTCCAGGGTAATGAAATGAATTCGCTCTCTGGTTTCCTCTAGTCTCCCGTGCCAAAGAACACTGTGTTATCAGCACAGATGGAGCACGCATGGACCTGGAGCACAGCCTGCTAGTAACAAGCCTCTCAGAATACCAATGAATCCCTCAAAGTCAGACCTTCGCTGACGAAAAACCGCTTAGGACACACCAAAAGTGGGGAGAGAAGACGGCAGCAGAAAGGAGTGTGTCAGTTTCTTTATTACATCGTCACAAATGAAGACAAGTTACAAGGTTGTGTGGAAAACAGTGCATAATTCATGGTGATTTCACAATGAAAAACGACAGAATCTCAGCTCTGAAACACTGACATTTCAAAAGAGAACATGTCACCAGGTTTAACACTTATTCAACGCAGCATAATGTAGCGACAAAGACCCTGAATGTAGTGATGTGTCTCTTACAGGGCTGCTGCTCAAGTTTTCATCTAATTATCAGCAGATGACTAGTAAAACTCCTGCCATGTAGTCCTCCATATTCATGAGCTCTGTATAACCCCATCACTAATTGGCTACTTTCTTTTTTTTGTTAAATATATCTTTATTAGATTTTATAAAGTGTATTAACGTAAGTAAATAACATTGGTACAAAAGTATAGAGTACAAATATGTAAAATACCAAACAAGGTTAGGATATGACTTCTTTAAACTAGGACTCAGGAGGCCGAAGTACAGAGAATGAGCTATAGAGTAGGCCTCGTCAGCACTCAGTTGCAGCTTCGCCGGGCAAACGCAATTCAGTTTGGAGGACGAGTGTGCACTTTGTAAGAGAAAAAAAAAAACCTCTATTTGAGAAGTCACAAAAATATTCTCTATCTCCCACCATTGGTAAGTGTGGGTGCTAGAGAAGGGAAAAAGGAAAAACAAAACATATTATGTGTATAACCAACCGGTCGTCTTGGGAGGGAAAGGAAGGAAAATAGGTGTGAAGACGGAAGAGAAAGATTCAGAATAATAGAAGAAAAGGTGAAAATGTACAGAGAACAAGGGAGGCACGGCTCTTACTGTCATTAACACCAATAATGAGATGTTGGACAAAAGCTCCCGTTACACAGCAAGAACTACGAGAACAAATCTTGGAAGTTAGGGGCATCTTTAAAGAGGATCCATCAGACCACACCATGGTGAACTGGGGAAGGGTCTGCTCGAGCCCAGCCGACAGCTCCTCAAGACGGCAAAGAGACTCCATTTTCGTATACCATTCAAAAATCGAAGGTGGGGTCTGATCTTTCCAGTGGCGAGGTATCACCGACCGGGCCGCACAAAGGCAAAATCTGAGAATATCTCTCTTCTGGGACCTCAGCGAACCAGGGAGCAGAGAAAGCAGGGCCATCTCAGGAGAGCCTTCTATTTGTTTACCAGTGACCAGACCATAATTTCTGAACACCTCTGACCAAAATCCCCTAATCAGGAGCAGCCCACCAGACATGGAGCATGGTGCCCTCCTCAAGTCCACAACGCCAGCAAAGATTGGAGGTCTCTGGGAAGCATTTATGTAGCCTGTCTGGAGTGAGGTACCAATGGAAGCGTAGTTTATAACTTTTTTCTAGGCATCACTTGAGCCTTTTGGGTCGTAAGAAAGCTTCTCTTCCACTTAGTGTCCGATATGACCTGCCCCAATTCCCTCTCCCAGGCCAATCAGTACCCCGGGGAATCGGCACCCACCTCTGTGGACAGTATTTGGTGGATAACCGAGATCCCACGGTCCGGGGCCTCTTCTCTTGCAAAAAGCTGATCCATGGGAGTCATATTATTTGGACCTCGAGGGAAAGCGGCTGATCCGAGGAAGGATCTCAGCTGAAGATATTCCCACCACTTCAGAGTCCGGTCCGAAGATAGATTTTGCAGAACAGTGAACGTGGGAGATCTCCATCTCTGAGGACCTGGCCCATCCGGACATCATCCCTAGCATTCCACAGCAGAAGAGTAGAGTTAGTCTAATTGGCTACTTTCTGCCTATCCACAGAGTATACAGAAAGCTGCCAATCAATGATGCAAATCAGGATTATACAGAGTTCAGCATTCAGGGAGAACTGGTCGATCTGCAGCAGGTAGAACTTACTTATAAAAACTGTAGAGGCTAGCTCCCGTCTACTGTCCTTCCCATCGACCTTGACACAGGTACTTGGCTCCCCTGATTTTAGTCCTGGACTGACAACTCGACCTTTCGTCTTTGGATGGAGGAGGGGATTTTAGAGCAAGGCAGTTTATTGGAGACACCTCCTGGCTGACCATAGAGGAGATTTGCAGTGTGACAAGTTCCTGCACAATTGGGACTTTGGAGGGTGATGCAATTGAGACATTTTATGAGATTTTTGCCGGATGTGTCTCTGTGTCCCTATCTGTGCTGAAGTCCATCCTGGTTCTCTCGGATGATCTTCCCCCATCTAGATACTTGCTCAATGGGGAGAGGGACCTGGATATACAACTCATCCCTGAACAGAGGGACGGGATTCTGACCCTGGCACATAAGTCCATGATAAGCTTGAGCCTTTAGGAAGGTAAATAGGAGATATTGTCCAGATGGTATAGGGTGCCCCAGAGACTTCATGGTATGTTTGCATCGAACTTGTTGGATGTGCGGGAAGGAGGAGGGGATGTTCTTGCATATCTTTTGGAGCTGAGAAAATTGATTGATGATTTTCTTCACATCCTCCCAGAATCAAACGGGTCATAAATACTGAGCAACGTCTTGGTCCGGAGCTCTTCTTGCTTTAACATTCCACCCTCTCGGTATCCCTTTAACGTGTTATGGTGATGGCTGCGAGAGCTTGCATTCCACTCTTTTGGGAGAACCACCACCCCTCCCCGAGTATTAGTATTTGGGTGGGTAAGATAGATGAGCTGATGCTGTTGGAAGATATGACAGCATCACTTAAGAACAATAGTACGGGATTCTTTGACACCTGGCACCAACAGAGCGATTTTAAATCTTTGCCAGAATGCCGAGCCCTTTTGGTTGGGACCTGAGATGCCGGAAGAGCAGAAACCCCCTTCAATGAGCAGGGATACACTATTCCCCTTTTCTTACACCCTCTCTCTCCTCTTTTCTTGCCTTTGTTTCCTTCCCTACATTCATCTTTAATTTTCCAGGCTTTGCTCTTGTCTTATGCCAGGTCTAGTATTAACTGTTTTAGTTCATAATGTTTACCTTTATTAAACAAAAAAAAAAGCAAACACAGTATTGGTTTTACCAAGTTCTCCGAGACTACAGTATATTGGGAAATGGAAGAAGGCAGCTGTGTAAGCCTTGATTTACTTTGATAATGGACTCGACTCTTAATTGTAAGCAGAGTTATTTTGCATTCATTGTTTGAGAATTTGGTAAAGAAATAAAAAAAAAAAAAAAAACTAACAAGCAGCCCAGAGAGTTACACATTGGTGGAATCAGGGACTCTGCCTCTGCATCATGTTGATGCCAGATGGGGGAGCAAAACCTGCTAACAGATTACGTTTGAAGGGAACCACGAGCAGTTCTGTGCTTGTATCTCTAATCCCAGCATGTACTAGTATACATAAATAGTTCTTTAGAAAAAAGTATTTTTAAAGTCTGCTCATTAGATGCTAATTAAGGATTTGACTAGATGAGGGGGGCAATATTTCAAAGACTAGTCGGCCCACTTATGTTATTTCATCCCTGTGGTCATAACAACATGCTGTACATAACAGTGTCATCTGCGTATCTCTCAGATTTGAGGGTCTGTCGCCTGGCGTATGCACCCACAACTTCAGAGAGGCGTCCTGCACATGATCGGAAGCCGCCGCATTTCTGGTCATTGCAGTACGCCCCTCGGAAATTGGGATGCATACACCTGGCTCCAGCGTAGTGTGCATGACTGGAAGTGCAGACAACCTCTGATCATGCACAGAAACACTCTCTGTAGCCGGGGCTGCATACATCTGGTGTCAGAGAAGTGAAAAGGTGAGGGATACAAAGCCATGCGCGTGCGCCACCTTGTATAGAAATACAGATAACGCTGCTTCATAAAGTAAGTTATCACAACCACAGGGAACCAACATCCTGTCGAATGGTTAAAGCCCTAATTAGTATCTAACAAACAGACTTTAGAAATACATTTTCTATAGTTCGGCTTATGGATGCTTCTACATGCTGTGTTTATTAGGCAGGGATTACATATATCAAATCAGAACCGCTCTTGGTTCTCCATGCCCAGGAGACCTGGATCTCTCTCTCTAAGGGTGCGTGCGCAGTAATACGCAAATGTGGCGCCCCTGCGACCAGGTGGCCACAAAGGGAAGTGCAGCCAGGTAAGGCAAGACGGTTGACAAAACATCCACACAGATGCACACACCGACGATACGCCTAGGACTCTAGGTTGGGCAAGGGGTGGCAGGTGTTAAGAGTAGTGAGGGTGGAGCGTAGGGTAGCATTGACAAAGGGGGTGGAGAGACCAACAATAGAAAACCTGGGAACACAGAGTGGTAGTTAGTTTTTCCCAGGAGGAGTGGTTCCCTCGAGGATGCAGAGTCCTGAGTGGCACATACCCTAAAAAAAAAAGCTCACTCCATAGCCGGAGGCGAGGGAGACTACAGCCGCAAACAGAGACACCCCACAGCTCAAGGAAGGTGGGAGGACAAGGGCCCGGCAGTTGCAGACATCTTAGCAGACCGGAGGAACCGTGAACTGAAACAGTGACAGACAGAGGGAGCCTGGTGATCCTACAGCCATTTCTGGGACACTGGAGGCTAGGCCGCTACAGCCAGAGAGCAGGCTCTGTAGAAGTGACTGGGGGCACTTTAGGACCCTAATCACAGGACACACCAGCGTGGGGCAGGTGCTTTATGACCTGCAGTCTAACTCTCCACCACGGTCTAAGAACACAGTAGTCATACTAGGTCTGGTGACCCTGACTGAGGGAGAAACATTCACCCAAAAGCCAGCAACGACCAGACAGAACCCATGAGTGAGGTACTAGAGGAGAGACTAACAGGGCCTGGAAGGAAGGACTTAGAGGGAGAAACGCGGAGGAGCCACCTGAGCTGCACAGTCTAGTAACTCGGAGCAGTGCTGAAGTGTTTAAGAGTGACTAAAGAACTGTAAACTGTGTAAACTACAGTTGAAAGAGCAAGTAAAGTAACCAAGCTCATCCCTGCCTAAGGCTGTGTGCTCACGGTCCGGAGGAGCTGCGTGATGGACGCAGCTCCTCCGGAAATAAGTGAAGCCGCGGATGGCCGCAGGGAGACCGCAGCCCTCCTGTACTCGCCGTGTGCAGTGGGTGCAGGGCGGATTCTCCCTGCAGTCACCTAATGGCAGCCATTTCCGACTCCGCAGCATGAAATAAACATGCTGCAGAGGAGCGGACTGCCGGCAACCCGCACCGCAGCTCCAAACACGCTGTAGGCAGGTTAAGCATAGTGAGGAAGGGATTTCTTGAAATCCCATCCACTATGCTTATACTGTACTACGCATTGTTTTGGACGCAGCGGCAAGACGCTGCGTATACTGATCGTGTGCACACACTCCAAGACTGTTCCTTTCTAGCGCTGCATACCAGGACAACCAGCACAGTGGAGAGCTGCAGCTTTGAAATAAGTGCACTACACCCAGTAGAATCCCTCACAAGGCCCTTCCAATACTACTACACCTGCCCTGGGGACCCTCAGCCCTACCCGAGGAGGGCTTACCATCCATGCTACCCCAAGTCACCATCCCCAGCAGGAATACGGCAGCGGTGGTTCTACTAACCACATACCCCAGGTGGCGTCACAACAAATCCCTTTTAAATATCCCTTTTTGGACTGATCCCAGGCCACGGGAGCAGGTCATGACTAATGTGATTCCCAGAGAAACTGCACCGGCCCGGTTCCGGTCTACCCCATAGCCTGGGCGTGCATCACAGCGTTTTGGACGCAGCATCTTGCCGCTGCGTCCAGAACGCTGCATTGTACAGTATAAGCATAGTGGATGCTCTTCCGCAGCATGTTCATTTCATGCTGTGGAGTCAAAAGTGGCTCCCATCGGGTGACTGCAGGGAGAAGCCGCCCCGCACCCGCCGCACATGGTGAGTACAGGGCGGCTGCATCCAATACGCAGCTCCTCCGGACCGTGTGCACATACCCTAATAGAAACAATTCACTACTTCGGCATTTTTCATCCATTTCTGGTTTTGGCTACAAATATGGAGAAAAAAAAAGGCACTGAATGCTTAATTTGTGCGCGCGGCCTAAGGGTTCACTCATGCTAGCGTTTAAAAAAAAAAAATGCTCCAATTTTCATCCACAAAAATTAAAGGAGTGTCGAGTGTATATCATGCCATATGTAACGCAAGTGCAAAATTTTTTCGCCTAGTATCTGTATGCAATGTGTTTTATTTTCTCAGCAGCTATTATTCACTTACCAACATTTACAGGATCGTTTACAGTGTTCTACAGTAGAGAACTGTAATGTAGTCTTAAACACCGGATACTACTAGGATAGCTCATGCGGCATCTGATTTTTCTTGCACCCACAGACTTGCATTGTTGAATATCATGCGATTTACATGACTAATCACAGCATGCTGCATTTTTTTTTTTCATGAGGCTGAATACAGTTGAGATAAAAAAAATTGCAAATCTGCACTGCCTCACTGAATAACAAGGGTCCAGGAGCATTAGCTTTTTATTTTCCTCAATCTGCACTAATCGTACTACTACGCAAGTGTGAGTGAACCCCTAAGGGTGCATTCAGGCAGCCATAGAGATCTGACTGAGATTGGACCGCAATGCACAGACTGGCAGCAGGTCTCTCACCCAGAGTGTGACAGCGCCATAGAAATATATGAACCTGTCGTGCTCAGGTAGGAAGAGCTGAGGCCAGTCCAAGTATAGCAATCCAATCTTGGTCTATTTTACATGGTCATCTGAATGCAAGTTGTGGGTATTTGCCTCGTTATCAAAATCACTTGTGGGAGGTAAGATGATTTCCACTCAAAATCGGCCTCATGATATTGCATCACAAGAAAGGGGAAAATCTAAAGAATTATAATTAGGTGTCTTTGTCTTAAAGAGAAATGTGCAGTTTTTGCTCAGGGCAATCATTTTACAGTAGGTGCAGCCTACTCACTTAGATTTTAGGTTTTTTTTATTTATTCTTTTTTTAATTAGCTGACCAACAAATACAAGTCATTTTGCCACATGACTAAGTATTTTCAAAATCTGAGATAACTCAAAAGTGACACCCAATAAAGCTGCATATACTGATATCACTGGTGAGAAAAATGCTGCTGCAGCTAAAGAAAATCTGTGGTTTAAAGAGCTGGAAAGAAAAGTTTCAGTTCAGATATTAAAATGATCCTTGTATATTTTTTTTCATGACATGCGGCACATTTACAAATAAGAAAAATGCATATTTCTGTGGAATAAGACATTGCATCACAAATCTCAAGGTATAATTTTAGTTGGCTTTCTATAAGAGAGTTCAGTTTACAGCAGAAAGTCAAGCCCACAAGGGAGGAATAAAAAAAACGCCTAATAGTGATGTCATGCTGCACACATCAATCACCTGCTACACTGATTTACAGGTGAGTTATATCCTGATGGTTGGGGTTCCCTTTAAAGCATAATTACAATTTTTTCATTTTATTATCCTCCAAGCATTGTATTATATCAATATCTTTTTTGCTTTCTGCTCACACAAACACTATGCTGCAGTGCTTTTTCAATGCCCATTTCATGACCCTTAAAGAAGTTGTCCGCTAGATAGACAACCCCTTCTTATTGATTCCATTTTGTTTCCCCCAGTCAAAATAAAAAACTCTGTACTCCCCTCCTGTGCTGCCATCACCCAGCGCTTTCAGTAATCACGGCTTGGGGCTTCCATGACATTGTAACATAACGTGAGCCCAGTGTCCAGTCTCTGCCAGCTTTGGTTTCCCCACCTTCATACTTAATGAGTTAGGCTGGCTTCACACCACAGAAAGGTCCGGTCCGGGGCTGTCCGGTGTAGGCTGTCTGGTTTTTGGCCCCATAGTAGCCTATGGGGCCGGATGGCAGCTCTCTGCCATCCCGTTTCCATCTCTCCGGCAGAATCCGGGAGAAATCAGATTTTTCTCACCATACACAAAAACGTTGCTTGCAACGTTTTTGTGTCCGGGGAGAAAAATCTCCCCAAATTGCCGTATCACGGATTCTCCCGGATCCGGGGCAATCCAGCGCTCCCTAACTTGGGAGCCTATGGGGCCGGATTGCACCGGTCCTGCACGCCGCTGTTATTTCAGGACCGCGGCTAGCTCCCTGCGAACCGCGGCCCCAACTAATCAGCGGCGGCAGCTGCTTCCGGCTGCACACCGGACGGCATATTAGCCCTCCGGTTCTGTGTGCTGATCCGGTCCGGGGTTTTCAGGGTCATCCCTGACAGCCCCGGATCGGACCTTACCGTGGTGTGAAGCCAGCCTTAATGAACAGAAATTGAGTGGTGCGGCTGCTACTCACTTCGCGTTGATTACTCATTTGGTCAGAAGGCAAGAGAAGATGGCAATGATTTGACTCGGGGCTCATGTGACGTCACAATGTCACGTGAGCCCCAAATCAAGATTACCAACAGTGCTGGATCGGTAGTACAAGATCTTATTTTTCAATTGGGGTAAAATAGTAGAATCCAAAGGGGTTGCCCAATCCCTTCAAGAAGCTCCTGTCAACTGCTGCTCACAAAAGATCCATATACCATAATAAAAAAAGTTTCTGCATAGATATTTCCCAGGTGTGTAAAGCTGTGGAAAGCAGAGGCACTCAGGCAGGACAGTCCCATATACAGTCTGTAAGTACAGGTTCTTGCTGAGCAACAGTTGAAAGAAGCATGAAATGGCAATAAGACTGCAGCACAGTGATGGAAAGACGTGTAAATAAGTAAGTTTTCAAACATAAATTGAACTGTAACAATGCATGAATAAACATAAAATAAAAATATTACATATAAAAAGTGACATTAAAAAAATAAATAAATCTACTAATATATGGCCATTTTACACTTATAGGTGGAAATTGTCTCTACACCATGTTCCAAATTATTATGCAAATTAGTTTTAAGTGTTATAGGGTTTTTTTTTGTCAACGAAACCGATTGATGGTATTGTGTCTCAGGGTTCTTTGGATCACTGAAATCAAACTCAGATACCTGTGATACTTAGTTTGGCAGGTGAGCCCAATAAAAGGAAAACTGGGTGTTCCATAATATTAAGCAGGCCACAGTTTTCAAATAAGATGGGAAAGAAAAAGGATCTCTGCGACTGAAAAGCAACAAATGGTGCAATGCCTTGGACAATGGATGAAAATATTAGATATTGCACAAAAACATAAGCGGAATCATCGTACTGTGAAGAGATTTGTGGCTGATTCTGAGCACAGGCGTGTTTGTGCAGATAAAGGCAGAATGAGGAAGGTTTCTGCCAGGTAAATTCATCGGATTAAGAGAGCAGCTGCTAAAAAGGCCTTACAAACCAGCAAACAGATATTTGAAGCTGCTGGTGCCTCTGGAGTCCCTCAAACCTCAAGGTGTAGGATCTTTCAAAGGCTTGCTGTGGTGCATAAACCTACTATTCAGCCACCCCTAAACAGTGCTCACAAGCAGAAACTGTTGCAGTGGGCCCAGAAATACATGAAGACTAATTTTCAAACAGTCTTGTTTACTGATGAGTGCCGAGCAACAATGGATGGTCCAAATGGATGGAGTAATGGATGGTTGGTGGATGGCCACCATGTCCCAACAAGGCTGCGACGTCAGCAAGGAGGTGGAGGAGTCATGTTTTGGGCCGGAATCATTGGGAAACAGCTGGTAGGCCCCTTTAAGGTTCCTGAAGGTGTGAAAATGACCTCTGCAAAGTACAGTGCTGTGCAAATTAATTGGGACAAGAAAGTTTTTCTTGCATTAGTTTTACTATTGCTGATAAGTGTTTTATCAGTTCTTTGTGTCGTTTTCCTTTTTCTTCCACATTTCCCATTTTGTTTTGGAGAAAACGATCCGGTTTCATTGTGTGTGCGAATTATTCATGAAACAGTAGATTTTCCAATACCAACAGTGGAAGTGATTTCTCTTACAGTCAGACTTGTATGTTCATTAAGAGTAATAATTCTAGACCTCTTCCGTGGAGTAACATCCATTTTTACAGGCACGAATCACACAGAGAAATTACATTAATCCACTCCTCACAGAAACAAGCTCTCAACTGAAGCTGAGGGGCAGCTAGCTGTTATTTTCTGCCTAAAACCAGTTAAACCACATTTTGTTACTCAAGGTTGTACACGAACACCTGTTCAAAGCAGTTAAAACTGGTTTGAATCACTGACTGGTAACTAACGTACGATTTTACTTAACAAAATGCTTTGTCCCAATAATTTGCACAGCACTGTATATAAAGTTTCTGTCTGAGAACTTTCTTCCATGGTACAAAAAGAAAAAACATCTTCATGCATGACAATGCACCATCTCATGCTGCAAAGAATACCTCAGTGTCATTGGCTGCTATGGGCATAACAGGAGATAAACTCATGGTGTGGCCACAATCTTCCCCTGACTTCAACTCTATAGAGAACCTTTGGAGTATAATCAAGCAAAAGATCTATGAGGGAGGGAGGCAGTTCACATCAAAACAGCAGCTCTGGGAGGCTATTCTGACATCATGCAAAGAACTACAAGCAGAAACTCTCCAGAAACTCACAAGTTCAATGAATGCAAGAATTGTGAAGGTGATATCAAAGAAGGGTTCCTATGTTAACAAGTAACTTGACCTGTTGGGATGTTTTGGAGTTAAATTAGCTTTTTATTTCAGTGAATGTGACCTCCTAATGCTGCAAATTCAACAAATGAGCATTTTCAGTTCTTTCAAACAAATCAAAATGTTTAGAAACTCTACTGTGCCTAATAATTTGGAACAGTGCATTTAGAGTTTTTTTATTTTTTTATTTTGAAGATTATACTGTTATCATTGGGAGGTTTCTTCAATAAAATTTGATGTATAATCTAACGGGTGATAACTTTTATTACAGTGACTGTCATTTGCACCGACCATTTAGGAAAATCAGAGAAAAACAAAATTTGCATAATAATTTGGAACACAGTGTACAGCCTAGAGCCTGTATAGAGTACTCTCAGAGATCATATATGTGAGTGCTACAGTGATTAGAATATGAAATTGACAGGTTCTCTGAGAAAGATTAAACTAGTAAACAATAAAAAGATTAAAATGGTGGCATACCCATTAACAAACTCAGTAGTCTCTGGACCTTTGAACTCACCCCCACAACCCTGTACAATCCTTGGTCGTTAATACCTACAAAAAAAGAAAGCATGAAAGATATTACTGAGATAATTTCCCTCATAAACATTGTATAGAACATCTGTACTTGGCCAGTTGAGTACAAAGTTGCATAAAGAAAGACATGAAGGCACAAAATATCTTAAAGAGTTTCTCCAGAAGACTAACTGCCGCATTGGAGGTGAGTGATGCGGATGACATATTCTGCCAAAATGTGCACACTCATGTCCAGTCACTACAATAGGATACATGCAATATCTGGCAGATGCCTTCCAACACATTACTATCGGCATGCTGACCCCCAACATGGCAGTAAGTGGCGCTGGAGATACACTTTAGGCTAGATTAGATGTGAAAAAAAGGATATCGCTTGAGATTCTGTGTGTTATAAATGTAAAGAACGCAGTGGGGCACCATAGACAATATACAAAGAAGTGAGCACAAACTGGTCACTAAGTGCATTATCTAAAAAAAGACAGAAAGATACGCTAGTATTGCATCTCACACATGCAATACAAATAATCTTTTTGGGCAATATGCATCATATTGGCACCACAAACAAGTTAAATACGACTAAAACCACCCTATGAAGTGCCTAAATGCCCACAGACTATAATACAGCCACACAGCTCCTGAGTGATCTCAATACAAGTGTCTAGATGAGAAATCCATAACCCCTTGAAGAAGCGATACATGCGAGGATTCAATCCCATTTCCTTGGTGTTCTGAGATGTAATCCCGATTTGGGAATTAAAAAAACAAAATTTCAATGCTGCACTTATTTTGATTTTTACTTGAATTTTTGGGAATCTTTTAGCTGGGTTTTGCTACCTCATTGGAGAGCAGCAGCATGAAGGCAAAAAGCCTTTGAATCCAACTGTGTATCACTTAATTTACTGGGTGCAGTGGTTCTGACACAGTCAGCATTTTTAGATTTAGCTATGTAGCAGACTCAAGAAAGCTTACCCTGCCCACACCTAGCTTTCTATATACCATGCCTATGGACAGTGAGACGTTTATCAAATGAGCAATGATAAGCTCATGGTGCTAAAACAATAACTGTAAAGAAACAACAGCAGGGAGCTTTATAAAGCGACACACCGCTTCATTTTGTGTTTTGACCCATACAACATGCTGTCTTCATAGTAAAAAGCTGCTGACAGATTCCCTTTATGGCCACATGCACACGCTGAGTAGTTGGTGAGATTTTTAAACCCGGTATTTGCAAACTAAAACCAGAAGTGGGTATAAAAAAAAAAAAAACAACAGAATTGGTGCACGAATTTCGATGATACTTTTCTTCTGAGTCTTCCTCTTCTGGTTCTGCCTTACAAATAATGAAGTTAAAAAGTTAACAAATGCTGAAAGTGTGCATGTGGCTTTAAAGGGATAGGGATTGGTCTCCTCAGAGTCCTGATACTTATATTATATTGAGACCATTAAGGAGCTGTGTGGCTCTAGTGTGGCTTTATAGTGTGATTTTAGGTGGTTTTATGTTGTTTATGGTGTCATTTATATGTATATTAAAATAAAAAAAAAGAGCACCTCCTACAAAAACTAGTCTGAACTGGTGCAGAGCTGCAAAACTGAACAATATTCACAACAGCACACAGTCATGCATATATAGATATATAGAAAGAAGTAAAAACATCTATGTATTTGAGAAAAAATGAAAAAGGTTTTTTTTCAAAAAAACTCAAGTTGTGGATTTTTTTTAATACTTAACTTTGAATGTAAGGTGTTTTATACACATAATGTCCAATACATGTTTGCCGATCAAACGTGGCAAGGTGACCTTAGATCTGATTGTTCCCTAACCATCACTATATCACTCTTTGGACTAAAGCCTACTTTTTAATAATGTTTAAATGGGAAATGGGGGGCGGAGCCTAGCAGGAGATGTGAGCGGCCGCACTTCTGGGCTCTCCCGCCGAGGCCCGTGTTAAGTCTGCTCACCCGCTGAAGTTACCGCCGGTTTCAGCCGACCTGACGGTGAGGGAGAGAGAGCAGAGCAACCGGAGTGTGACGGTAGGCCCCGGTGAACCGCAGATGCCCCGCAAACGCCAGAAAAATCTGGGAGGGGGAGACTGCCTCTCCTCCCAAGATGGCGCCGACAGGAGAGAGGAGGCGGAGAAGACCAATGCTGAGTGCCGGAGCCGCATGGACGCGGCTGCAAAACTAGCATGTTTTGCCAGACAAGCAGAGGATGAACCGGCTCACAAGTCTGATGGAGGTGAGGAGGTGGATGATGAGGAGGGAGAGGTGGAAGCCCCAGAAAGCCGTGGAGGGCAGAGGCAGGCACAGAGAGGTGGAAGTGGCGAGCCTGGAGAGGGAAGGGAGCTGGCAGCCACAATGGAGTGTAATGAGGAGCCCACACTGAAGGATGTTTATGCGGTGGTTTCTTTCTGCAAACAAGCTCTCACCACGTTAACCCAACAAGTCCTGGGTGTTCAGTCTGAAGTAGCTAACATTAAGAAAGACATGTCCAAAGCTGATGCTAGGATTGGAGAGGTGGAAGTGAGAGTGGGGTCAGCTGAGGACCAGATACTTGGGCTACAAAGATCTGAAAAGAAATTTATGCAGCGGTTGTCAGCTATAGAGGCTAAAAATGACGATCTAGAAAACCGCTCACGCAGGAATAACATTAGAATTGTTGGAATGCCAGAAAAGACGGAGGGAAGAGATCCTACTGAGTTTATGGAAAAGTGGATTGGAGAACAATTTGGGAAGGAGGTCCTAACAAAGTTCTTTGCGGTCGAAAGAGCGCATAGGGTTCCGACACAACCACAGCCACCCGGGAAAGGACCCCGTATGATGCTTGCAAAACTCTTACATTATAGAGACAGAGATATCATCCTGCAAAAGGCGAGAGAAAGCGAAGGTATCACTGTTAACGGACACAGGATTGGTATATACCCGGACTACTCGGTTACGGTTCAGAGGCAGCGCATGCAATTTATTGGAGTGAAAAAGCGCCTCAGAGAGTTGGGAGTAAAGTATGCGATGCTATTTCCCGCCAAACTACGAGTGACAGCGGCAGACAGAGTGCATTTTTTCCAGGATCCTGAAGACGCCATGCAGTGGATTGAGATCAATATGAAGAATCTACAGGATAAAACTTGAAGATGGAGGTTTTCTGGACACTGTTCTACTCCAACTGTTTTTTCTTTATCTCCTTTTTTTTTTTTTTTTTTTTTTTGATTAATAGGTCGGCTGAAACGACTACAGTAACACCCGTATTATATATGAGTAACTTTCTAACCTCTTTGTTTTGAATATGGGTGGCACAATCATACAAAAGATTTTTTTTTTTTTCTCTTCTTTTGTAATAACGTCACAACAGGGGTGACAAATTAAGTGTTCCTGACACTTTAACCTAAGTTGATATGATAATATATTTTTTGACTCTTTCTAGGTTTGTTGGGATGAAAATGGGATACACGGATATGCCTCGGCGGGGGGGGAGAGGGAGACTGCATACGGAGGTGTAAGTACACTTGACAAAGAGAGTGGTGGGGACTTTGCGAGGTCAGATGTACTTTGAGAGTGAGGGACTAGGTTGGGAGTTCTCGACTCTTGTTAAGAGTTTCAAAGTTATGAAAGGGAAGGGAAGGGGTAAGGGGGAGGGGGGATGGGAGGGGTGAAGCACTTCAGACAGTCAAAAGAGGAATAATTGACGGAGGACGGCATTGTTCATACCACTTACACTATGGGGTGCAGACTTAAAGTGATTAGCTGGAATGTAAGAGGTCTGTCAGACAGAACAAAAAGGGCGGCGGTCCTCAGGCATATGCAGGAGAAGGGTCCTTTGGTGATGTGCCTTATGGAGACCCATTTGATGAAGGATACATCCCACGTTCTCGATAGAAAGTGGATTCAGAGGGCATATCACTCTACCTTTTCCAACTATGCAAGAGGAGTATCCATACTAATACATAGCTCTATTCACTATGAGGAGGAAGAGATCTGCATAGATCCAGATGGACAGGGAGTGGCCATAAGAGGGCTCTTTTACGGACATCCCATGTGTATAGTGGCAATGTATATTCCCCCCCCCATACTCTTGTTCCAAGATCAGAATAATGCGGGAATTTGCTGTGCGAGTAGGTGGTGTGCCACTGCTGATGATTGGAGATTTCAATAATGTGATGGATGGGTTTTGGGATAGGAATAAGCAACTAAATGTATGGAAGGAGGACAATACCACCTCATTCGGGATTCTGATGCGGGAGATTGGGTTGGTGGATATCTGGAGAGTAAGGAATGAAGGGAAAAGATGCTATTCCTGTTACTCTGCCACACACGGAACGATGTCCCGTATCGATATAGCACTGGCGTCCGATTTGATGGACTCGATGATTGATGAGGTGGAATACCTTCCGAGAGTGCTATCGGATCATAGCCCTGTCCTCGTGTCCATCAGATGTGGAGATCAGTCAGGGGTGAGAAGGGAGGGATGGAAGATACACCCGGTATGGCTGCAACACATTGACCTACAAGGCACATTAAAGGAGGTAGAAGAGTTCTTCACTTTGAATGAAGGGAGCACTGACCTGCTGAACGTATGGGATGCTATGAAGGCATTTCTTAGAGGGATACTCTTTAGAGACATATGCAGACAGAAGACCTTGTCAAAAAAGAGAGAGACGGAGGGTATGGAAGCACTACGAAGGGCAGAGGAGGAAGTTACTTTGAATAATACACCAGATGCTAGGAGGGAACTCCTGAAGGCTCAAAGTACACTTAATACAATACTGTTAGATAAGATGTTGAGGAGACAGGCTTTTCAGAAGGTTGAGTTTTATACGGAAGGAGAGAAGGTGGGGCATCTACTTTCAGTAATCGCTGCAGCTCAGAGAGGAAACACTCATGTGCGTGAAATGACCAATTGCCGAGGGGTATCGGTTACAGATGTAGAAGAAATCTTGGAAGTCTTCACGGACTTCTATAAATCCCTATATTCATCACAGGGACCGCCAATAGAAGAGGATATTGCGGGATTTTTAGATATGGGGGATATTGGAAAGTTGACCACAGAGGAAAGGGCAGATTTGGAAAGGCCCATTTTGATTGAGGAACTGGAAGTGGCATTGCATGGCATGGCCAATGATAAGGCACCTGGCTCAGACGGCATTCCGGTGGAGATTTACAAACATCTGGAGGATTTTCTGCTCCCTGAGTTATTAAGAGTATTTGAGGAGGCTAACCGTCAATCTCGGTTGCCTGCATCTATGAGGGAGGCGGTGATAGTGGTGATCCCAAAGGAGGGTAAGGACACGAGAACCCCTGGCTCTTATAGACCTATTTCCTTGTTAACCGCAGACGTTAAGATCCTAGCCAAAGTACTATCCAATAGATTATCTAATGTCATATCTAGACTGATACACCCAGATCAGTCGGGCTTCATGCCTAATAGGTCCACGGCGACTAACATCAGAAGACTGTTTCTTAATTTACAAATGCCCTCTGATAATGCCCATGACAGAATGATTGCCTCATTAGACGCCCATAAGGCGTTTGACAGTATAGAATGGGGATATCTATGGAAAGTGCTAGAGAAGATGGGATTTGGTCCAAAATTCATCTCATGGATACAACTACTGTACTCCCAACCAACAGCGAGACTTAGAGTTAACGGGGCGGTCTCTTCGGCATTTCAATTATATAGGGGAACTAGACAGGGGTGCCCGCTGTCGCCGCTTCTCTTTGCGATTGCGATTGAACCATTGGCATCCGCCATAAGAAAGTCAAAAGATATCCAGGGATTCAGATACGGGGAGTTGGAGGAAAAAATTGCCTTATATGCAGATGACTTGCTCTTATTTCTGGACAACCTATCGGAGTCATTGAGCCATGCCATGCGATTAATAGACAGGTTTGGTAATATCTCCGGGCTTAGAATTAACTGGGCTAAATCTGTATTATTTAGACTTAACAAAGGAGTGGAAGAGGATGATGGCAATATAGAGACAGAGCTGCAGCGAAGAGATGTTTTCAAGTATCTGGGAGTTGAGGTATCATTACCTATTAAAGACTATCTGCGTCTTAATCTGCTACCATTACTTGAGTTGATGAGAGCAAAAATTGATGCATGGTCTAAGCTACATTTATCGGTGGTGGGCCGCATTAATTTATTGAAAATGATAGTGATGCCTAAGCTCCTGTATATTTTGCATAACTCTCCAGTATGGATACCCAAAACAAGATTCAAAGACATAAATTCCCTGTTTAGGAGAATGGTATGGGGTAGGAAACAACCCAGAATGAGACTAGAGACATTACAGAGGCCAAAGGATGGAGGAGGACTGGCATTGCCAAACCCGGAGATATATTACCTAGCAGCTCAGTGCCAACACTTTAGAGGTTGGTCTAGTCATGAGACAAGAGGACCGGATAGACGTATGATAGAATACTGCATAGCGGGGATTCCAATATTACAGGGGCTGGAGGGAGGTACAATTGGTCAATTGGGCAGGAAGCTTCCTACGCTGGACCTTATAGATAAAGTCTGGGGTGCATTGAAAAGGAACAGAGGACTACAGAGAATGACTAGATTTACGCCCATATGGGGAAATAGTAATCTGGAAGAGATTCATAAAATAGGTATCATAAAGGAGTGGGAACAAAAGGGAATAATTTTTATGTCTCAGATTCTGGAAGGTGGAACCTTGAAGTCGTTTGCCACATTGCAATCTGAATTCTCTTTACCTGTTTCTGAATGGTTCCACTACAATCAGTTGAAACACGCCATCTGGGTCCAGGGCACCAAGAGAGGCTTGGCGGTAGACCAAGATTTGGTGTTGGAGTAAGTTTGTGGAGAAGGCCTCACTAGGGGGGTGATTTCGGGAACCTATAAGGATTTACTACAGACATTCCTGTTGAATTACCCGATGAAAACTAAAGCTAAGTGGGAGGAAGAGGTTGGTCATATAGAAGGGGAGGTGTGGGACAGTATTTTGGAATACGTTCCGAGATTATCGCTCAGTGAACCAGCTAGGATGTCTCATCTATACGTGCTCCATAGGGTGTACCGTTCTCCGGAGCTGTTGCACAGGTTTGGTCTCAGGGCAGACTCTGAATGCCCGAGATGCAGGGCTATTGGTGCTGGCATCTTCCACATGATGTGGGACTGCTCCGGATTGGGCGCATTCTGGATGGGACACTTTCCAAGATAGAGAGAGTGTATGACTGTGTCATTCCCCGGGATCCGGTAGTATGTCTGTTGGGGTATGTGGAGGAACTAGCTGTAGATAATGCTTTCAAAATTGCCATAGCTAGACTATTGTATATAGCCAGGAAAGCTAGCGAGGAAGTGGACCAGTGAGGAACCGCCGACGAGAAATTAATTCTGCCGATAGGCCAATTATATAATACAACTCGAAAGAAAGGTATATGAAAAGAGAGGGGCACATAAAACATATGAAAAATTGTGGACACCATGGTTGGATCTGGTATGATGAGTAGATAAGGAGCATTTTGACTCTCAGAGATTATTACCTAAATATATAGTCTACAATGCGGGATATATTCTGAAACTCCGTTTGCTAATAATGGGGAAATTGTGAGCGGAAAGTACTGTCTGGGGGGGCAAATGGTGGGAGGGGGGAGTTGGGGAAGTTTGTTAAACTATAAAATGTACAGTAATTCTGTTTATACTGTAACATATGTACGATATATTAATAAAAATTTATCTGATTTAAAAATTTTTTTAAAAAAAATGGGAAATGGGAGGACTCGCTTCCATCAAAGGCAACCTGGGATTGATGGGAGGGGGAGTGCCGAGTAAATCTATGGAGCCAGTAAACTCCAACAATGATAAAGAAACCAAAGAGCTAAACAGCATCTCCAACAAAAACTAGTCTGAACTGGTGCAATATACATAGAGGTTAGGGACCCATCAGATCAAAAGTCACCCTAGCTGTGGTTGATGGGCAAACATGTATTGACCAATATGTGGACCAAGCATCTTACTTTACAAAGATGAGAACAAAAAAAAATCCACATCTTCAGTTTTTTTGAAAAAATGCTTGCTTTTATTTTGTCATAGTACAAAATGTATTCATTTTTTACATAGTCATTTTAACTTTTATCTGTGTACATGTTTGGCAGTGACTGTGTGCTGCTATGTACTTTTTATTGTAATATATACATATTCATTTATTGGATTTGCAAGAACTTTTTTCTACTAATGTACCTATTTACTTGATATACGGTAACTTCTGGAAGTTGCAATAAAATGGTTTTCGATTAAAAGAAAAAAAAAATTATATATATATATATATATATACACATAGAGAGAAATTTTTTTTTTTAGAGTGTAAATATAAATAATCCTCTATAACAAAGGAAGCAAAATGTGGCATACTGCAAACTTAAAGAAGTTTCAGAGGAAGGTGGGGGCTCTGGGGACATGAGAAAAAAAAGAGTTATTTTCCAATATATCGTCTGTATCAGTTCCTTGAGGTTTTAGGATTTCTGTTTGGTGTCATTCAGTCCTTCCAATGAATACTAATCTTTGCTGGTCAGGCTTTTATGCAGTAGTCTGTCTGATCCGACTCCCAACACTCAGGATAAACTTGCAAGACACTATAGAGTCAATAGTAATAACCTACACTTTAGAAAGCCACACTTCTGATCTAGCTCATCTCTCGGCCCCGTATCGGAGCAGGGCATTGGTGGAGATGCACAGGGCTGGCCCCTGGGATGCACTCGTTTATTATGGCATAAGGCAGAGATTACATTTTCTTGTAATATTACTGTTTGGCATTGAGCTACTTATATTTTC
Source organism: Allobates femoralis (assembly GCA_033576535.1). Lineage (NCBI taxonomy): Eukaryota > Metazoa > Chordata > Amphibia > Anura > Aromobatidae > Allobates > Allobates femoralis. The sequence continues at coordinate 185,737,259 of JARQOC010000003.1, forward strand.
ATATTATTTCACAGATTATATCACAGCTCTGTCCTGAAATTCTCCAAGGGTATTTCCTTTTTCTGCTATTGTAAGCCTGTGAATACTGGATAAAAAACATTTGTTACACAATAAATCCATCTGTGACAAATGTAAATTAATGATATACCCTGAGGGAGTTGAAATACTGCAAAATAAGAGGCTTGAAACAGGATTTCTTTTCAATTCACACAAGAGCGATGCAGAATGCTTTATGTACTAGACTAGACTGCAATTTGTGCTGGCAAGTGTGGGGGAGGGGCACGCCGAGAAATAACCGCTGCTACGGTGAATGTGTCTAGGAGTGGCAATCCACAATAACACCGTGTATAAATAATTATAAACTGCGCTCCTCAACTATATCATGTTAGGAAAACAAGCAGTGGAAAATAAATTAGATTATCTCCAAACTGGGATTGTATTATACTTCTCCTACTGCAATAAACTAAAAAAACATTACTTCTATCCACCTAGAATGAAGAAACTGCTTACAACCACAACCGGCTCATCACGGGGTAATGGTAAAAGACAGCCTCGGATATTAGCAACAATACAAGGTAAAACTGCAATGCTCAGCATAAATGAGTACACCCCAACAGATTTCATAGTAATTGTTGACTCTTAAAGAAAACTAAAGGTTCTCTACCAAGTTACACAAAAGAATCCCAAAAATGCCATCAATTGCAAACATTTGTTATTTTAAACTCCTAAAAAGTAATTTCCTTAAATTAAAAATGAGTACAGCCACTGAAAGTTTTAGGAATGAAACTAAAATTTAGACAAAACTAATTAAGGCCTAGTTCACACGTCCAGTATTATGCATCCTGCAGAGATCTGTTGTTGAGAAAAAGTTGTGCAGGATCCATTTTATTCTTGTTAAAATTGCAGACTTTGAAGAACTGATCCGTTAATGCATTACTATTAGTGATGAGCGAGCACTAAAATGCTCGGGTGCTCGGTGCTCTGGCCGAGCATCTCAAGATACTCGTGTACTCGGCCGAGCACCGAGCCCAATGTAAGTCAATGAGTGACAGGCTCCGCCCACAGACTTCCGGTTATAAAACGAGTGTTTCTGGGAAAGGGCGGGAGGGTGGGCTTTTTGAAATCGCTGCAACATACAACACCTTGCTGTGGCCCCCAGAGGGATCCTAACAATGAATCTGCTCTCTGTGAGGTGCCAGCTCACTGTGTGCACTGAAGGGAGCTGTGTACGTGTGTCAGATCGCTTATTATTACCGAGCAGTCCGAGCATCTCGGCGGTACTCGGTGCTCGCCGAGCATGCCGAGTACCGGGATACTCGTGCGAGTACCGAGCAGCGCAGAGCATACTCGCTCATCACTAATTACTATTTATCTTCCATTGGTCACAGATCCTGTTTAGTGATGAGCGAGTATGCTCGGCGCTACTCGGTACTCGCACGAGTATCTCGGTACTCGGGGTGCTCGGTGAGCACCGAGTACCGCCGAGATGCTCGGACTGCTCGGTAATAAATAGCGATCTGACACACATACACTGCTCCCTTCAGTGCACACAGTGAGCTGGCACCATACAGGGAGCAGATTAATTGTTAGGATCCCTCATGGGGTCACAGCAAGGTGTTCTATGCTGCGGCGATTTGAAAAAGCCCACCCTCCCGCCCTTTCCCGGAATTACTCGTTTTATAACCGGAAGTCTGTGGGTGGAGCCTGTCACTCATTGACTTACATCTTGAGATGCTCGGCCAGAGCACCAAGCACCCGAGCATTTTAGTGCTCGCTCATCACTAATCCTGTTTGTAAAAAAAAAAAAAAAATAATCCACTACAAATGCTGAGAAAAACAGATGGCCAGTTAACGGATCCGGTCACCATATGCTCCATTGTTAAAGAAACAGATCCTGCTGAAATCTGAGATCACTTACCGGCAATCGTATTTTATGGAGCTCATGACAGCACCCACTGAAAGAGGGGATTTGCCCACAAGGACAGGAAACCTACAGATAAAAAGGGGGCGGCTCCCATTGCCTCTTCAGTTGGTTACAGAGAAATTGGAGGAAACCGCTATAACCATATAAATACACAAAGATAATGAATAGTACTATCAGAAAACCATCACCTTAAGGTGTGAAAAGGGGAAACACAAACCCATGATAACGATAAGACCAATAGAAATAATAATAATAATAATAACAACAAGTACTAAGGGTGGGAAGTGAGTGGGTGCTGTCATGGACTCTGTAAAATACGATTACTGGTAAGTAATCTCAGATTTTCCTACCACCATGACAGCACCCACCGAGAGACTTGCAGAGACCATCACCTGTGAGGGACCACAATATTGAGAACTGCTCTCCCGAAATTGAGGTCAGAAGAAGACAAGTCAAGGCGATAATGCCGAAAAAAAGGTGGAAGGAGAGGCCCAAGTAGCCGCTTTAGAAATTACTTCTATAAGAATACTAGCGCATTCTGCCCAGGAAGCAGACATGGCCCACGTAGAATAGACTTTAATGTAGTCAGGAGGCTGCTCACCTTTTGATAAATAGGCTGAGCAGATAGCTTCCTGAATCCACCTGGAGATGGTGCTTTTTTTGGTGATAGACCCCTTCCCATGACCCTGGAATGAGACAAACAAAGCCCTTCTCTTCCTCCAGGGCTCAGTCCTAGCAATGTACTTAAGTACTATCCTCTTCACATCCAACGTCTGAAACTTCTGTTCCTCTAGAGTAGATGGATTATCATAAAAAGAGGGAAGGACTTTTTCTTGGCTCTTATGAAACTTAGAAGACACTTTAGGGAGATAGGCAGAGTCTGTTTTTAGAACTACCCTATCCAGAAAAACAAGAAGGAAGCAGGGTCTACTGAGAGAGCCTGTAAGTCGCCCACCCGCCTAGCAGACGTCAAAGCTTCCAGAAAGGCTGTTTTCAAGGTTAAATGTTTAATTGAAGCTCCAGCTAAAAGGTTCACTTGGAGGTCCAGTCAGCACATCCAGTACCAGGTTCAAGTCCCAGGGAGCTAGTGTAGGGATTTACACCTGGTCACTACGTTCACAGGCCTGGATAAATTGGGAGACCCACATATCACCTGCGACATTACGTATAAGGCCCCTAAAGCCGAGATTAGGACGTTTAGAGTGCTGACCGCCAGGCCCAACTCAAGACCCCTTTGCAAGAACTCCAGGATGGTTGGAATCAGTGCCTGGTCAGTGAGGGACCCCACATAAAATTTCAAATTTTTTTTCCAAACTTTGCAGTACAAGTTAGTGGTTACTGCCTTTTTACTTTGGAGGAGAGTAGAAGTCAAAGTCTCAGAGAACCCCCTCCGTCTCAGAAGCTGCCTCTCAAATTCCAAGCCGTTAGATGTAGATCTTCCGCTTGGGGGTGATAAAATGGACCTTGAGAGAGCAGCTCCTGATCCGTTGGGAGAACCCATGGGTTGGACACTGACATGGCCCTCAGCCATGAAAACCAAGGCCTCCTGGGCCATAAAGGGGTGATCAGAATCACTCTCGCCCTCTCTTCCCTGATTTTTCGGAGGACCAGAGGGATCAGACACATGGGTGGAAAGGCATAGGCCAGCCGATATTCCCATGGTACCAGAAGTACATCCAACACCTCCAGCTCATCCGAGGGGTACAAGGAAGCAAATCGCTTGACTTGTCTGCTTCTCCTGGTTGCAAACAGATCTATCTCTGCTCCTCCTCACAATCACACTATTTGTCTGAAAAACTTCTTGTTCAGAACCCTTCCCCTGTCGGATAGAGTGATAACTGAGATAATCGGCCCTGATGTTGTCTACTCCCCTGATGTGCAGGGCTGAGAGGAAGAGAAAATTCTCTTCTGCTAGGAGAAAGATATGTTTCGGGGTGGACATCTGAGAGGGCGACAGAGTCCCCCCCCTAGCGATTTATGTACACAACCAAGGTGGTATTGTCCATCTGAATCCTGATGTGGGAATTGCTAAGGTGATGCAAGAACTTGATGAGAGCATACTTGACCGCTGTAACGCCTTCAGATCGGAAGAGCCCATTTCTTCCTCTGGTGTCCATTGCCCTTGGGCTAGGCGATTTCCCAAGTGTGCCCCCCACCCTGAGGGACAGGCATCAGTTGTCACTACATAGTCTGGTGTTATGACCCAGGAAACCCCTCTGGACAAGTGAACTGGGTCCATCCACCAATACCGAGAGTTTTCTGTAGAGTCTGACAGATTTACTCGGCCCTTCAGACAATCCTGCAGGTAATTCTTCCGCTCTTAGAACCTCTTGTTGGAAACTCCGTGAGTGAAACTGTGCCCATTGGACTACAGGGATGCATGAGGTTAAAGTTCCCATCAGGGACATAGCCTGCCTTATGGACAGTTCTTTGGCAAGTACAGTTGTCACCTCGTCTTCTGGCAGGAAACACTGTTGAATTCTTGAGGTTTAAGTGGAGACCCAGAAAGACTTGCAATGTAGTCAGAGTTAAGGCCCCGTTACACGGTGCGATACCCTTAATGATATTGCTCAAATGTCACAGGTTTGGAGTCGTTCAAACGACATCATTAGGAAGTCGTTGCGCGTAACACCGAGATTTGATTACGATAAATCGCTGAACGCAGATTTGAGAACATGTTCTCAAATCAGACGATCCACGATGAGCCAACCTGCTGGACCGTTCTGTGTGACACTGCGATAATGTCATTCATGACTTCGCCCATTCACATCAGTGAACAAGTATCGCTCGCTGGGTTGTGCAAACGATACCTGCTGGTTGGATTGTTGGTGCGTCATCCACAATATCTATGCGTGTGACAGCTTACCAACAATGTCAAAACGATGTCCTAACGACCGCGCACCCCGAGATCGTTAGTGATATCGTTTCAACGTCGTGCCGTGTAACGGTACCTTAAGTCTTGACTTTTTAAAGTTATTATCCAACCTAATTCCTGTAAGGACAACATGACATGATTTAGTCGGGACTTGCACTGAGCTTCAGGGTTCCCTGCTATTAAAAAATCATCCAAATATGGAACAATAAGCGTATCACTTTGTCTCACATGAGCCATCACTTCTGCCATCACCCTTTGTAAAGAAGTGTGCAGCCATAAAGAGACCGAATGGCATGGCAGTAAACTGCCCTCTAGAGACACCGCCACTCTTAGAAATTGATGGTGCAGTGCTAGATCTAAAGGTACCGTCACATGCAGCAATTTTGCTAGCAATTTCACTGGCAATTTGCTGGTTGCAGTGAAATCATGGACACATTGTTCTATTTGTACATGGCAACAAAATCAAACAATGTGTCCATGATTTCACTGCAACCAGCAAATTGCAAGTGAAATTGCTAGCAAAATTGCCACGTGTGACGGTACCTTTAGATCTAGCACTGCCATGAAACACCTGGGAAACAGAAGCCGAATTGTACATTGGATGGACTCCATTTTAAAGGACTGAAAACTGAGGAAGGAGTTTAATTTCCGTAGATTAATGTTAGAAAGGAACCATCTGGTTTCAGAACCAGGAACAAAGTAGAATAAAATCCCATTCCCTCCTGGTTCCTAGGCACTTCCACCAAAACCCGTTTACTTAACAAGTCTCCAACAAATAATTCCAGGGCCTGTTGTTGGACAGGGTTGGACAAGGTAGTTTGAAGAAAGGAATCCCTTGGGATCCTCTCAAAGTCTAGCTTCAACCCATATATTAGGTCGAGGATCCATTGACTAGATGAAATATGGGACCACTTGTGGAAAAAATATGATAATCTACCACCCACTAGTGTGTCAAAACTAACGGTACTTGGGCTTGTGCTTTGAGACGGAGGAACCCACGTAGTAGGCACCTCTTTGCTTCTTCTTGGACGGTTCCCATGTGGAGTCCGTCTTCTGCCATGAAAACTGTCGCTTCGTGAAAGCTCTCCTATAACTGGGAACAGAAGGTTTAGAGAAACCTTTTTTGACATCCCCTGCTTATGCTAAGATATCGAGCACAGGACCGAAGAGGTACTCACCCTGGCACGAAATAGCGCACAGCCTGCTTTTAGCATGTGCGTCCCCCTTCCACTCCTTTAAATCACAGAGACTGACGGAGAGCATTGGAGAGTCCTGCGGACCTGGCTGCCATTCTAAGGGAATCAGCTGACGCATTCGCCACGTACGCCGAACAATTTCGGATTTGAGTAATCGCTGCCAGCAATCTGTCTCTTAGTACTCCTGATCTAATCTATTCTTCCAATTGGTCAAACCATACCAACTGGGATCGTGCCACATAGGGACAGGCTATAGCCGGTATAAAGGCTCCTATACACGATTCCAAGTTTCTTTTTAGCAGGGTTTCAGCTTTTCGGTCATACGGATCTTTAAGAAGACCTCCGTCCTCTAGTGGCAGTACATTTGTTTTAGATGAGGTAGCCACCGCCGCATCGACCTTAGGGATTTTAGACAATTCTATTAATTGGGAATCATCAAAGGGATATTTTCTCTTTGAAGAGAAAGGCAAGAAACCCCTAGATTCCTGTTTATCCCATTGCCTCTTGACCAGGTCTTTTATTGCATCAATGACTGGGAAGGCACGTCGTTTTTTCTGAGATAACCCGGCAAACAACTTCCTAAATCGTTTTTGCTTCTTTACTATCTACGATCCCCATAGTGGCACGGAGAGATTTAACCAAAGAGTCAAACTTTTGTATGGGAAAACATGAACCACCTTCATCATCTGAAGAGGAACCTGAATGGGAGTTGTGCACTAAGCCTTCTTCCTGGAATTCATTATCAGTCACAACTGAAATGGTGCTGTGGCATGCATAAACTAGGCTGTGGAATATGTTTAAGGGAATTCGTGATCCCATCCCTTCTAAAGTTTTTGAGGTCAGCAGTACAGATGGGAGCTTCTTAGTCCAGGGTCTGAGCTATACAGGACTGGCACACACGTTTACTATAATCATCAGGCAGGGGCTGTACACACAATGCACGCTGCTTATGTTTGCCTTTTTCCAACTTCTTTCTTGCCTGGCCATATAGAAAAAAAGAGCGAGAGCGAGGAAGAGAGAGAAAGTTTGGGGAATCAGCTCACCGAGTGTTCACATAGATACATGTGATACCAATGTGATAAGAATGGTGTGCGGATGTGAATAGAATAGATATAGAACAGGTATTCATAATTAGAATAGTGACCACAGGTATTGTATCATTCCATATAATATATTAGTACAGGGTTGAAATATATATATAAAAAGGGGTTAACTTTCTTTGACATGATGCTTCTATGATGAGATATAAGCTGGCTGCCTCATGATATGTATCTCATGACCGGCAAGAGTCTTTGAATGACTATTTGTATTGTTATATACGGGCTACATGTCTTGTGACATGCAACCCATGACAAACAAGTTATAGAAGGCCTATTCAGCATTTATTCAAGACTATTTGTATTGTTATATACGGGCTACATGTCTTGTGACATGCAACCCATGACAAACAAGTTATAGAAGGCCTATTCAGCATTTATTCAATATCCTATGGACGGTCATGAGGGAATTTGAATGATACAGTCTGCGCATGCTCGTAGATATTCTAAAGAGTATAAGATATGGGGAAATCACGGTCGCTGATGGGGGAGCTCTTCCAGGGCAAGGTGTACGCACATAAACCTGTGATGCAAGCCTCGGTATTGATCCCTTCTCACTGACGCGTGTCCCTCCCGAATGGAGAAGGTGAAGCAGCTACAATATCAGGTAATATATATATTGATGCTTATTCGCTATAATTAAGTCTAGGTATACTTTGTGTTTAGCCTGTATTCAATTGATGACAATTCATGTGCTACTTTGTAACAAATAAATTTAATCTTGCTATAAAGAATATTATTATTCATGCCTGATTTGTAAGTCAGTGAGCGCTACGCAAGTACGGGCTCTGGCCCGATCCAGGTAAATTTAGCAGGACATTAATTGGCATAGTCGGCAGGATTCCCCACGTGGGGTATTTAAAGAACACCTTATTTTTTCTAGAATAATATTTTCTTATTTGGCATTTTTCCAAATCATTTGGCAGAATACCAAAATGTTCAGGAAAAATAAGGAAGCAGCTAAGGAGACTGTTATGGAGGTTCCCGGCTGGACCGAGGCTCCATATAATATTATAGCACATGAATTGGTCAATTGTGGACTGGCGGAACAATGGCAGGATAAGCTCAAGGGTAGTGAGCCTACTGATGTTGTTAATGTACTCAGTAGTGTCCCTGCAAAGGCAGGTGATGTAGTGTCCTTAGGACGGCGCATTTGGGTTTTGGCAAGTGCATATCGCGCGATGCACGAGCATAACCTACAAATGCAGAAAAAGTGTTCCCAGATGGAACAAAAAATGATAAAGTTGGGTGGGCAGAAGACGGTGTTGGAATGCAACACTCGTCTGCTGAGAGATAAATTGGAGCATTATCAAAACGTGGCAGAGAAAGCTGCCGTTAAGATTGCCCAAAACAAATATAAAAAACGAAGAGGGAAGGTAAATAAGGCTAAAGTGTACAAAAGCATTGCATCTGCTTCTGTCAATTGGGATCCCGACACTTGGGATGGGGATGTGTGGGATTCCTCATCATCAACAGATGAGGAGGACTCTCACTCTGACAGGGTTCAAGCCAACCCGATCAGAAGACGTTCAGAGAGAGTAGAAAATCAGATAACCCGAGAACCAGCTCGAGATGGTCTTGGGGAACCCCAATATGATGATGATGGAAACTTAATAACTGTAGAAAAGGTAATTCCCCACATACGTAACAGAGTAACCATGGAAGATTACTCTCAAGGAGAGGTGGACAGCATCATTACCCAATTCAGGCAGAAACCAGGGGAAGCAGAAATCCCCTGGATGGTGCGAGTTCATGATTTGGGAGGGGCGGGAGTGCATTTCGATGCTGGAGATATAGGGAAATTCATCACCCTATCTCGTGATCCCACAATTCAGAGAGCAATGAAAACTTATTTCAATGATGAAAGGCACCAACCAGGTACTCAGAATCTTGTGATGATACTGAGACATGGTGTAATGGAAAAATTTCCCACGGAAGCTGATCTTCCAACCAATGATAAGCCCTGGTATACATTAAGGGATGGGATTGAGAGGTTGAAGGAAGAGGCGATGAGATCTGCCCTTTCCGTATTAGAACCAAATGAGGATTACTTGGATTATCCTCTTACCGCCAGTATCAGAAGCCGGTTGGTTAAGCATGCCCCTCCTGCTTATAAGACGGTGATACTGACCTTAACAGTGGCAATGACTGGGGAGACTACGGGGATAGTGATAGGTAGAATGCGGGAGTTACAGGACATGGGGGAATGGGACAAGCCCCCTTCAAAGGCTTCAGGGACTCACCCTGGAAACAATAAATCTTCCAATCCTGATTGGAAGGGAAAAACTGGGGAGACCCCGCGGGTTTCCCGCAGAGATATGTTCCAGGCTTTACTTAAAGCCGGGGTCAATAAGGAAAAGATAGATGGTAAGGAAACAGGGGAGTTGTGGAAGCTATACAAACAAAAAGTCCTGTCTGCTAAGAAAGTGACCACCACCGAAGTGGGGGAGGCCCCTAGGGCTCCCAAGGTTAAGGTGCAGAAGGAAAAAAGGGAAAAACTCCCTGAGAAAGTGTCATGGAAGGATTTTCAGTCAGTTTATCCATGGGAAGAACTGGCTGCAGCAGTGGCCACCCGAGTCACTGAAGAATGGGAACACACACGGTCGGCGACCGGTGTGAATGAGAGTTCAGAAGAAAGTGATTCTCCATAGGTAGCCAGCCAAGCCCCTGTATGGGTAAAAAGGGACGAACGTCCCTATGTCAATCTTAGCATTCATTGGAAGGGAGGAAATGTCCAGCGAGTCCCAGCTTTGATTGACACGGGGGCGGAGGCTACCTTAATCCATGGAAACCCAGACAAAATAAAAGGTCCCAGAGTGAAGATTGCTGGATTAGGTGGTCAAGTGATCACCGGGGTCCAGACAGAGGTGGCCTTGAAGATAGGCAACCTACCCATTAGGAAATACCCAGTTTTAGTTGTCCCGATCCCAGAATACATTCTAGGGATCGATGTGCTAAAAGGAATGACCCTTAATTTGGCTGAAGGGAAATTTTCCTTTGGAGTCAAATCGTGCCACGTGGAAATGAGACCCGTGGTTGTTGGGAAAGTGAAAATGCCCCCGGTACATGTACCTCCGGCCACCAAGATGGTAGCCATGAAACAGTATCGGATACCGGGAGGTCATAAAGAAATAGGGGAGACTATCAAAGATTTGGTGGAAGCAGGGGTAATGCGCCCCGCTACCACAGCGTGGAACAACCCTGTCTGGCCAGTTAAAAAGAGTGATGGCTCCTGGCGTATGACAGTGGATTACAGGGAATTGAATAGATACACCCCTCCCCTAACGGCCGCTGTTCCAGATACAATAACAATTGTGGAAACTATTCAGACGCATTCTGGAACTTGGTATGCGGTGATTGATTTGGCAAATGCTTTCTTCACTATACCTATAGAGGAGAAAGCTCAAGATCAATTTGCATTTACGTGGCTTGGAAGACAATATACTTTCACCAGGTTGCCTCAAGGGTGGCTGCACAGCCCCACTATCTGTCACCGGACGGTGGCAGAACACCTGGATGAATTTGAGTTGCCCCCAGAAATGCAGATTTCCCATTATATTGATGATATAATGATTCAGGGGCAGGATGAGCAAACTGTGAAAGACCAGCTGGATAAGCTGGTTGCTCATATGAGATCAAAAGGGTGGGAAATCAATGATGCAAAGGTCCAAGGACCATCCCAGGTTGTGAAATTCTTAGGGATCCAGTGGAATAAAGGGCATAGAGAGATCTTGCCCAAGGCACGTCAGAAAATTATCAATTTTCCAGTGCCTAAATCCAAGCAGGAAACTCAGTCCTATATTGGATTATTTGGATTCTGGAGGCAGCATATCCCTCATTTGGGACAGATGCTAGCCCCTTTGTACAAGGTAACAAGGAAAAAGTATGAATTTCAATGGGGAGAAGAGCAGCAAACCGCTTTTGAAATGGTTAAGGAAGCTGTTCAACAGGCCGTGGACCTATGGCCCATGTCCTTGGGACCAGTAGAGCTACATGTGTCAGTCCAACATATGTATGCTAACTGGTCATTGTGGCAGAAACAGGGAGGAAAGAGAGTTCCTCTTGGATTCTGGAATAGGAAGTTACCTGATGCAGGAGAAAAATACACCCCGTTTGAACAACAACTGTTGGCCTGTTACTGGGCTCTGGTAGAGACAGAACAGCTAACCATAGGTCATGAGGTATTGTTAAGACCAGCAATACCCATAATGCAGTGGGTACTGTCTAATCCCAAAACCAATCGGGTGGGACATGCCCAAGAACAAAGTATCATAAAATGGAAATGGTACATTTCAGAAAGGGCCAAGAAAGGAGAGGGCGGGATCGCCACTCTTCATGAAAAAGTAGCAGAGATAACTGAGGAAGCTCCCTTCCCCAGTAAGGCTGCTATGTTGGAAGAATCCCCAGTCAAATGGGGAAAATCGTATGAGGATCTAACAGAACAACAGCAGACACATGCCTGGTTCACTGATGGTTCTGCTCGTTATGTGGGAGGGAAAAGACTTTGGAAAAGTGTTGCCTACAATCCTCGAATGGAAAAACATCTCACGATAGAAGGAGAGGGGAAAAGTAGCCAGTATGCGGAGCTGTATGCTATTTTTCTTGCCCTGTCCTTCGAACAAGGAGGAGAGTGTCATCTGTACACTGACTCCTGGTCAGTGGCCAATGGGTTAGCCACATGGATGATGGGGTGGAAGAAATATGATTGGCTGATCCATGGCAAGGAGGTGTGGGGCAAAGAAGTGTGGCAATATATCGAGGAAATGGTTCAATCCACCAAAACCACTGTGTTTCATGTTGATGCTCATATGCCTACTGACTCACTTGAACGTTTGTTTAATTCTGAAGCAGACAAAGCAGCAGCCATCAGACAAGCCAGCCCAACAATTGACAAAGGAAAAGAAGCATGGCTTCAGGGTACGGCCGTTTGGGCACACCAGAAAAGTGGACACCTGGGAGAAAAAGCCACTTACAGGTGGGCTCAGGAGAGAGGTGTGCCTCTCACACTTGATATTATTAAGGAAACCATATTACACTGTCCAGTCTGTCAACACTCACAGAAAAGGGAGGTTCCACACACAGTAATGGGACACATAGGTCGAGGACAGTTGCCTGCACAGATCTGGCAAATGGATTTCATTGGCCCTCTACCCGAAAGCAGAGGGTGCAAGTACGTCTGTACAGCGGTAGACACCTACTCAGGCTTGATGGTGGGTTTTCCCTGTAAGGCAGCAACCCAATGGAGCACTGAGAGGACCCTGGAAATAATAACCCAGTACTACGGGGTCCCTCTACAGGTGCAATCAGACAATGGTTCCCATTTTACTGGTCAAAGGATCAAAGATTATGCTCAGGAACATAATATTCAGTGGGTATATCACATGCCATACTACCCAAAAGCGGCTGGCTTGGTGGAAAGAATGAATGGGTTGTTGAAGTCCACTTTGAAAAAGATTAACCAGTCAGACAGTCAGTATGGACAATGGAGAGACAACCTTAGTGAGGCCCTGCAGATAATAAACAACAGGCCTATCACAGACTCAATGACTCCTCTGATGAGGATGTTGACACCCAATCTCACCATTCATGAGTCACACATAGTCAGCACAGTGATTTATTGGAAGACTGAAGAGGAAGCCAGACTCCCAGAGAGGGCTACACCTTACTCAGCAGGTTTGGATCTAAGTGCCTTGGAAACTACAGTTATACCCGCAGGTAAGGTAAAACCAGTATCAACCGGTTTGGGGTGTCAGATACCCAAAGATCATTATGGTCAGATTGCCACTCGTTCCAGTTTGGCTTTAAAGGGAGCAATAGTAGTGGGAGGAGTAATAGATGCTGATTACCAAGGAGAAATTAAGGTTCTGATGCTTAATTTAGGGGATGAGCCCCTTATTTTAACAAAACACCAGAGAATAGCTCAGATGTTGTTAATTCCAGTAAATCTGTCTGAGGTGAGAGAAGGTAAAGCCCCTACGGAGTTGACTGTCAGAGGTACCAAAGGTTTCGGGTCCTCCAATATCACTAATGTGGGAGCAAAGATCTGGGTTCAGAATGTTCAAGGACCGCCTTCCGAGGCAGAGGTCATAGCGGTCGGTAAGGACCGTACACTCTTGATAATGAGACCAGGAGTAGAGAAGTGGGAATATGTCCCACAAGAGAAATGTTACTTACGGGAATGATGCCATCTTTTATTGTACCCTAGGTATGGCTGTTAAGTGGAATCCTTGGAAGAGTATTTTTGGGCGTAGCTGATGGATGGAGCAACCTATATCGAGAGGAGCCGATAGCCAACAAGTTCCTGGTGCACCATCAAGTGATGGCGGAGAAGTTGAATAACAATCAATCCACAGATTGTTGGATTTGTACACATTCGCCTGTGACAGCTACCAGTATTCCTTTCCTGGCTATACCGGTAACAATGGAAGAAATCCTGATGTGGGACAATTGCTCAGACAGTTTGGCCAGTACTGATACCCGAAATGTTCGACTATGGAACACTTCAGTACCTATCCCTATTGTAGGGTGGGTTGATCTACCATGGTGGCAAGGAAATCTGAGCGGGACAATTAAGAACTTGCAGTACATGGCCTTTAAAGGAGGAGTTTGGGTGCCAAGAAATAAAACTGGATTGACCGATTTGGGACTGCTCCCTATGGACAATATACATATAAGTTTTGGGACAACAGCAAATACAGCAGACGCTTTCAAACCTAGCCTACTAGAAAGGACAATTCATGATGTATTCTGGCCTTATGCCACTATGTTTATTAATGGAACTAGTGATACCTGTAGCAATATACCAGGTAATTTAATGTGTAACGAATCGGTTGAATATCAAGCTAATGAACCAAGCTGTGGTAACCCTAATGTAGGATATTGTAGTCCTGTTGGGCAAAAACCGGGGTGGTGTATGCTAACCAATGTAAGTATATTTGTTGATTTAGTACACCGACTAGTTTTACAACACTCAGCTATATGGGATCTCCCCAGAGGGATGTATTGGGTATGTGGGCAAAATGCTTATAAATGGCTTCCTGTAGGGGTTAAGGGTAGCTGCACCCTAGCTCGTTTAACCCCAGCCACCTTTGTCTTGCCCTATGACCAGGTAGACGCCCGGGTTTTACCAAAACATATGTTATTTAAAAGGGCTGCAGACGATAAGCCCAGGAAATCCGGACGACCTCATGTGGTACAGATGGGTACAATTAATAAATTTTTCAGTGCCCTGTTTATATATCCAATGATTACGCAGATGTGGGATAAATTGGTAGAAGCTACTGATTATCTAGATGATCAAATTTTTGAAATATTGGATATACTAAACACTTCTGTAGTCGTACAACAGCAATTAATAATTGTCACAAATCAGCATACATTGGTACTTGACTATTTAACCGCCGCCCAGGGCGGGATGTGTCAGGTAATAGGCCCCGCCTGTTGCCATTATATCGACCCAGAGGGGCAATTACAGTAACGGGTAAAATTAGATGATATACAGCGTTTGAGGGAAAAATATCAAAAGGATAATAATGACCACAAAGATAGTTGGTGGGCTAATACTTTTTCTTTCCTGAATCCAACAAATTGGTTTAAAGGAATTGGGGGATGGTTAATGGGGCTTCTGCAAGGGGCCTTCCAGGTTATATTGTTTTTAGTTTTAATATATCTATTGGTTAAGGTGATAGTATTTTTAATTCAATGTTGTTTGAAAAAATCAAAAAAGTTGAAATCAGATGTAAAAGTTATTTCTTATTGATGTATTGATCAAATATAGCTGCAGATGCAATTTCTCATCATTAGCATAATGTTCTCATGGAATGTTCACCCTCTGCTGGAAGAATTTCGAATTTCTCGATTCACCCTGTGTTGGTGATTGCTATTATAGTAGTTCCACTTTTAAACTGGAATTATTATATAGCATGCAAAAAAAGTTCTGTAGAAAACCAAACGTACTGATTGTTTATTATGGAAATGGACGATAATTCCTGTGGTCAAGGACCGATTGTGATACCAATGTGATAAGAATGGTGTGCGGATGTGAATAGAATAGATATAGAACAGGTATTCATAATTAGAATAGTGACCACAGGTATTGTATCATTCCATATAATATATTAGTACAGGGTTGAAATATATATATAAAAAGGGGTTAACTTTCTTTGACATGATGCTTCTATGATGAGATATAAGCTGGCTGCCTCATGATATGTATCCTATGACAGGCAGGGGTCTTTTCAATGAATGCTGCATTGATAATATCTCATGACCGGCAAGAGTCTTTGAATGACTATTTGTATTGTTATATACGGGCTACATGTCTTGTGACATGCAACCCATGACAAACAAGTTATAGAAGGCCTATTCAGCATTTATTCAAGACTATTTGTATTGTTATATACGGGCTACATGTCTTGTGACATGCAACCATGACAAACAAGTTATAGAAGGCCTATTCAGCATTTATTCAATATCCTATGGACGGTCATGAGGGAATTTGAATGATACAGTCTGCGCATGCTCGTAGATATTCTAAAGAGTATAAGATATGGGGAAATCACGGTCGCTGATGGGGGAGCTCTTCCAGGGCAAGGTGTACGCACATAAACCTGTGATGCAAGCCTCGGTATTGATCCCTTCTCACTGACGCGTGTCCCTCCCGAATGGAGAAGGTGAAGCAGCTACAATATCAGGTAATATATATATTGATGCTTATTCGCTATAATTAAGTCTAGGTATACTTTGTGTTTAGCCTGTATTCAATTGATGACAATTCATGTGCTACTTTGTAACAAATAAATGTAATCTTGCTATAAAGAATATTATTATTCATGCCTGATTTGTAAGTCAGTGAGCGCTACGCAAGTACGGGCTCTGGCCCGATCCAGGTAAATTTAGCAGGACAATACAACTCACCCTCTAAAGCTGACATGGATGGGTACCGGCTCTGGAGGTGGAGGCACAGCACTGGACTTGTAGGTTCTCTCTTTTCTCCCGTCAGTGGATCTTTCCTTGCTAGGACGAGCATCCCTGGTGGCCCGCCTGCTACTGCTGCTGCACTACTGACATTGCCACTGACCTGCAGCATGACAACTTCGGGGTGCCCCTCCGCATCTTTGGGGGAAGACATGATGGGCACGCCACTGTGCCTGAAGGTCCGCTCTTTTAAAATGTTCTCCCGCTGGCGATGCGTCCGTCCTGATCCCCCGGAAGTGGATTCCACACTTACGGGTCAAAGAGCGCTTCAGCAGGCTGGTGTGTATGCACGCTGTACACCCCTGAAACCGGCCTGCATGAGGGACCGGGCGGCCGATCTCCTCGCACAGCCCACCCTGCACCTGCAGATGAGCACTAGGAAGACCCCAGGCTGCGCTTGCACGACCCATGATGGCACCACCTGGACCCTGGGTCTTGCCATCCAAACAGCGGAGGAGGGAGACTGAGCTGGCAGGGCTCCCCTGACACTGCTGCTGAGAAACCGTATTCTGCCATCCTCTCAGGCACCGCAAAGAAGCTGCAGAACCCAGGTACACTCTTCATCTGTAGGTTCCCCATAAGGACAGAAAATCAACAGAGGAGGCGAGGGGAGGCACCCCTTTTTATCTGTTATTTTAATCCATTATTTACCAACAGATGAAAAACTCGAGCTGGCAAAACTTTTGCTTGTTTTATTTTGTTTGTTTTTGTTTTTATTTTACACACACACCCCATGGGGACCCCTGATGTAGATGGTTAACAGAGTGTGTATCAAAACTTATATAAAATTACATTTAAAATTTAAAAATGTGTGACAATATTGTCAAAATACCATATATTTTTTATTATAAGACGCACTTTTATTCCCCAAAATTTTGGGAGAAAGTAGGGGGTGCGATTTATAATCCGAATATACGGATTATACACTGCAGGGGAGGTGGGGGCAGCTCTGGAGCCTGTCAGGGGGCTGGGGCGGACTGGTGCAGGCTGCAGGAGGCAGCGGGAGGTCATGTGCCCCCGCTCATATAACATGCACTGCCGCTGTCCATCAACGCAGTGCTGAAAGCGCACTGCGGTGATAGACTGGGGGAGCGGCGCATATGATGTATGCCCGCACACCCCCCTCGTAGATTGCACATGGTTCCCCTGTGCTGGCTATGGCCCCCCATGCTGCTGCCCATAGTAAAATAAAAAATACTTTACTTACCTTCTCCAGAGCTGTCCTACCAGGGATTCAAAGTCACTTCAATAGTCACCTGAATATGTCCCTACAAAAATATGTATCTTGTAAATTTCCTTTAAAGAAAAAAAAAAAAAGGAAAAAATTGCAGCTACATTTTAACCCCTCCATGACCAAGGACGTATAGGTATGTTTTGGTTGTGTCCCTCCCTTTGATGTGAGCTCACGCACTGACCTCACATTATTCCCTGCACATGTTGGATGAACTGATAAGCCAACATGCGCAACTAACAAATGAGAGTGGATCGGAGATGCACCCACTTCTGTTAACCCATTTAGATTGCGCTGTCAGAGTTTGACAGTGCGATTTAACATGATGTGGGTCGCAATATTCCATGCCACCAGTAGAGACCGTGACACAATCCCAGAGTGCCGATGTGTTGGCATGATGGCAAGTAGTTAGATGCTGACCCCTCAGCTGCCTGAGTGCTGGCATTCACAGGGGAGGATCATTTCTTCTGTACAGCAGCGATCAGACAGTGCAGTGTCCAGGCGCCCTAAGGGGCCAAGTTAAAAAAAGGAAAAGTAAAAAAGAAGCTTGTAAAATTATGAACCCAAAAAAAAAAAATCTAAAAGTTCAAATCACCCCCTTTTGCCCCATTGTAAAAAAATATATATATGTACATATACACGCATATTAGCAGTCTTCTCATAATGGTGGGCAGATTTACAATGAATTGAAAACCCCTATAGATGGGTATTGCAGAACCAAACCCACCCACAAACGTTTCTGATCACATCTCCCCTTCTACCCCTCAATGCAGAATAGCCTCAACATGTTTCACAGAACATGGCTACAAAATCAGACAAAACCCTCTCCTACAGAAGTCAATGAACATCTCCAATTCAAAGCAGTTTACGCTCAATGTACTGTAGCTGTCTAAATGCTGCTAACAGTTCAGACACGACTGTAATGTCCATAAAAAAGAATAAAGTCTAGCACATTAGGGGTATGTTCACATAGAAGCGGTTTTGATACCTTTCTCTGAATAAAACCCTCAGGCTATGGCCAAAAAAAAGTAGTGGAAATGACACTGACGCATTGTTGATGCTAGGCCATTGTGATCTCAAATGGTAAGGACTGCAAAAAAACAAAAAACATGAAAGAGCTGAAAGCTGTATTATAACCACATTACAGGTTAAAAAATGGATCATTTGAATAAAGATTTCAGAAATCGCTTTAAATTTGCGTTATGCAAAAAGAAGCAACGAAAATGCTATGTGTAAACAAATCCTAGAAAGGGAGTTATGGATCAATAAATGGTTTTAACGAATGAAAAAATACAGGAGATCAATTCTGCTATACTTTTAATATTAACTACTTGTGATAACAGATTACAGAGATTTGAGTTTTCAGCACACGTAAAAAGAACTTCACAGAGCCCCAGGGTAAAGCCATGTCTGAGACTGTACAATAAGGCCATCTCAGAAACAGACGGAAAATTGTACAATGCTGTTGACAGTAATGATAGCCTGCCGACAGACACAAACAGAAAAGTTATAGGAGAAACATGAGAATGCATAAGCTTTCTTAATAAAATACATTACCCCTTGATTCAATGGCATTGATACAATTTTTCACAACTGCAAATCCATGTTGATCTAGCTGAGCACCTAAATAGAAACAAAGTCATTTAAGACTCGGCGTGAAAGAAAACAAGAAAATAAGAGTTGATTTTTTTTATTCTTCCACTAGAGTTTCATACAATGTGTTATTACAACCAACTAATGAGGATCTGCTACTATTACCAATCTAAATGGAATCTTTCTGCAGATAGCAGCATAATGTAGGAGCAGAGCCTCAGATACCAGCGATGTATCACTCACTGGTGATCTAAGAGTGCCTTCACACTTGCGATTGGAACGCAGCGCACCGAACGCAGCCAAACCCTTGCGCACATGCGTTCCGATGTTTAACATGGGAACACATGTGCCTGCGTTTTGCTCCGTTCGGTTGCATTTGCGTTCAGATGCGCACAATTTGTGCACCCTCCGAGCGCAATCCGAATATAGCATGTTGCATTTTTTGTGCATTTGCGGGCGCTTGTTTTATCTGCAAACACCTGCAAGCGCACAAACAATGCATGGTTCTCAATGGATCCTCTGTGTCCTCCCCATGACAGCGCAAGAGAACGCTGCGGATCTCATTGAAATCTCTCCCGGTGGCCACCGGGAGATCAGCTAGAGCCGCCGCTGCTCTGTTTAAATCTCCCGCGCCGACACCGAATAGGTGAAGTCGGGGCGGGAGATTTGAAGCAGCAATCAGCTGTTTCTTATCTCGTGCACCAATATCACCCTATTCGGTGTCGGCGCGGGAGATTTAAACAGCTGTCAGATCAGCTGTGTCTTCAAATCTCCAGCGCTGACATCGGCGGGAGATCAGCTGTGGCCGGGAGGAGGATATCTCTGCCGCTGATCTCCTCCTCCCTGCCGCCCCCGAGACAGCTGACCGGGGTGCATACTAATGTGAACGCATGTGGAGATTCTCCGCTGCATTTACATTAGTATGGGCTGCGTTTGCGTCTGCATGCCATACGGATGCAGACATAAACACAAGTGTGAAGGCTGCCTAAGGCGGCTTTCACATTGGCATTTTTGAAAAAATGCATTTTCCACCTAACGACTTGCAGCAAGCCCCATGCATTGTCTATGGGACTTGCGGTCAGGTGCGACAAGTGCGGTCTTGCCAGTTGCGGCAGATGCGGCACTCGCAGCCGTGAAAACAAACTCGGTCAGCAGCACTTTTTTTTTTCTCGGACGCAACAGCCGCAACCGCACTTGCCGCACCAGGGCTTGCCATTAGGTGGCAGATGCGGTAAATCTGCCGCATTTTTTAAAAAACGCCAATGTGAAAGGGGCCTTAGTTGAGTGACACACCAGGTCTGGCATGCCAGTAGTGAGGAGACTTAAAAGCCACAATGCTCCTCTGGGAAATAAAATATGCTAATTGTTTATTTCCCAGAGGAACAGTCTTTTAAAGGGAACCTGTCAGCTCGTTTTTACCCCCAAACCTATCACTACCTGTCCCTGCACCTTGCTAGTACATCCCTAACCATCCCTGTCTGACCTAAAACTGCTCTATAATGTTTGTAAAAAAAAAAAAAAAGTTTGAGACTTACATTGCCGTGTGGTAATTAGTCTTCTAGACCAGTGTTTCCCAACTCCAGTCCTCAAGGCACTACAACAGGTCATGTTTTCAGGATTTCCTTATCATTAGACAGATGATGGAATTATCCCCTGTGCTAGTGATTAAATTATCACCTATGCAATTCTAAGGAAATCCTGAAAACATGACCTGTTGGTGTGCCTTGAGGACTGGAGTTGGGAAACACTGTTCTAGACTACATATGTAGTCTGACTGGGCACTCTCCACAGCTGAATTCTCCTCCCCTTGATGCTGGGATCACGCCCCAGTGGGCGCGATCGTTCAGCCAGGAGCCCAATCGCCGTTCAGCCAGGCGCCCGATCGTCGTTCAGCCAGGAGCCCGATCGCCGTTCAGCCAGGAGCCCGATCGCCATTCAGCCAGGAGCCCGATCGCCGTTCAGCCAGGAGCCCGATCGCCGTTCAGCCAGGAGCCCGATCGCCGTTCAGCCAGGAGCCCGATCGCCATTCAGCCAGGAGCCCGATCGCCGTTCAGCCAGGAGCCCGATCGCCGTTCAGCCAGGAGCCCGATCGCCGTTCAGCCAGAAGTGCACACCCAATTTAAAATTCTTGTTCCTTCTTCAGGGTAGGCAAGCGTCAATTCCGGTCCTGTGCAGAGTAGGGGTGTATTGGCGTGCAGGCTGGCTCTGGTGCATGCAGTGTGCATTCCAAAGCCGGCCCGTACACATGATGATCCCCCACAATGCACCAGACCGGAAATGATGAATGATCTTGCACACCGAGTGAGGGGGAGGGGGGGTTAAGGGGGGGGAGTGGGAAGGGGTGTAATGCAGTTATGGGGACTGCCCTGTCAGACTACAGTAGACTACTGTGTAGTCTAGATGACTATTTCCCTACAGCCATGTAAGTATCAAACACACTTTTTACAAACGTTATAGGATGGTTTTAAGTCAGACAGGGATTGTTAGGGATGTAGCAGCAAGGATCAGGGACAGGTACTGATAGCTTTGAGGGTAAAAATGAGCTGACAGGTTCCCTTTAAGCCTCCCAATTACTGGCATGCCAGACTTGGTGTGTTTCTCTCCATAAGGAGAAAACCTTACCCCTTAGACCCCACTTAGTCTCTTATACAGCCAGATCAGATTTCCTACTTTGCACTGGCGAGGACCAAATACCCAGAAACAGCATGTCTGCAGATATAATTTAGGATTTACACCAGAAATTCAATGAAAAGGCTCCTTAAAGGTTCAATTTTGACTTGTAGAATTGCATCTTCCAATAGGTGGCGCTAGAGCTCTAGTCTCTTTCCGCTCTGAAGAGAAAATTTGCATATTTGGTCTTAGTGTAATAATCACTTTTTTAATCAGTGGATTATCACTCTTGGACTTGTAAACCTGTTGCTAGATAGCCAGCTATATTATGCCCCTTTCACATTAGCGGTAATCGCTGATCGCGGCAGTTGCGGTGAAAAAAAATGCAACTGCCGCGATTACCGCATAACGGCCGCACTTGCGGTTCACTTGCAGCAAGCCCCATGCAATGTCTATGGGGCTTGCGGTAAGTGTGCAGCAGGTGCGGCAAGTGCGGTTTCAGCACTTGCGGCAGATGCAGCCGCGAAAAAAAATGCGGCTGACCATAGAGGCCAAGATCTGCAAACCCTGAGCGGCACAAATACATTTATACCCAAGGTGAAAACCTGCTAATTCATACCAACCTCCTTCTGATCTTGTTGTAGATCTGCTAAGGCTCAGAAATCTCTGCAAATAGAAAAAAAAAAACTTATATCAGGAAAAGTGCGCTGGAAAAACTATGCATTTCAAAATAAAAAAAATTATACTCTGGCTAGAATTGGCAGCAATATACTCCAAGTATCAGGACCTAAATAATTCTGAGTATATGAAACACATATAGGCCAAATAAACCAGAAAACGAATGGAATGATGAACTGGAAAATACCATCCAGAAGGGCAGTGTTGAAAACCATTGTCTCTGCTTCAATCGGTCTCAAAGTAGAATGATGAAAACGGATATAGTCGTTTCAAGTATTTAGTCTCAACTCGTTTCGTCATCCCTATGAATTGGTCCAATTATCAGGATTCATTCTAGATTATAGAACAATATCAGACTAGTATTACATAAAAAATTAATGTAAGGTAATACCCTGTACTGGGCTGCTTCAAATCCTCAGTACCAGCCGTTGATAATTAAGAGTGTTTCCTTTATCGGTTTATCATATTAAGGTAAGGGGCAAACATACGCAAAATATGCAGCAGACCCCAGGGCCATGGGGTACTCGACAAACGGGCTGGTCGGCTCGATGGGAGTTCACAGTGGCGGTGACCTGGCTCTGTGGCCCGGTCCTGTGGCCCTGGGCGTGCAGTAAAAGAGAGGTATTATTTATAGGGGAAAGTTTGTGACGCCATCTTTGGTTTTCGGCTAGGGATGGCTGACACTGCAGGGTGTGACCGCTCAGGCAGATGGTAGTGCAGCCATGATGGTAAAGCTCCCCACAGGTGGAGCTGGGCCCCAAGGATGGTGTAAACAGTCTAATAGGGTGCTGAGAGTGAGGGAGGCTGCAGGGTGAAGAAGGAGGTAAACACAGTTTGTTACCTTTACTTGATAATCGGTCAAGTTCACCCAGCCAGGTGCTGAGCTCCTCCAAAGTGCAGTCAGGTTGGTCCCCAGATGATTAGGGTCATTCTGCCAAGACACCATTCATAGCCTTTCCTGGTTGCTCCTCCCTGGGCTATATACTCTCCCTTCCTTCCCAGCGCCTTCATGGACAGGGTCCCAAGCAGGTGGCTGCGAGCCTTGTCAGACAACTGCGTCGGCACTTACCCTGACCCTAGTTCTAGCCACCGTCCTGGCGATTATCCACAGTTGGTAGCCACCGCTCTTGCAGAAACGATGACCTCCGGTTTTCCTGGCTGAGGCTTGCAGCACTCCCACCAGATCGGGGCCGGCCATTCAGGCAACCCGACCCTCTGCTCAAATCAAGTCGGGCCAGATTCGAGGCACATGGGTGGATCCCCCCACTCCCGTGTCCCCTAGGACAATCTTCATCCTGCGTCCGCTCCGGACGCCCTCCTCAACGTTCTCCCACTCTTCAAGTCTCTCCCCTCTCCTCCTCAGACTCCTTTTCTAACCTACTACCAACCCTTCTCCTGACGAGAAGATGGGGCCCTCCCTGTCTTTAGGATCCGCCCGAATCCCCTAGCCTGGAATTGGGATGGTGTTGTGTGAAATTCTGTGTCTTGGGTTTGTGACCCCTCTCACCTGGGAACAGTGACACCACGCCTGTAGAGTAGGTAGAGCATCACTGTGGCGACCAATCCGCAAGGGCGCCACAAATAAATCAATTCAACATAACATAATGGGCTACAACTATGGCAGTGTAGCCATACATACCCTAATCATACACATCAGGGGAATATTCTGCTAATAGAGGGTTAATACCGTACGGACTGTACACCTACAATATCGTGCATACAGGATGCACCTAGGGGTGCTGGAGGTAATCCATTTGATCAAGATTGATAAATCAACATGATGTATAGTGCAGTATTCTTGAGATAGGAGTAATAACATTCTGACAAGGCACTTTATACCTAGCTGGGAAAACTTCCTAGTGAATTTAATAATATGGGAGCTAATGAATGATAGTGGAATACAAAGACTTGTGTGTTCTTAGTGGCTATACAGTCCAGAGTGTATTAACCCACTTAACTGAATATTCCCCTGGTGTGTGATTAGGGTATATATGGCCACACCATCATAGTTCTAGCTCATTACTTTATGGTGAATTGGTATATTTGTGCATGTATATGCCCCTTACTTTAATATGATAATCAGGAGGCGGAAACACTTCCAACTCACATTATTTATATAGAGAAAAGAATAAAGCACAATACTTTCTTATCTGTGGTATTAGGTGGAAACCTGAAGAATGGGTTGAGTTTACCAGGAAAGATTGTGTCAGACAACCGCTGCACAAAGCTTTATGTAAAAAGCTGCTGCAGCCCCAGTGCAAGACATACTCAAAGAATAGCAGGTTGGAGTGGAATGGGTTAACGCTGCGTTGCTGTGCAATAAAGATGAAAGCCGTTTCTTCAAAGATGTGAATTTTTTTTTTCTAGAGCAACCTCCAGAGGTTACTCTAGAATAAAAATGTGTGTTATGTAAACGTGAGGAACAGGACATTTACATTATGGTCATACATATGAGGCATGAATTCGTTTGATTTATAGAATCGTAATTGAGAAACTAAATACTTGAGACAAACTAGATCAGTCTTCACTACATACTGTATTTTGGGACTGATTTGAGGTAGAGATTATTGTTTTTAAATATATATATTATTTGCTTTCCAGATGGTATACCAGGAGTGAATTACACATGGCACTTTTGTAGCAACATTGAGGTCATTTTTAGATTTATGATAATAAAAGTTAAGTTTTAACATTACCCCTTTCCAGTGAATCTATAAACCTAAAAACTAGCTGAATTTTTGCAGATTTCCAGCAAAAGTTTAAATTTTCTCCCTTTTTCCACAACATCGGAGTAAAAACTTTGTCAACATTCTTAGTGTTTTTTTTTTTGGTATGAGAGGCAAGTAACAGAATTGTAAATGTGACTAGGGAGATCTCAGCATAGATAGACTTACATTTTAAAGGTGAATATCCAGACAAGATAAATTGCTCTTTTGGATGCCTTTTCTCGGTAGGCCTTCCACTCACTCTAATAGATTGGTACTTGCGTTTACTGGTATCTAATTATGTAAGCATAGAAAAGCTGGCATTAAAATATAAATTTTAATAGTAAACTTAAAAAGCACCCAAAGAGATATCACATAAAAGGCATGGACAGGACAGTGAATAAAGTGCAAGTGCTAGATTACAGGCTCGGCGTAAAGGATTGGATCTCCCCCATTTCCTTAGATGAGAAAAATCTCTACAGTAGATAAGACAAGAGACACAAGGCAGAGGGGCTCTAACGGATGACCCCACTATGCCATGTGTGTTGTTCCTGACTTGACTAGGGCAGTACAGAAGTGTGATGCTCCCTGGCCCCTAGTTAATCCTCCTACGCATTTCTTCCTCTGCTTCTAATAAGAATAGGGGAGAGACAAAAGTGAACGAGAAACCTGCAATGACAGAAAATCTCTAGATGCAGTTAGAAAAATGTTAACAGGGACATATCACCCCTCTGCTGCATTGCAAACTAAATGCAGCACTGACTGCAGCATGTCTGCTGCATTCAGGGAGGGCTCCCCCATGTTTCTAGCCCCCTGCAACCTGTAAAAAAAGACATTAGAAAACTTACAGTTAAGTAGTCCAATGGGTGGAATCTTATTAACAGGTCTTCACTGCTGGCACAGTCCTCCAGCCTCCTTCTTGTGTATTCCGCCCCCTTCTATGTCTCTGTGCTGCCTCCTGTTCTGCTGGCTCTGCCCTCCTCTTCTCCTGCTCGGTCACTCAACCTGCCGCATAAAGCTTGTTCAGAGCGGCTGCAAAGCATTTGGCCTGACGTCAGCGCCAGATTCCTGCCCTGCTGTCTGAATAAAGCATAAACAGGGCAGGAATCTGGCGCTGATGTCAGACCAAATGCTTTGCAGCTGCTCTGACAAAGCTCTATAGGTTGAGTGACAGAGAGCAGGAGAAGAGGAGGGCAGAGCCAGCAGAACAGGAGGTGGCGCAGAGACATAGAAGGGGGCAAAATACACAAAGGAGGAGGCTGGAGGACTGTGCCAGCAGTGAAGACCTCTTAAGCTGGTGGTATTAAAAGGTAATTTAAAGGGAACCAACCACCCCAAATGACCCCCCGGACTATTAATATCGTTCCCTACACCCAGCACATACATGTGCTGGAAGGATTTTTGCTAAAAAAACTGCTTTTATAAGTTGAGATAATGATTTATAAAGTATTTAACGAAGGGACGGGTGGGCGTTACTTAGCTGGGGCTAAAGCCGGGTTGCAGCTGCCAGTCATCATCCTGTCTCCCCTCGCAGCAGTAACGGCCAGCCCTTTCTTGTCGTCACAGCCTGCTGAGCCTGGTGCACGGGATCGCATGCCCGTGCCTACGTCATCAGCTACAGCCGGGTCGCGAGCGCGCGCTCTGACTTCCACAGCCGAGCGCAGGAAGTCAGAGCGTGTGTGCTCGCGACCCGGCTGTAGCTGGTGACGTGTGCACGGGCATGAGATCCCGTGCACCAGGCTCAGCAGGCTGTGACGACAAGAAAGGGCTGGCCGTTACTGCTGCGAGGGGAGACAGGATGATGACTGGCAGCTGGAACTCGGCTTTAGCCCCAGCTAAGTAACGCCCACCCGTCCCTTCATTAAATACTTTATAAATCATTATCTCAACTTTTAAAAAGCAGTTTTTTTAGCAAAAAACCTTGCAGCACATGTATGTGCTGGGTGTAGGGAACGATATTAATAGTCCGGGGGGGTCATTTGGGGTGGTTGGTTCCCTTTAAAGTCTCAGAGAGAGAAGAATTTGGGGATACAAACGGAAGATAACCTTTGACATATTCAGAGCAGGAATTAAGATTTCACATGGATTTGTGTCTTGTTACATCAATTGAAAGAAAATTTGGGGGCATCATATCTTTGAACAGACTCCAATTAGAGGGCAATAAAACTGCTTTCTTCTTATCAATGAACTGTTCCGATATGAACTACCATAATGGTTTCATACCATCTCATACTGATCATTCCTGTTCCTTACTTGTTTTAAGAGCTGCACTATTTCATGTCGTGTTGTGTATTAATATGTGGCACCAGATTTTGCCTTATACTAGCCTGAAGAAGAGACCCGAGTTGTCTCAAAAGCTTGCTATTTATTAACATCTTTTCAGATAATACCTTTTTAATGGCTAACCACTGAGGACTCTCAGATTTTAATATTTATCCCTCTACTACATACATTTTACCTTATCAAAATAGTTGCAGTTATGCATGATGCTGCAAAACCTAATTATAAACATCTGAAATTAGTTGCAGCGCTGTGGATGTTTGCCTTTATGCTGGTGTTCTGAGAAACCAAATAGCCTGGCATCCTAAATCACGTCTTGGCTGTGGAACGCAAATGTATCATGCCAAAAGAGAGAAAGAATGCAACATGACCAGGAAATAGTGCGTCATACACCATACTCTAGTAACCAGCGCGCAATGGGCCTATAGGTCCCTTTTAAGTCTCTTTATAATCTCTCTACCTTCAGACATCAGGGACACAACCAAATAGAAGTTATTACTGTAAATAAAGATGTCTGGCTTGCACGTATCGATGTAGAAGTATTGTATTTGTCCATTCCCTATATAAATGGAATCAAGGCTGTGGATTATATTCTTACAGCTAGAGGGCAGATGTGCTAGAGGGCACACAAACCTGTCATGACCTCTCTCAACTTCCTCCTCCAGAACAATTACTTGACCTTTGATGACAGAATCCACCACCAGCTCCGGGGCTCAGCTATGTGTAGAGTTCCTGTACCCCTAGCTATGCCAGTCTGATCCTGGGCTGGTTGAAAGACATAGTAGTCTTCAGGAATGCCATGATTGAATACAAACCACACATTCACTTTTGGATGTTTCATTTACGACATATTCATAATGTGTGATAAGAGATTGTAACACCAATTCCATGGGACAACATTTTAGTCATGATATCACTTCTTCACAACTACCATTTTTGAATGTTATGATTTCAAAATCACAGAATGGTACTTTGAATACCACAATTTACAACAAACCCATGTCAACAACGGAGTTAAAAGGTGGGACAGTTACCAACCATATCCCTTTTGGAAAGGCAATCCAAAGGGCCAGTATCTGCATGATGAAATTGATGAAAAAGATTAAATTGTTCTGGCCAAAGTGATTTTCAGAGTAAGGCTAGGGATCTCAGAAACAGATTTCTAATGAATGGGTACCCAGGCTGGTCTGAGAGAAGCCCATCAGCATTTGTTGGAGCAAAGAAGACTGGCTCTTAATACTCTGAGATAAAGCAAAAAAAAAAAGGAGACAGAAAAATCTGTCTCATTTCTATCTCTGACAGTAGGGCATTGCTAGTCACAAAAGTCCTTAAAAAAAAAAACCACTGTGCCATATTCAAAATGGACGAGGATACCCGTGACTGTATAAGGATATCTCCATTAAATACGCATTGACAAAAATGCTCCATCAGGGATCAACTGGTATGGAGTCATTATACGCAGTCAACACCAGGGACCACAAGGTTCGTTTCTAAGCCAGCGGGTTGCTATAGATGTGCTTTGTGCGTGGCCTGTTCACAGGTTAAAACTTGCAAAACCTTTTCTTGTGAAAGAACAGGGGAGCCATTTATGATCAAAGAGTTCATAAATTGAAGAAGTATTGGTATTCTCTACATCTGGTTTTGTGGCAAAAAGTATGTGGTCAAAACTACCGTACTAAAGAATTCAGGACACGCATTGTGAATACGAGTAACATCCGCAATGAACGTGATACATCCATAGCTAGACACATCAATCAGGAACATCAGTGTAGCACAGGGGCCATTATATTCACGTGTATTGATGAAATCAATCTAACAGATGGCAATTTGCATAAAAAAATGACTACAAAAGGAAACAAGATGGATATTCCATCTCAATACTTGCCATCGCCATAGACTTAATGAGCATATCAGTAATACTTGCTTCTTAGATCCTCATTTTGGTACATAGTTCCTCACTTGTCCCCTATTTGTATAATGAACATGGGTAGAACTACACATTGCCCTCTTTTTGGTCTATTTTTTTCCCTCTAACATTTAGCTTCCCATTTTCATTGTGGTTTTATCGTCTTCCTAAACTTCACAGCTTGGCCATGCATAACCAAGACCCTGCAAGACATAACTGTGTATAACAAGTTCTGTTTACGCCAATATTCACTGGCACATTTGTGGTTACACTCAATTACGGGTTGTTAACATGTGACATGATAAGTCACTGAAGGGGCAGGCACCTATAGTCCCATTGGGTGTAGGGTATGAGGAGGTGTGGTTTATGATGCGCTATCTGTTTACTGGTCATGCTGCATATTCCACCCCTCTTTTGGCATGACATCTGCATTCAACAACCAGGAAGTGATGTCTGATGTGGGGCAATGTGATTTCTAGATCACCGGCATATAACAAAGCATTCAATCACCGAATGCCAGTTTTCTATAAACAGGTTTTGCAGCCCCATGCATAACAAACTATGTATCATGTGCCACTGCAGGCTTCTTGTTTCTTTTTTCTCCCCCCTATTCTTATTAGATGCTCCCCTGATGAATGCTCAGAGAAGGAAACATGTAGGAAGGATTACCTAGTGGGATAGGCAGCCACACTTCGGTACTACCCTAGTGAAGGCAGGACCAACACAGAGGGTAATTAGTTAGAGCCCCTCTGCGACTCTTGCTTCATCTGTACTGGTGAAATACTCTTCTATGCACTATTATTTCAGCACTTGCACTTTATTTGCTCTCATTTTTATGCCTTTATATCGCATCTACTTGGGTGCTTTTAAGTTGATTTTTAAAAGATATATTTTAACACCAGCTTCTCCATGCTATACCTAATCTTGAGAAATACTTTATGTCCTGGTACTCCAGGGGATTGTAGCTATTATTCTAACTGGTATCTACTTTTATCACATTGTTAGTGATTGGTGTTGGGAGGTCTCAGGACCCGGAATCACACTCCTCTAAGCTCCTGACAAAGTTTTCTAAATGTGCAATTACCCTTTAAAATTAAACTATTATTTGATATGTAAAACAGTTACTTTAAATTGAAAACATTGTAGTCCAGTTTTCCATACTACATTACAGATTACTCAAGAGTTTGTTTCTCTTATTTTACCATGGATCAATATGATTAAACGATGTATGAAAGTTAAAGGGATCCTGTCACCTCCAAAACGCCTCCTAAGCTACCAAAACATGTCCCTGCAGCTTCCTATCACTAATCTCACACTCCTTTTGTTTCCTGAAAGCATCCTGTGAAAGTGAAGAAAAACATTTTAATACTCACTCATTAGTGATTATAATTAGCAGGGGCTATATTCTTTAGCCCTCAGGGCATGTTGTTTTGCAGGCTCCAGGATCCACCCTCTCACTCTGTGCTGCTGTGATGTGCAGGTGAAGCAGGACTAATGATTTGCATTCTGTGAGTGAAAGAGAGGGGGGAGGGCAAAGCCTGCACAAGCAGAGCACACAGACAGAGAGAGGGTGGATCCTGGAGCCTGCAAAACAACACACCCTGAGGGCTAAAGTATATAGCCCCTGCTAATTATAATCACTAATAAGTATTAAAACGTTTTTATGCACTTTCACAGGATGCTTTTAGGAGATAAAAGGAGTGTGATATTAGTGATAATATGCTGCAGGGACATGTTTTGGTAGCTTAGGAGGTGACAGGATTCCTTTAAGTGGTAAATAAATACCGTATATACAATGCCTTGAAAAAAGTATTCATATGCTCTTAACGTTTACACATTTTCTCATGTTACACCCACAAAATGAAAAGTATGTTATTGGGATTTTATGTGATATCCTGACAAAAAGTAGCAAGTACTTGTGAAGCTTTCTAAAAATTGGAAAAATATAAATCTGAAAATGTGTTATGTGCATTTATATAAAGCCCCTTAATAATGTCCTGAGTGACCAATTACTTCCAGACGTTGTGTAATTGGTAAATTGAAACTACCTATGTGTAATTTAACTACAGCTGTTCTACAAAGCTTTCAGATGTTTGTTTGAGAACATTTGGGCTCACATAGCATCATGAAAACAAAGCAACACACAAGACAGGTAAGGGATAAAGTTGTGGAGAAGAATAAAATAGGGTTAGGTTAAAAAAAATAAATAAATAACCCAAGCTCTGCACATATCACAGAGCACTATCCAATCCATCATCCAAAAATGGAAGGAGCATGGCAAAACTGCAAACCTACCAATACATGCCTGTCCACCTAAACTGACTTCCCAAGCAAGAAGAGCACTAAATAGAGAAGTAGACAAGAGGTCAATTGTCACTCTATAGGAGCTGCAGAGATCTATTGCTCAGGTGGGAGAATCCATCCACAAGGCAACTATTAGTTGTATACTCCAAAAATTTGGCCTTTATGGCAGAGTGACAAGAAGAAGCCATTTTTTTAAAGCAAGCCATAAGAAGTCTCATGTATACTTTGCAACATGTAGGGGACATAGCTAATATGTTGAAGAAGGTGCTCTGGTCAGATGAAACCAAAATAGAGATTTTTGGCCCAAATGCCAAACACTATATGTGGAAGAAAACAAATATTGCAAATCAGCCTGAAAATAACATCCCTGTCCCATAGTAGCAGCATGATGCTGTGGGGATACGTTTTCTCCAGCAGGGGCAGGCAAGCTTGTCAGAGTTGATGAGAAAATGGATGAAGCTAAATACAGTGCAAATCTGAAGAAAAACCCATTAGAGGGGACAAAAGACTTGAGACTGGGGCGTAGGTTCACCTTCTAGCAGTAGGACAATGACCCTAAACATACTGCCAGGGAGATTCAATAGAATGGATTCGATTCAAACATATTCATGTGTTTGAATGGTCCGGTCAAAGTCCAGACCAAAATCCTATTGGGAATCTGTGGCAAGAATTGAAAATTGGACAATGTGCCCACAATGAGTTTATGGTAATTTTTTCACTATTTCGCTGCATCAAAAATTAACATTTTATGGTTCCAGCAAAGTGGATGGGTTTATAGAAATCTCATGCCCGCTGTACTTTTTCTTTTTTACTCAGCATGAACTGACCTGTCTTGCCTGTTTCAAATCTGCAACATGTCAATTTCTCTGGCAGGTGGCCTGAATTTTATGTGCATATTTTTCTCATAGATTTGCATTAGGTGTAGAAAAACAGCAAGTAAAAAGCATACATAAGGCCCCCTTTCACATCACGCTTTTTCTATATTGCGGCAGATTTACCGCATCTCCCACCATGCCACTGTGTATGGGGCTTGCGGTCAGGTGCCGCACGTGTGGTTCTGCCAGAAGTGGCAGATCCAGCGGGAAAAAAAAAACAAAAAAAAAACGCTGCTGACCACAGGTTTTTTCATGGCCGCAAGCGCTGGATCTGCCGCATCCGGCAAAACTGAACTTGTCGCACCCGACCGCAAGCCCATAGACAATGCATGGGGCTTGCCGCAAGTGTGGCCGTTAGGTGGCAGATGCGGTAAATCTGCCGGATCTGCCACAATTTGAAAAAATACTGATGTGAAAGGGGCCTAATCCATACATAAGTAATTAATAAAGTTTTGTCAAAGCCAAATGCTAAAAAGTATCAAAAACCAAGCAGCTTTGTTAAAAACATAACATACCAACAAGAGACAAAAATGTAGCATCAAAAATGTTATCAAACACACATGTAAAGAAAAATCCAATTAACTCAATATACATAACCGATGCAAAAATGGAAGAGAAGTTCAGCAACATCAGAAACTGACCAAAGGGTCATCGTGGGAACATAGCCCTGCTGTTCACAGATGGTATCCATTAAAGCTATTTTGCAGAGAAGAATGAATACAAATTTCAGCCTGTAGATGTGCAAAGCTGGTAGACACATACAGTTGTGCTCAAAAGTTTACATACCCCGGCAGATTTTTTGCTTTCTTGGAATTTTTTACAGAGAATATGAATGCTAACACAAACTTTTTTTTCCACTCATGGCTAATGGTACAGTGAAGCCATTTATTATGATATAATAATCAAACTACTGTGTTTTCTCTTTTAAAATCATAACGACAACCAAAAATATCCAAATGACCCTGATCAAAAGTTAACATACCCTGGTGATTTTCAGCTGATAACATGGACAGAACTTGACACAAGTGGGTTTGAATGGCTAATAAAGGTAAATCCTCACCATGACCTGTTTCCTTGTAATCAATGTGTGTGCATAAAAGTTGAGTGAGTTTCTGGGATCCAGACAAATTCTTGTATCTTTCATCCAGCCACTGACGTTTCTGGATGTGAGTCATGGGGAAAGCAAATGAATTGTCAAGGGATCTATGGGAAAATATAGTTGAACTGTCTAAAAAAGGAAATGGATACAAAAAATATCAAAGGAATTGATAATGCCAGTCAGCAGTGCTCAAACGGTGATTAACAAATGGAAAATCAGGGGCTCTGTAAAAACCAAACCATGATCAGGTATACCAAAAAATTCGCAGAACTGCCAGGATAATTGTTCGGGATGCAAAGAAAAACCCACAAATAACATCAGCTGAAATACAGGACTCACTGAAAACTAGCATTGAGGCTGTTTCAAGATGCACAGTAAGGAGGCACTTGAAAGAAAAATGGGCTGCATGGTCGAGTCGCTAGAAGAAAGCCATTTCTGTACAAATGAAACGAAGTATCTTGCCTACAATACGCCAAACAGCACAGAAACAAGCCTCCAAACGTCTGGAAACAAGGTAATTTGGAGTGCTGAGAGCAAAATCAAACTTTTTGGCTACAATCATAAACGTTACATTTGGAGAGGGATAACAAGGCCTATGATGAAAGGAACACCATTCCTACTGTAAAGCACGAAGGTGGATCGCTGATTATGTGGGGATGTGTGAGCTGCAAAGGCACAGGAAACTTGGTCAAAGTTGAAGGAAAGATGAATGCACCATGATATCAGCAAATACTGGAGGCAAATTTGCACTCATCAGCCCAAAAACTGCGCATAAGACACTTGGATGTTTCAACATGACAACGATCCAAAACACAAGGCCAAGTTCGACCGGTCATTGGCTACAGCAGAACAAAGTGAAAGTTTGGAGTGGTCATCTCATTCCCTAAACCCCAATTCATTGAGCCACTCAGAGAACTCAAGCGTGCAGTTTATGCAAGAAAGCCCAGGAATTTACAGGAAATTAAGGCTTTTTGCCGAATAAGAGTGGGCAGCTTTACCATCGAGAAAATAAAGAGCCTCATCCACAACTACACAAAAACTTCAAGCTGTCATTGATGTTAGACTGGCAATACACAATATTAAGAACTGGGGTATGTGACCTTTTGATCAGGGTCATATGGATGTTTTTGGTTGTCATTATGATTTAAAAAGAGAAAACAACAGTAGTTTGACAGTAAATAGCTTCACCCAACCACCAACCGATGAGTGGCCAGAAAGTTTGTGTCATCATTCATATTCCTGAAAAAAGGCCAAGAAAGCAAAAAATCTGCCAGGGTATGTAAACTTTTGAGCACACCTGAGGTAAAAGATTTGCAGCAGTAATTGCAGAAAAAGGTGGGTGGTCCTACAAGTATTTTCCTTGCTTGAGATGCAATTTAGGTGGACGGCCATGTCTTGGTAGGTTTGCAGTTGTGCCACGCTGCTTCTAGTTTTGGATGATGGATTGAACTCTGCTCTTTGAGTCGTTCAAAGATTGGACTATTTTTAATTTTTTTTATGATCTAACTCTGCTTTACTCTTCTCCACAACTTTATCCCTGACCTTTCTGGTATGTTCCTTGATTTTCATGATGTTTGATCGTGTTTGCGTTTCTTTCCTCCAATTTCCTCCCACACTCCAAAAACATACTGATAGGGAATTTAGATTGTGAGCTCCAATCAGGACAGTGTTACTGAATGTACCTAAAGCGCTGTGGAATTAATGACGCTATATACCATAAGTGAATAAATATTATTATCCCTATTGTCAAACAAACCTCTAAGGCAGGGGTCTCAAACATGTGTGTGTGTGTGGTGGGGGGGGGGGGGGTTTGTGTGAGTGTGAATGAGTAGGTATGTGAGTGTGTAAAACGAAGGTAAAACAGGATGGGGGCATCACTATAAAAGTAGATTAGGATGTAGGACATTAGTACAAAAGGGGACCAGGATGCGGGACCTCACTACAAAAGGGGTCCAGGATGGGGGACATCACAACTAAAGGGGATCGGATGGGGGACATCACTACTAAGGGGGATCTGGATTGGAACATCACTAGAAAAGGTGAATAGAATGGGGACATCACTAGAAAGGAGATCAGTATGGGGACATCACTACAAAAGGGGATCAGGATGGGGGATAACACTAGAAAAGGGGATCAGGATGGTGACATCACTACAAAAGGGGATCAGGATGGGACATCACTACAAAAGGGGTTCAGGATGGGGACATCACAAAAAAATGGAATCAGGATGGGGACAACACTAGAAAAGGGATAAGGATGGGGAACATTACTAGAAAAAGGGATCAGGATGGGGGACATTACTAGAAAAGGGGGATCAGGATGGGGACATTACTACAAAAGGGCATCAGGATGGGGACATCACTACAAAAGGGATCAGGATGGGGACATCACTACAAAAGAGGATCAGCATGGGGACATCACTACAAAAGGGATCAGGATGGGGGACATCACAAAAATGGAATCAGGATGGGGGACATCACAAAATGGAATCAGGATGGGGGACATCACAAAAATGGAATCAGGATGGGGGACATCACTAGAAAAGGGGATAAGGATGGGGACATTACTAGAAAAGGGATCAGGATGGGACATCACTACAAAAAGGGGATCAGGATGGGGACATCACAAAAAAATGGAATCAGGATGGGGACATCACTACAAAAGGGGATCAGGATGGGGGACATCACAAAATAAATGGAATCAGGATGGGGGACATCACTAGAAAAAGAGATCAGGATGGGGTCATCACTAGAAAAAGGGATCAGGATGTGGGTCATCACTAGAAAAAGGGATCAGGATGGGGGTCATCACTAGAAAAAGGGATCAAAATGGGGGACATCACTAGAAAAAGGGATCACGATTGGGAACATCAGTAGAAAAGGGGATCAGGATGGGGGACATCAGTAGAAAATGACATTACTACAGGATGGGGACATTACTACAAGAAGGGGATCAGGATTTGTACTTTACTACATTGAGCAAAAATTTCCCTACAAGGGATGCGGCCCCCCGCTATAAATGTTTTCTATGTGCGGCCCACCAACCCAGCCGAGTTTGAGACCCCTGCTCTAAGGTCTTCACAGAACAGCTGTAGTTACACACAGGTGAACTCAATTTACTAATTAGGTGCGTTTTGGAGGTTGGGGATATTGACTACAGGGGGATGAACACAAATGCATGTCAGAATTTTCAGATTTATATTGTTTACATATTTAGGCTACGTTCACACATTGTGTATTTTGCTGCTTCTCTGCGTTTTTTACTGCGTTTTTTTGTATTTACCTGCGTTTTTTGCTGCGTTTTTTTACCCGCGCTTTTTGCAGTGAAAACGCAATTTTGGATAAGCAGCCCAGCCAAACCTATGGGTTTTGACACAATCCATTCACACACTGCGTATTTGTGCTTTTTTTTTACGCGCGCTTTTTCACTGCAAAAACACGCGAGTAAAAAGAATCACCATGTCAATTCTTTCTGCAGTTTTTCTCTGCATTTTTCCATTGCCCACATGATAAATGGGCTCTGAAAAAGCGCAGAGAAAAATGCAGAAAAAAAAAACGCAGTGTGTGAAAGGAGCTGCGTACTTCACAAAATACGCACGTAAAAAAGCGCAACTGCGTAAAAAGACGTGTGAACTTAGCCTTAGAAAGCCATGTATCATTTCCTTTACATCTGAAAAATACTTGCAACTAAGTTTGTTGATATATTGTATAAAATTACAATAAAATACATTTGAGTTTGTGGTTGTAATGTGGGAAAGTTTGTGGGGTATGAACACTTTTACACAGCACAGGAATTTTAAAAAAGAAAACTACCAACCAATAAGTGTTGGGTCATCATCAGAAAAAATGATTGCTTACAAATAACTTGTTGTTAAAAATGAATCCAGTACATTGTACGATATTCTCATACATAGTGCAGCAACACCACCTGGTGTTCAATGTGAATAGCAATGTGCAGGTCCATCCTATGAGCAGGGGGCAGCTGGTCATACATGCTCCGTCGCTCTCATAGACTATAGTCATCCTCTGTTCATTGCAGGTAAGTCAACAAAAACTTGCAGGGAGAAAGCAATTTCTATTGGCTGATCTGCAGTGAACAGAGAGTGGCATTCAGTTCATTAGATGGCGCAGTATACTTTGGTGCCATAGCATATCAGAAAAATGTCACAGTCCTTCACTGGAAACTTTTTTTTGTAGAAAGTGAAAACAGCAAATATTGCTCATTTTTTTAGATCAATACACTGGATACAATATGTAATAACGGGATAACACCTCTAAACACTACAGTATTGGAGATCGCAATGAGCATCTTTGTGATCAGGATCTGACGTTTGTGCTATCAGAATATGTCATGACTGGGGGTCATAGGGTTTTCTTTATTACACAAGTCATTGATGAACAATACATGTATAAAACGCCATACATAGTTTGACTTACAGATTCTTTTCCACCTAGTACTTCCATCCAGAGAAGACGATGATCTTCTGAAAATGCTTGCATGGTGATTAGAAGTCCTGGCCTAAGAAAAGATTTAGAATAAAGCTCGTCTTTTTAATAATGGTAAAAGAATAAACCCATTTAACCCACAAGAGAAGACAAGCGAGGACCACTACATCACATAACATGGGCATTTATACAAACTGCTCAGCAAAAAAGTCATTGAGTAATCAACTGGAACTTTTTCTTTCCTCTTTTAAATTGCTGCACTTGTGAGTGTTGCTATACTATTAACAGGCACCCTTTCTTTTAATATGTTTTGATAAAACCCAAATTGCAAAAATGTTGGGACACTATCTAAATGTAAAAAAAAAAACAAGAATGCAATGATATGGAAATGTGTTATAGCCATATTTTATTTACAACAGAACACAGAATACATCAGATGAAAGTTAGTCATTTTTCAACGTCGTGTGAAATAATTAACCCATTTCAAAATTGATGGAAGTGACAAATCTCAAAACGAGGGACAGTGTGAAAACGTCAGGGAAGTAAGGAGATCAACTGATGGCATTTTGGGGAGGAAAGTGGTTCTATTCCTGCTTAATGTAGGATTCTACTTGTTCAACAGTAGTGATGGGCGAACCTTAACTGTAAAGTCCGGGGTCCGTACCGAATACCTAGTGGCATGATTCCCTAACATGGATTTCCCTGATGTGTGGGCTTTGCCATATTTTTGATTGACAGCCAAAGTAAAACCCAGGCAGCTGGGGGATGGTATTCTCAGTGTGGTGAGGTGCATAGATATTGGGCCCTCCAGGCTAAAGAATAGGAACCCAACAGCTGCCCCAGAAATTTAGAAGAGAAAATTCCTGGAGCTTTAGCCAGCTCTTACTTATGCTCTGGTGCGATGGATTCAGGGTGATAGAAGGGGTTAATGACAGCTGAGTATTGACAAATTGTCATTAAGCCCAGATTAATAATGCTCAGGTCTCTATGAGACAAGCTCATTATCAATCCTGTGAGGAAAAAGTAAAAACACACGCAGAAAAACCTTTTTTTTTTATAATAAATCAGAGAGACAACCCTCAATTCCCAATTTATTACCCCAACATACCTTCTGACAAAAATCCACAACAATGGTTCCATGAAGCACACTCAGCTCTGCTGCATCAAGAAATTGCAGTGGTGGGAACAAGTGTCCTCTCGCTACAGCCTCTGATCACCCCAACTGCCACGAGGAGTGGTGACATTACTCACTAAGGGCTCCTCGTGGCTGCCAGGGTCAACAGAGTTTACTGCCTCCGGGGCCTCAGTGGTCCTAGCCACCATTTTATAACTTTAAAGTCCGGTTTGGGTCAAGACCCAACATCAGTGGATTCGCTCATCTCTACTCAACAATCTTGGGTCTTTACCAGATTTTTCATTTCATAATGTGCCAAATGTTTTCTAGTAGTGAAAGTTCTGGACTGCATGTGGCCAGATCATCACTTGAACTCTTCTAATTGGTGTGATAATGGATGCAGTATGTGGTTTAGGAAAGTCTTGCTTACATATGAAAGGTCTTCCCTGAAATAGGTATCTGAACGGGAGCTTATGTTGTTCTAAAACCTCTATATAACACTCAGCATTCATGGTGCATTTCAAGATGTGTAATCGGCCTATGTTAGAAGATACTAATGCAACCTCAAGCCATCAGAGATATAGATTTTTGAACTGTGTGCAATTAAGCTGGATGTCTTCTCTCCTCTCGAGTCCACAGAACTTGGTGTCTGTGGTCCCGATAAAGAATGTCAAATTTTTTTTAATCAGATAAATTTTTATTGAACAAATAAACAGACATACATGAAAATGTCCAGTAGATACATTTTGTCATTAAATCTCTGAAACCCCTTTCCCCCCCCCCTCCCTCCCCCTCCCCCTTCCCAGACAGCAATCACCAGTAACAAATCATATCAGCAATTTTTAAAGTATATCACAATACAGTCTTCCTCCCTCCATTCCTTCTTTCCTTCATACACCCCCGATTTACCTTTATATATTCATTTCTTCCTATGTACCATATTCTAGCCATGGAGACCAAATCTTAGTGTATACATTGTCCCTCCCACGTCTACGATATATGTTACTCTCCATCTTGGAGACATAGCTTGCCTGTGCCAGAAACTCTCTCCTGGACGGAGGCTCCTCCCTGATCCAGAATCTGGCTATTAATTTTCTTGCTATGAATAACAGTCTTGCAATGGCTATTTTTGAGTTGGAATCCACACAGATCTCGTCCACGTACCCCAATAGGCACACCACTGGTTCCCTTGGTATAGCACATTTATATGCCCCTTCTATCCTGTTGATGATCAATAACCAGTATGTTGATAGTCTCGAGCATGTCCACATCATATGATATATCCCAGCCCCTTCCATTTTACATCTAGGACACTCCGATGTGGGTCTCAAATTCACCCCAAACAGAAAGGCAGGGGACCGGTAGACTCTATATATCAAAGAATGTCAAATTTTAATTTAACTGACCATGCCACAATTTTTAATTTTGTCTCACTCCATTTTATTGGAAAGAAGACGGCATTATTTCCGGATTGTGTTGATATATGGTTCCTTTTTAGTATAATAAAGCTTTAACTTGCATTTGAGAATTGCATGGTGCTTTGTGTATACAGACAATGATAATTTCTGGAAGTATTCCTGAGCCCATGCAGAGATTTGCAGGAATGAACCATACCTGTTTTTAAAGCAGTGCTGCTGAGGGCCTGATCACAAGCATCCAATATTGACCTTTAGCCTTGTCTCTTGAGCACACAGATTTCTCCAGAATCTGACTCTTTTGAGGGGGTTATATACTGTAGATCAGAGGTTCCCAACTCCAGTCCTCAAGGCACACCAACAGTGCAGGTTTTCAGGGTTTCCTTAGTATTGCACAGGTGATAATTGAATCACCTGCACTGGGGATGATTCCAATTTCTAAGGAAATCCTGAAAACCTGCACTGTTGGTGTGCCTTGAGGACTGGAGTTGGGAACCTCTGCTGTAGATGATGGGATATTCAAAGTCTTTGCAATTTTACATTGAACATTTTTCAGAAATTTTTCCAATTTTTCCACAACTTGTATATGCTGTCTATAGATTGGTGAAAGGCTGACCATATTTGTTCAGAGACACTGCCTCTCTTAGGCCCCTTTCACATCAGCGTTTTTTTCAAATCGCGGCAGATGCGGTGAAAAAACCGCATCTGCCGCGATTAACGCATAACCAACACACTTGCGGCACAGTTGCGGCAAGCCCCATGCAATGTCTATGGGGCTTGCGGTAAGGGTGCGGCAGATGCGGCAAGTGCGGTTTCGGCACTTGCGGCAGGTGCGGCCGCGAAAAAAAAAACGCTGCTGATTGCGGTTTTTTTGCGGCCGCACCTGCCGCAAGTGCCAATACCGCACCTGCCGCACCATTACTGCAAGCCCCATAGACATTGCATGGGGCTTGCCGCAACTGTGCCGCAAGTGTGTCGGTTATGCGTTAATCGCGGCAGATGCGGTTTTTTCACTGCATCTGCCGCGATTTGAAAAAAAACGCTGATGTGAAAGGGGCCTAAGGCCCCTTTCACATCAGCGGTTTTCGCTGATCGCGGCAGTTGCGGCGAAAAAAACTGCAACTGCTGCGATTACCGCATAACGGCTGCACTTGCGGTTTACTTGCGGCATGCCCCATAGAATGTCTATGGGGGCTTGCGGCAGGTGCGGTATCGGCACTTGCGGCAGGTGCGGCCACGAAAAAGCCGCGGTCAGCCGTGTTTTTTTCGCTGCCGCACCTGCCGCAAGTGCCGAAACCGCACTTGCCACACCTGCCGCACACTTACCGCAAGCCCCATAGACATTGTATGGGGCTTGCCGCAAGTGAACAGCAAGTGCAGCCGTTATGCGGTAATCGCGGCATTTGAGTTTTTTTTCACGGCAACTGCCGCGATCAGCGAAAACCGCTGATGTAAAAGCAGTCTTAGGGCCCTTTCACATCAGCGTTTTTTTAAATTCGCGGCAGATGCGGTGAAAAAAACCGCATCTGCCGCGATTACCGCATACCGGCTGCACTTGCGGCGTGGTTGCGGTAAACGCCATGCAAAGTATAGGCGTACTTGCGGCAGGTGCGGTTTTGCACTTGCGGCAGGTGCGGCCGCGAAAAAAACCGCGGCTGACGGCGGTTTTTTTCGCGGCCGCACCTGCCGCAAGTGCAAAACCGCACTTGCCGCACCTGCCCCAAGTCCGCCTATACTTTGCATGGCATTTACCGCAACAGCGCCGCAAGTGCAGCCGGTATGCGGTAATCGCGGCAGATGCGGTTTTTTCACCGCATCTGCCGCGAATTTCAAAAAACGCTGATGTGAAAGGGCCCTTACATGTTCTTTTCATTCATATTCGTGGTACTTGCATGAAAATCCCCAACCAGCTGTTTTTCAATAGTATCAGTTACATTTTTAGTCTGAGAACCCTGTCCCAACATTTAACATGTCTGTGTTGCTGCCATCAATTTCTAAAGGAGTTAATTTTTTTTAGATAAAATAGAATGCTCTATGTAGTGCTAAAAAATATGGCTATAATATTTCCAAGTCATGGCATTCTTCTTTCCTGTACATTTTACACAGCAGCCCAACCTTAAATGAAATTGGGGTTGTAAATGAAGTCCAAATAACTTCACTAGTTCCATTTCCCTCTCTAGCAATTAGCAATGGAACTACGAAAAAAACTTTCAAAGTACCCTTGCCCACCCCCCTTTTTATTATATATATATTTTTTTTTTTTTAATATACGTGTAGCGGTTCTTAGTACCCCTATGGGACTTGAACCTGCCTGATCACTTGTACAATGTACTGCAATACATTGGTAGGGGTATAAACATGGACATTATGGAGGCCGTAGCCTCCTCAGACCTCGCATATGCTGTAGTGTACAACGGTTTTTAAACTATATAATTTCATTGTGGATAAACTGAAGTCGTTTAGAACTGGTGGAAACTGTAGTGCACATAGAACATAGAAGTTCAGTAAAATTTCATGGCTAAAGATAATGTTACTTGGCCTTGTTCCATTATATTTTTACATTGAACATAAAAGAACTCAGTTAAAAAACTTAAAGGGAACCTGTCAAGTGGTTTATGCCTCCCCAGCTATCACTGTCTGTAGCTGCAGCTTTATAATACATTCTAATCATCCCTGTCTGAGCTCATAGTGTAATGTGAAAGGTGAAAGAAAAGCATTTATACACTTACATTTCCTTATGTAATGAGGCAGTCAGTCTCCAGCTTGGAGGACGGGGACTGCTTAGCAGGTTAAAGTTAACATTTCAGCCTTATGTTAGACCATGTTGGGAGACCTGATGTGATGGCATAACCATGTGACAACAATAGGTGAGCTAAGTTCTCATAGAACATAATACGTTTGCTGGCTTAGCTCCGCCCACTATGGTCACATGATCGTTACATCACACAGGTCCTTTAGCTATCCAAGTTAAAGTGAGTTAACTATTATCCTGCCAGACAGTCCCCCTCCTCCAAGGTGGGGACTGAAATGTAAGTGTATAAATGCTTTTTTTCACCTTTCACATTTAACTATGAGCTCAGACAGAGATGATTAGAATAGTATATAAAAGCTGCAGCTACAGACAGCGATAGCTGGGGGGGCATAAACCACCTGACAGGTTCCCTTTAAGGGTCTGAGGAAGT
Source organism: Allobates femoralis (assembly GCA_033576535.1). Lineage (NCBI taxonomy): Eukaryota > Metazoa > Chordata > Amphibia > Anura > Aromobatidae > Allobates > Allobates femoralis. Next base: position 185,780,764 of record JARQOC010000003.1, read on the forward strand.
TAAGGAAGCAACCTGATGTCATGACAACATCAGCACGTCAAGATGACATGTTCCAAGACCATTGATGGTAAAATGTGACCAAGGATGCGGTTACTTTAATTTAAGGCATCTCTGTCCCATCTCCAGCCCACCAATGAACTGAAAACAGGGCTGCTGCCATGACTTCCATCTACAGTATGTGACCACTGCTGCCAATCACCAGCTACAGTGTTGGTCCTCAGAAGAGTAACCCAACATATATATTTGCCCTGTCGTAGAGGAATGTTTTCCACACACCAGAGCAGGCTAAATAAAGGAATTCTAAAGTTCAACCATTGACAATATTCAGTGTGTGTTTCCTATATTTTACTATGTCATTAGGATTGTATTGGTCACTTTTATTCTTCTGAGCCAACCTTCTTGTGCTCAAATGGCAATTTCCTTTCTTCAGATGTTACACAAGATATGTGGTCCTCTTAGTATTATAATCCTGATGGTTCCGGGGTCTCGTTAGTGGCTACATCCCCTCCAATCAGAGCTTTATGATATAGCCGAAACATATAAACTTATTTGAGAAAACTCCTATGCTGGCCTGAGATGGAACATACTATGTAAAGCCTATTACACAGATAATGGGCGGTGCACAGACTTGATCTTACCTCTCCACAGCTTCCACATCAAAGCAAAACCTTCGGTCTATAGTATCAGTGCTTCGTCTTAAGCAGTATTTAACTGTAAAATTTTCACCTTCACCCTAATAAAATAAAATATCTCTGGTGAATAATATCAAATAACTTTCTATTGATATTTGATTTTCAGAAATCGGAATCTTAAAATGGGTTATCCCCCTTGAATTTTGTTTTCCCAATAAGCTGTTAGTAGAAATAAAGAAATACAAAAAAATAAATAAATCTGAGCATTACTCACCCTGCACAGGTCCAGTGACTACTTGCCACCACTTTTTTCAATATCTATTCATTATCTGTAGTGCGGATGTGTCCTGTAACAGCGCTGCAGCCAATGACTGACAGCAAAACTGGTCCACAGTCAGCATAGGGATGACTAACATGTCAGCCATTATCCTCCACAACATGTTTCACCAAACTGGTATCATCAGGGGAATTAGGCTTATAAGTGTATATAAAACGCAAGTGTGGTGAAACATGTTGGGGAGGCTAATAGCTAACACATTTTATATATATCACTGTGTGAGGGTATGCCTCCATAGTTATTCATTTAACATGGTCAGGACTGGAGCCATACAATATAGCAACATCAAATAATATTATCAGACAATAACATTATCATAGACAACAAAAGTTAGATTTTAACACTATCTTTAATTAGGGGAGTTGTCAGGGCTTTTTGTATAATTTGTGTGTGTATCTAGGCTGCATAATGCTGACAGTTTGTAATTTACACCCCATTAGCATTTTGCAGGGTTACCTAGATGTCACCATTCGGTGCGTGGAGGAGCAGCTCACTCCCATCTAGAGGCATGTTGTTTTGGAGTCTGATCGCAGCGCCACAACTGGACATTATATCCAAACTCCAGCAGTCCCGCAGAACGCCGATATCTAAGTAACAATGCAAAATGCTAACAAGGTGTAAATTACAAATGGTCAGCATCCTGCAGCCTAGATACACAGATTATACAAAAAGCCCAGACAACTCCTTGGGATTTTATCAGCTTTGGCAATATGTAACTAAGAAGCCAATAACGGAGCTCAGTTACCCTGCACAGCCGCTGGGCTCAGCTGGGTTGCAGAGCTGTCAAAATGCAGACAATGACAGACATCGAGCAGTAGAATAGACTTGGGCTACATTCACATGCTGCGTATTTGCTGCATTTTTTTGAGGATGCGCTTTTACTGAATTTTAGGGAAAGCGTTTTTTTTGAGCAGGTAAAAAAAATGCATTGAATTTACACACTGTTTTTTCATGCGTTTTTTTTCTGTACTGTGCACTAGGACAATGAAGAAAGATATTAAAAAAAAAAAAAAAAAAAAAAAGGACGAAAAAAAAAAAAGGCCCAGATGTACGGTAATTCCCTTTCTTCTCCATTCCAGGGGATGGAGATACAGAGAAATCCTATTTTATTTATTTATCTTTTATTTTTTTTAAACGTGGTCCCGCGCAGCATTTTCTACTGCCAGCTAAGTGTAACCCAAGCAGCTATTGCCTGCTAACCACCACTGCTTGGTGCTACCTTTTCTGGCAATGGAAATTCCAGAGAAGCCCTATTTTTTTAAAAACTAAAGAAAAAAAATAATGACTGGGGCTTCGCCAGATTTTGTATTGCCAGCAAAGGTAACCTAAGCAGCTGGGGGCAGGAATTCTCAGCGTGGTAAAGCCCAAGAGTTCTGGGCCCCCCACGATGAAAATCGCAGCCAGCGGCCGTCCCAGAATTGGGGCCTCCATGAGAGAAGCCAAAACTGGGGGCTTCCCAGCTCTTCCAGTTGTCCTGTGTGGTGGCAGACTGGGAATAGTGGGTTTGGTGACAGCTTTTTTTGCAGCTGTCACCAAGCCCTTATTGCTAATGTCAGCCATCCATATGATAGCTGGTGTGGTGATGTGGCTCCTGGCCGGGTGCATCACACGGGTTATCAGTGCAGGTCTCTGTTCACATGGACCGGTTTTCCTGATTGTGTGTGCTGTGTGAAACCTGTCCAGTGTACAGGGGGTTAACAGCTGAAGGGTTTTCATGCGCTGAGTGAACAGCTGAGTGTGAGTGCTAAAGATCTGGGTTATATCATGAGCCTAATGAGTGGCTGTGTCTGAACCTGTGTATGAGTGCTTTGCTGGGCTAAACCTGAATGGTGCACAGGGGGCTAATCACATCTCAGGTCTGTGCGTGAGATGTGCTGATTGACTCACTGTGTTGCAGCTGTGGGTGAGGCAGCCTTGATAAGAACCTGCCATGTGTCTGAGTGAAGAGAGGACGATGGAAGTCAGAAGTCCACACCACTGCCATGTGAGGACAAGCTGGAAGTGATCTGTCCCCAGTGGGGGAAGTGAAGGGAGTCTGCCAGCTCCATGCCGTTGCACCTGATGTGTGCATGCCAGCCAGTGATGAGGACCGAAGACGGCTCAAGGGCCAGGCGGTCATATGGACGGCGAGAGAGACCGAGGACGGCTCAAGGGCCAGGCAGTCATAAGTGTAGCCGACTTTGGGACTGACTGTGCTAGTCATGCTATGGCTCCGTTGACTATGTGATGGCTTATGTAAAAATGCCATGTGTGATGGAGGTGATGGCTTATGGAAAAGTGCCATGTGTGATGTATGAGTGTCAACAGAAAACAGGGTGCACCGCAATGATCTGAATTATATCAAGGGAAGGAGGGGTCGCTCACTGTGCCAAGGTGGACAGATATGCAAGGCGGAGAGAAGACATGGCACATTGAGGGAGCAACACACACACGAGTAGTAGAATAGTGAAAATTATAACTTTATTAGTGCAATAGACCAAACAAGATTAAAAACAATTAAAACCATGGGGTGCCAATGCAGAACACACGCTGAACATATGTACAGAATACAATGCTGACAAAACATGAGCAGGATATGACACAATAACGGTGATCACAACAGGTTAGACAAAATACAGGATTGAGTTGTAGGGAGAGACCGAGGGTGGGGGATGAGAGCAGGTACGAGAAGTACTAGTGCTCCTTCACCACAATATTTTACATAAATACGCTTGTTAGCCCAATATAGGGTGTACAGTGTTATGGGTAACCACATCTATGTCAACGGACGTATTATGAAGCACAAACCATAGGGCCACAGAAAGATTGGTAGTGCTGGGAGTGTTAAATATGATTTAATACTGGCCTCAGCAACTGGAATAAATAATGTTTGTAAGTGAGACAGATACCAATATCTCACACAAGTGAAGTCTGCAGAGGCATAGACAATTCTGGAGAAAATTTCACATATTAAAAGTTTACCCAAAATTCCGCAAATCATCCAATGAATAGGAGTCGTTTAGTAGTCCCAAACACAGTGGTCCCTAGGGGTGGTCACATATGGATAATAACAATATTGCACTAATAAAGTTATAATTTTCACTATTCTACTACTCGTGTGTGTGTTGCTCCCTCAATGTGCCATGTCTTCTCTCCGCCATGTGTGATGTATGATGCAGTGTGGGTTGAGACTCCCTAGGAATAGGTTGAGGATCCCTACAGCAAGATGGGGAAATATCCCTGTCAGGGTGATAGCCGTCTTTAGAACGAGACTGAGGTCTGCAAGGGTCGGTGGGTGCCGCCTTGAAGTTCTGGGGAAACCGTAAGTCTAATGTCCTGTATTATAATGTCATGTGATGTACTAATGTGCATATTATATGTGAAAATGTAAAGGGTGTTGTGTGTTACCAGTGGTTTATGGCGTTAAATAAACTACTGTGTGTTATGTTATCCATTAGAAAATGTAGTCGCTGCTGTCATTTTCCCCGTGCCAAGCGGGTTCCCCTGGGGCGCTACCTCACACTGGCCATTAGCAATATTTAAAAAAGAGTTTTTAAAAATAATAAAAACAAACAAAAAACACACACCTCAGTCACCACTTTATTATGCTCACCAATTACCTCCACTGCAGTCCACGGTCCAGCAATGTCCAAACCAGATTCAATATCAGCTGATTCAGTCAGCTGACTGGCCGGCAATCCGACTAGCTGAGGTGCTGGCCGGTCAGCTGACTGAATCAACTGATCGCTTTACCAGCCATTAAAGCAATCAGCTGATTCAGTCAGCTGACACATCAGCTGATTGGTTTGCCAGCCAGTCAGCTGATTCATGTCCTTGCAGCTGATGTGCCGAGGCAGACATTGACGTCTTCTCCTTGCATCCCGGGACAGTCTGGAGATAGGTGAGTATTTTATTTTATTTTTTTAACAACATTGTTCACTTCTATTTCGCTTCAGCAGCATATGTACATACACTGCTAAAGCGAAACTACAGGCTCGACCTCTCAAGGGAACAGAAACACAGGGTTCTTCCTGGCCGTTGTCAGAGGAGCAGAGGTCCACAGCCCAGGTCTCTGTACCCTGGAGATGCTCCTCTCTATACCTCCTGTACCATAGAGCGGGACACAGAGTTGGCCCTCTCTATACTGCAGCTGCCGGCTCTGTGCCCTGCTCTATGGTACAGGAGGCATAAAGAGGAGCATCTCCAGGGCACAGAGATCCGGGCTGCGGACCTCGGCACCACTAACAACGGAGCACCACACATGCAGCAGTCCATCATGCAGTGATAGTGTGCTGAATCTCCTTCACAGCTGCGGATTTGACACAGTGTGTCAGTGGAGCAGGGGACCGCTGTATACAAAAAGGGTGGGTGGTGACATTAGGGGCTGGGGCGGGCCTGTAGGAGTCTGGGGGTGGCCGGCCATACTGTACACTGGGGAAGGGGGTGTTTGGAGGAGTCTGGGCGTAACGTACAGTTCTGCATTTACATGAAAGCTCCAACACAAACACACCCCCTGGACGTTCCCTGGCTGCCACAAATAGGTGATATCTGGATAACTATGTAAAATGTTGAGAGGATGTATATTACAAATTGTCAACATTTTGCAGCCTGGATACACAAAGAAATTACCAAAAAAGCCCTGACAACTCCTTTAAGGGCAAACAATTGACACGATCATCCTTTTTACGGACGCGCTTTCTACTCCAAAAGCGCATCCGTAAAATATGCAGCATCTGAAAGCCTCAGGTGCGAAGAGCTGTGATACGTGGATTCCTGCATCGCACAAGGATTATTAACCTCTTATAATGGAGCTACTGCAGCAGTTCTCCCAGGTGGAATTGACCACAGGATTACAAACGTTCCATTCAAAATGAGGATTGTTACAGGATCTGATGACAAGCTCAGTGCAGAATCCACATCAAAATCTATATGAATTGTACAATTTTTTTTTGTTTTTGGGGGGGGGGGGGGCGGGGTTGGGGGTGGTCCTGTATTAGTTGCCATTTTTGCCACCAAGCCTTTCATGATGGCACAAAAGGTTATGCCAAAATACTGGTACACTCACAACAAAACACTAAGTAAGGACTAGAACGCAGTTGCGGACTGTGTTTATTCAATGAACTCATCAAATATGCTCTTTTTAAAGATTTTCTGATCCTGTTTTGTCCATTTTTTCCAAAATGGTGTCAAAATAACACCATAGTCATTACATTATCAACTGTACAAATGTGCTTGACATACTGACTGTATTATTTATTCTTCAATGGTTAGATGCTGCTTAAAAAATGCTGGTAAGTCACCCGCTAAATTGTCCCACAATGTAACTGATCCGGCACACTGAGCCACCAAGCATGCGGCTGTCACACATAGGGACTACTATGACAGTGATGGAAAGCAATGAGGTCGGCAATTTAATTTTTTACAAGCCCCTTTAATACAAAATAAAAAAAAATAAAACAGATTTTGGCATTTACTTACAATTTTCCCTCCTGATCTATGTTCATATGGAAACATAGAAAAGGTCTTGGAGTCCTTCTTATACATGCAGTAGTGCTTTACCCAGCTGGAGCCAAATGGGGCAGGACCTAGAGCAGAGAAAAAACCCAGACAAGTATTGGTGAGGATGAGAATATTTGGCTAAAGAAAACAGATGCAAGAACCAGAATGGGAGTGACCATTGAATATATAGGCCATGAGCCAAAACTAATTAATATGAGGGAAGATCAGGATTAACATATATTCTCTTTTCTGGGTATAAATATTGATTAATAAATAATATTATAACACATGGAAGTCCGACATGTTATACTGGCAACACCGATCCGACAGCAAGGCTTACGTTTCTCCTGGACGTACAGGTAGCCCTCCATTGTGAAAGGGCTGGCTCGTTTGTGCTCTTGTGGGCTTTTTCTGATCTTTCTCATCAGCTCTTCAACTTCTGATCTTGTCCCTTCAAATCGATTACGGGTCTACAATATATAAAGAAAAATATGTTACTATGCCAAGACCCACATATAATCACTCTGAGAACATTACTCCCAAATCATCTGGGACACTGGAATAGTGGACAGAGACACTGAAAAATGTGAACAGGCAATAGTCACATATGTAGCTAAATTGATCAAATAAAAGAACCTTGTGAGGCAGTGTACACCTCTGCATTAGAGGCCGACAATGCCTCAGTATAGAACCTTGTGAGGCAGTGTACACCTCTGCATTAGAGGCTGACAATGCCTCAGTATAGAACCTAGTGAGGCAGTGTACACCTCTGCATTAGAGGCTGACAATGCCTCAGTATAGAACCTTGTGAGGCAGTGTACACCTCTGCATTAGAGGCCGACAATGCCTCAGTATAGAACCTAGTGAGGCAGTGTACACCTCTGCATTAGAGGCTGACAATGCCTCGGTACAGAACCTTGTGAGGCAGTGCACACCTCTGCATTAGAGGCTGACAATGCCTCAGTATAGAACCTTGTGAGGCAGTGTACACCTCTGCATTAGAGGCCGACAATGCCTCAGTATAGAACCTTGTGAGGCAGTGTACACCTCTGCATTAGAGGCTGACAATGCCTCGGTACAGAACCTTGTGAGGCAGTGCACACCTCTGCATTAGAGGCCGACAATGCCTCAGTATAGAACCTAGTGAGGCAGTGTACACCTCTGCATTAGAGGCTGACAATGCCTCAGTATACAACCTTGTGAGGCAGTGTACACCTCTGCATTAGAGGCTGACAATGCCTCGGTACAGAACCTTGTGAGGCAGTGCACACCTCTGCATTAGAGGCTGACAATGCCTCAGTATAGAACCTAGTGAGGCAGTGTACACCTCTGCATTAGAGGCTGACAATGCCTCAGTATAGAACCTTGTGAGGCAGTGTACACCTCTGCATTAGAGGCCGACAATGCCTCAGTATAGAACCTAGTGAGGCAGTGTACACCTCTGCATTAGAGGCTGACAATGCCTCGGTACAGAACCTTGTGAGACAGTGTACACCTCTGCATTAGAGGCCGACAATGCCTCAGTATAGAACCTTGTGAGGCAGTGTACACCTCTGCATTAGAGGCGGACAATACCTCAGTATAGAACCTTGTGAGGCAGTGTACACCTCTGCATTGGAAGCCGACAATGCATCGGGACAGAACCTTGTGAGGCAGTGTACACCTCTGCATTAGAGGCTGACAATACCTCGGTACAGAACCTTGTGAGGCAGTGTACACCTCTGCATTAGAGGCTGACAATGCCTCAGTATAGAACCTAGTGAGGCAGTGTACACCTCTGCATTAGAGGCTGACAATGCCTCGGTACAAAACCTTGTGAGGCAGTGTACACCTCTGCATTAGAGGCTGACAATGCCTCAGTATAGAACCTTGTGAGGCAGTGTACACCTCCTGCATTAGAGGCCGACAATACCTCGGTACAGAACCTTGTGAGGCAGTGTACACCTCTGCATTAGAGGCCGACAATCCCTCGGTACAGAACCTTGTGAGGCAGTGTACACCCCTGCATTAGAGGCTGACAATGCCTCAGTATAGAACCTTGTGAGGCAGTATACACCTCTGCATTAGAGGCTGACAATGCCTCGGTACAGAACCTTGTGAGGCAGTGTACACCTCTGCATTAGAGGCTGACAATGCCTCAGTATAGAACCTTGTGAGGCAGTATACACCTCTGCATTAGAGGCTGACAATGCCTCGGTACAGAACCTTGTGAGGCAGTGTACACCTCTGCATTAGAGGCCGACAATCCCTAGGTACAGAACCTTGTGAGGCAGTGTACACCTCTGCATTAGAGGCTGACAATGCCTCAGTAAAGAAACTTGTGAGGCAGTGTAAACCTCTGCATTAGAGGCTGACAATGCCTCAGTATAGAACCTTGTGAGGCAGTGTACACCTCTGCATTAGACGTGGACAATGCCTCAGTATAGAACCTTGTGAGGCAGTGTACACCTCTGCATTAAAGGCTGACAATGCCTCGGTACAGAACCTTGTGAGGCAGTGTACACCTCTGCATTAGAAGCGGACAATGCCTCGGTACAGAACTTTGTGAGGCAGTGTACACCTCTGCATTAGAGGCTGACAATGCCTCGGTACAGAACCTTGTGAGGCAGTGTACACTTCTGCATTAGAAGCTGACAATGCCTCGGTACAGAACTTGTGAGGCAGTGTATACCTCTTCATTAGAGGCTGACAATGCCTCGGTACAGAACCTTGTGAGGCAGTGTACTCATCTGCATTGGAAGCTGACAATGCCTCGGTACAGAACCTTGTGAGGCAGTGTACACCTCTGCATTAGAGGCTGACAATGCCTCGGTACAGAACCTTGTGAGGCAGTGTACACCCCTGCATTAGAGGCAGACAATGCCTCGGTACAGAACCTTGTGAGGCAGTGTACACCTCTGCATTAGAGGCCAACAATGCCTCGGTACAGAACCTTGTGAGGCAGTGTACACCTCTGCATTAGAGGCTGACAATGCCTCAGTATAGAACCTTGTGAGGCAGTGTACACCTCTGCATTAGAGGCTGACAATGCCTCAGTAAAGAACCTTGTGAGGCAGTGCACACCTCTGCATTAGAGGCCGACAATCCCTCGGTACAGAACCTTGTGAGGCAGTGTACACCCCTGCATTAGAGGCCGACAATCCCTCGGTACAGAACCTTGTGAGGCAGTGTAAACCTCTGCATTAGAGGCTGACAATGCCTCAGTATAGAACCTTGTGAGGCAGTGTACACCTCTGCATTAGAGGTGGACAATGCCTCAGTATAGAACCTTGTGAGGCAGTGTACACCTCTGCATTAAAGGCTGACAATGCCTCGGTACAGAACCTTGTGAGGCAGTGTGCACCTCTGCATTAGAGGCTGACAATGCCTCGGTACAGAACTTTGTGAGGCAGTGTGCACCTCTGCATTAGAGGCTGACAATGCCTCGGTACAGAACCTTGTGAGGCAGTGTACACTTCTGCATTAGAAGCTGACAATGCCTCGGTACAGAACTTGTGAGGCAGTGTATACCTCTTCATTAGAGGCTGACAATGCCTCGGTACAGAACCTTGTGAGGCAGTGTACACATCTGCATTGGAAGCTGACAATGCCTCGGTACAGAACCTTGTGAGGCAGTGTACACCCCTGCATTAGAGGCCGACAATCCCTCGGTACAGAACCTTGTGAGGCAGTGTACACCCCTGCATTAGAAGCTGACAATGCCTCGGTACAGAACCTTGTGAGACAGTGTACACCCCTGCATTAGAGGCCGACAATGCATCGTTATAGAACCTTGTGAGGCAGTGTACACCTCTGCATTAGAGGCTGACAATGCATCGGTATAGAACCTTGTGAGGCAGTGTACACCTCTGCATTAGAGGCTGACAATGCCTCGGTACAGAACCTTGTGAGGCAGTGTACACCTCTGCATTAGAGGCTGACAATGCCTCGGTACAGAACCTTGTGAGGCAGTGTACACCTCTGCATTAGAGGCCGACAATCCCTCGGTACAGAACCTTGTGAGGCAGTGTACACCTCTGCATTAGAGGCCGACAATGCCTCAGTGAAAGGTACTGCATTTGATTAAAAAAAAAAATAATTAAATGCACATCTACAGCATTATTATTCATTTTTAATTAACTATGTCCACATTGGTGGATCTGGATAGATCTTATTATAGTTCAATAGGGTCAGTTGGGTGCAGCTGATGTTTGTCATGTATTGGATCATCCAAAGTTCTGAATCAGAAGTTTTTCTTCTATGATGATAAAGGAAAACAAAGTTCCTCCATCTGTCAGATCATCCTCAGCTACAGGATAAGATCTATACAACAAGGGTATGCCCTCTATGCTGGTGACAAATCCACCCAAGGCCGTATTTCATGGTCTGTATATGGAACACAATACCGCAAGTGAGTCCAGACCCACAGTCATAACCATCGGCCCTGGTACTGTGAAATACAGCTGTCTGAAAGCTGCCAAAAACATAGTAAATGTACAAGAGCACAAATGTTTTGGTTCTTATTGAAATTCCTATAGGAATATTGCAGTTTTATATAAAATTCAAAGTTTTTGTACCAATCTTAAATCTCCACTAGGTGGCAGTATGGCACCATGTATATGCTATTTTTTCTCATTTTGCTCATTTATAATAATTTTATTTATATAGCGTCAACATATTACACACCACTTTACAATTCAGAGGGGACATGTACAAACAATATGACACAATACAAAGTAGAAAAAAAAAAATCAAAAACCATGAGGAGTGAGGTCCCTGCTCGCAATGGAAATGAACACTGGATTTACACAGCATCCCATTAACATCACAGATTATAGGAAAAATGATTATATAAAATAATAAACACTTCTCAGAATATATACATATAACGGGATTGTCAAGTTTAAACAAGTTCTTCCCTATCCACATGTTCATAGGAGTCAATTGCAGGGATACGTATTGATCAGCAGAATGTGGCATTTATATTTGTGAGAATAGAGCAGTAATGCACATGCTCAACATCAGCTTCATTCATTCCCCATGACCGAATGGTGTGCTGTACTCTGGCAGCAGCCCTATAGACAATGAATGGAATGGCTCCCAACTGGTGTCTGATCAGTATTGTTTAGTTCAACCCATGGATTTTTTTCTTTTTTTAATCAGATAAATTTTATTAGAATCAGCAAGGAATAAAGCATAATACAATCCTTCACAATGTCAATTTTTCCCCCTCGTATAAACCTCCCAAATACTATCCCCTCCCCACAAAACAACAACCCCCACCTTTTTCCCTTACCCAGGCTAGACAACAATCAATCTATTCCAAATACTAACACGCTCCCATACATTTAGCGTTGACCGTGTTCTCACTAGTATCAAGCTGTACCATTATATCGTGCTTATCAGTTGTCGTATTAGACTGGTGTCTGCCAGAGACAGCACAATTATTTCCACGGTGCCCAGAGGCGGTCCAGGTATTTAGCATTATTCCTCTTAAAGTATATTTTTTCTTCCAGTTTAATCACATAAGAGACCTGTCTAAGAAACTCCTGCCTAGAGGGTGTTTCCTCCAAGATCCAATATTTAGCCATGAGTTTCCTGGCTATGTACAGGAGGCGAGCTATGGCTATCTTCCCAGTTCAACCCATGGATAGTTGATAACTTTAAACCCCTTTATTTAACAGGGAGCAATAATCAGACAGTGACTCATGGTTTAAGAAAGCACGTGATTTTTATTCTTGTCTAAATGTATATATGCCTTTATAGTGCAGTAAAAATAATGTAATAAAAATATTTATTCACTTGTATAGTACTATTAATTTCACAACACTGTCCCTATTGGGGTTCACAATCTATTAGTATGTCTTAAGGAGTCTCGGAGGACACCGGAAACCCACACAAACACGGGGAGAACACAAACTCCTTGCAGATGTTGTACTTGGTGGTATTTGAACCAAGGACCCAGCACTCTAACCACTGATCCTCTGCATCACCCATAGTGTACTGCCAGCAAGTTAATCACCTACAGCCATCTACTGTGGGATCCAACGCTGTGGAGTCACATCATAGCAGCAATATCAAAAAATTCTGACAGCTTGCGGCGTGCACACTGTGCGGGTCAGAAGCCTGCTGTACATAGTGACTTTCACCACATTCCCAAACCACCCCTTCAACCCATTTACATGCAGCTGATATTGACAGTATGACCACTCAGTATGTAAGCTCCTATGAATAAGGCTAATGATTGAGCCCTACACTGTTTGGGAGAGAGCATATAGGCCAAATTATGCAGTACTGCTCAAAGGTGAGGACGCAGTTACTTCAAAGGCTTTCCTTTTTCTTATTGGAAGAGGCACAATGTATATTCAGGCTGAAGACAGCAAAACCACAATTGAACATGTATTGAAACAAGAAGTAAAGAAACGTGTGAAAACAGCTAGGCTATCCTCAAAGTACCAGATGAAGCTTCTAGAGAAAATGCAAAGGGTGCATAATGCTGTCATAAGAGTAAAAGGAAGGTACTTTCAGGCTGGCTTCACATTTGCGTATGTATCCGCAGCGCACGCTGCGGATAACAATATTTAAATGCGCATGCGGACTGCGCACCTATCTTTATCATTGTATACGCATCGTACGCAAGACACTGCTTTTGCTCGCGCACGGCTGCGTATCTGTCCGCATGCGTACGCTTTAGGAAAACTAGTTGCGCCTGGAAATGCAACATGTTACATTTTTGCCGCGCATAAAATTTCCCCGCGTCCGCATGCTTGCGCACGCTCGCTGATAAAAAATGCATTAAGCCCTATGAGAGCGCAATCGTGCGCGAGGATTTACGTATGGTGCGTATGATGCGCATGCGTATGGGCCTCAAATCACTTCCCATGGGCGTGCAGTAGGTGGGACAAGTGAAATCTTGCCCAATTTATTAAACGCATGGGCATGGTCATAAACGCATACGAGTGCAGGTATACGCAGCGTACATTGAACGCATGCGTATGCGCATGCTGATGAAAAATCCTCCGCATGCTTGCTTATACATGCGTTTTTACCAGCGCATGCGCAGCATACGTGGCGCACAAACGCAAATGTGAAGGTAGCCTAAGGCTTCACACATTGGTTTGTTTCACACACACTTCTTTACTCCTTTGCTGTTTTGCAACCACCAGTCTGAATCCACAGCATGCATTAAAAAAAAGCTTTGAAGACAAAACGTCTGCAGAGACACTTGCAAATTCAGAGAACACTTCAATATACCACCTGTGTGAAGAGGGGCTGTTTGGTCAAGTGATGAGAGTCTGCACACACTATGTAGATTTCTGAATCCTCAAAGTGCACACACTGCACACTGCCAGGATTCTTTGGTATTTCTAGTATGTGATTTGGATTCAACCAGTCATCTGCCAACTAGTTGTGCTTGCTCTCGCTCAACACAAGTGAGGCGGAGCATTCCTAGTCAGAATGTGGCCTGAAATATGCAAACTACATACAGCATATGTGGTCACGTGCCCAACGGTCTCAACAAGGAGAATCCGGACAGCGTTCAGTGAATGCACTGTGAAGTTTCAGACGTCTGAAGCCATATATTGACTTCAGGCATTCACCACAAGACAGGACAACCCCTTTAACATTAGCAGTTGTCATTTTTAGTTTCTTGAAGACTCTACATTTATATAGATGGAGAGGCAACTGAGAAATGAACTAGTAAAACTTTATGAAGACTGAGAACAAAAGTAAAAAATTGATAATACAACCACACTCACATTCTGAATGTTAATTTGGAGCTCCAGTTTGTAATGGTTAAAATCTTTTGCAAGCTCATATCCTTGGTGATAGAAGGTAAAAATTCCTTGGAAAAAAGACAGCATCTATGAAAAAAAGAAATGTATTTAATATTAGAGGAATCAGAAAAAGCAGAATCAGAACGTGAAAGGAAATTATTCAGTAAGATAATAAGTCTACTTTATATAGTAAATAAGTCAAAATAAAAGATGTGAGAAAAACAAATTGTTGGTCTGAATTATAACAATTCATGGGAAAGATGAGAGAAATGTAATATGGTGATAAATACAGCTCTCATATACAGTCACAGAGACACCATTATCAGAATCCATTTATCCCAAGATTTCTACAAATCCATGTTTTCTTACTTAGATTCTTCCTACTTATACTTGTTTGAGTTGAGTTGGCTGAATCCAACAGGGATTCCTCAAACACACTACAAACCATACAGCCCTATAGGGCAGTCCATTTAAAAATACTATACTAATAAATGCTATACAGTTACATATAACCCACGGATCGGCTTATGTAGGTATGGTCCCATCCAATGCAGAACACACAGCTCTTTCCAGGGCTGTTTCTGGAGTAGGGTCGTCCTGTACAGCAATTTCACAGCTTAGTCCACCACTCACTCAGTTGCAGAGTCAATACATTTGATGAGATAAGCAATTCAAAAATGTATGATGTTTCAGTCATCTAATATATAAAGGTGTGTGTGTGTGTGTGTCCGGGATTGGCATCTACACCGTCGCAACTACAGCCACAAAAGTTTGCACAGTCACACGTCTGGACCCCGAGCGCATCATAGGCTATGTTGTGAGGCGAAATTTTAACCCTGCACGTTCCAGTTCACCAAACAATTTTACTCCTATCTACATAATGTGGAAAAAGTGAATGTAAAAGTCTTGGAGGAAAATCGACAGCTGTCAGCTATAGCCACAAAATTTTGCACAGTCACATTTCTGGACCCCAAGAGTGTCATAGGCTATGTTGTGAGGCGAAATTTTAACCCTGCGCATTCCAATTCACCAAACAATTTCGCCCCTATCTACATAATGGGGAAAAAGTGACAGTTACCAGTTGACAGTTGTGAATGAGAGGGGCTTAATGACAGCGCCAAAGACTAACAGCACATACCAGCATATAGTCACTAAGATGGGGCCCAACATGGGATATTCACCACGCACGGGGACATGTATACACACCACACGCACACAAAGAGTAACAGCAAGTGTATAGTCGCTAAGGTGCAGCCCCAACATTGGATACTCACCACGCACCCGAAAACACACACACCACAAAGACACATACAACACAGAGGCACACACCCCTCCAGGGGACACACACACCCTATAGCGCACACATGCACTCACCCCACAGGGACACACACACACCACAAAGAGACACAGACACACACACCACACAGACCCCCCCACACACAGGGACACACACATAGCCACCCTATAGGGACACATGCACTCACCCCACAGGGACACACACACCACAGATACACACACACCACACAGACCCCCTTCCCCCACAGGGACACACACACATACACACCCGATAGGGACACAAGCACTCACCCCACAGGGACACACACATACACACACCCCAGGGACACATACACCACACAGACACAGATGTGAACAAATCACCTCACACAACTCGCCTCATACGTGTGCCATCTTTAATTTCCAATCATCTGATTAAAAACAGCCAATGTGCAACACGTTGCCATATAGGGAATTAAGGCAGATGTCAGTCACATGAGCTGTCAATTATGTGTATGTGTGAGGTAACATATACTGCCCGGCCAGGGGGAGGGTTTACTGTTGGCTGGAGATTTATTAGGCTGCCTATAGCAACCAATCACAGCTCCGCTTCTTCTATTTTCTTACAGGTCATTAATATGACAATCAAATTCTAATTTGTTATAGCGAACAGCAGTTATTTATTAACCCGGGCGTAGCCAGGTACTACAGCTAGTAAATAATAAAGAAGGAAACTTGGCACTCAAATTGCGTTAAAGGGATGCCCATTATTAGTGGTCCAATCCAAGACATTGTAACACTTCAGTCTATGCTTTTGCCATCATCAGATTATCAGATTGCAATGAAGGTAAAATGAAGCATAAAGAATGTGAAAGGTACAAAGAGTGTGAAGAGCAAGGTAGCTGTACTGCTAAGAAACACAGGGGTCTGCATCCAATTCATCAGTCATGAATGCCACCGTTCATCAGGCTGTTGGATTGCAGGAAGGATTATTATATGGACAAAGCATGGTGCTGCATATAGCCAAATACTACCAAAATGCGGTGTATGCAGATTTTGCAATATTTTATTATAGACATGAAAGTAACAAGTCCAAGACAATATTAAAGGGGTTATTTATTTATTATTCTACTATGGAACCAAGAAATAACAGGCAGTGGTTCAAAGGGTTAATACAAAAGTTTTGGGAACATAAGGTGAATAGTGTTTTGACTGGGCTCCTCCCTACATAACTAGAAACCCAATATGGGAAGATGGGAAAGTTATGGCCCAACACACACAAAAAAAAAAAAAAAACACATATCCATGCAGTGAACATATTTTCATTGAAAACACACCAAAAATTACAGGACATATACATTTTTACAGGACACAGATAAAGGTATCAGACCTAGGGTCAGTCATACAGAGTGAGGGTTACAAGAGGTGGTTCCCCTTTTAGGGTGTTTGCACATTGCAGGTTATATGTACTGGGATCAACAAAGCTATCTATTATCAGTGTGAGTTGGGGAGTCGACAAGAGACTGTTTGACCATGGGTGCTTGGATTAGGCAGCATTAGCATGTAATTGAGCAATTTTCCATCTGCTGTCCTGGTTACAAATTGATCTGTTCCGAGCTGATCATCATGACTTGGGGTCTATTAACCCTATACTCACTGCACTGTCTCAAGTTTTACCTTTGTATTCTTCTTTTCTGATCTCAGTACGTTTAACCTGAAGTATGTTAAGACCCTAAAAGGGGGAACCATCTCTGGTAACCCTCATTCTGCATTACCGACCCTAGTTCTGATACCTTTATCTGTTGTTTAAAGTGGCAAACAACTACTGCTGCTTCACATCGACTGAGCAGCTCTTCCTCTTGCAGTCTACTCTGTTGGCAGAAGTGTCACCACTGATAGCATGCTGACTGTCAAAGCTTCCAGCAGTTAGACAGTGCGGAGCGACTGTCAATCAGTATAACATTGGCAGTAAAAACTCATC
This sequence comes from Allobates femoralis, assembly GCA_033576535.1. Classification (NCBI taxonomy): domain Eukaryota; kingdom Metazoa; phylum Chordata; class Amphibia; order Anura; family Aromobatidae; genus Allobates; species Allobates femoralis. The sequence goes on from JARQOC010000003.1 coordinate 185,798,224, forward strand.
AACAGAGCAGAGTGGAAGAGAAGAAGCTGCTCTGTCGATGTGATGTCGGCGGAACCTGCAAAATCAAAGGATCAGTCTGTAACCACCAGCAGAGATCAGCGCCAGGCAGAAAGGCAGGTAGTTAACTACCTGTCTGTTATTTCTTAGGTCAATACCAATAAATAAAATTTTCCCAGATAACCCTTTTAAATATAAAAGTGAAAAAACCTAAAATATTGCTAAAAAAAAATGCATCAAAGCAATGTTTATGTGAAACCAGCCACAAGACTGCCATTTCAGCTCCCTCAGGGTGTGTCAGTCTGTATCCGGAAAGGTAAATACACTTTCACCAGATTTGTCAATCAAGATATTGCAAATGTTCCTTCACCAGGTTATGCTGTGAAGAGAGCAAACAGCTGAGCAATATGAAAAAATAAATAAAAGAGGACTAAATTGTCCTCGACCCTCAGATTGTTAGACAGAAAAGTGGAAAGAAATATAAAAAAAAGTGTCATGAGTTTGTACTCATTCATAAATGTGAAGAAAGACCCGTCTGCTTGTTCTCTCCTGTGTATATCTACAGGTGCATCTCAGTGATTTAGAATATCATCAAAAGGTTTCTGTATTGAATTACTCAATTAAATTAAGTGGAATGCATATATTATATAGAGACATTACAAACAGAGTGATCTATTTCAAGTGTTTATTTTTGTTAATGTTGATGTTTATGGCTTGCAGCCAATGAAAACCCAAAGGTCATTAGCTCAGAAAATTAAAGTAGGGAGGATGAAGGGTTAAAGGGTCTGAGAGGTAAAATATTCCCTAAATAGGCATCAGAGGCTTCACCTTGTGTGGTTGTAAAGGTACCGTTACACGGGGCAACATCGTTGGTAACTCACAGGGGTGGCGAAGTTGAAGAAACATTGCTAGAGCGTTGCTATGTGTAACAGGGCGATTTCAACGGCGATAAGTTGCTTGAGCGGAGTTGCCAGGTGTATCAACATGTTCATAAACCTGGCGATGTTGCTCAGGCGATCTGCTACCATCACTCTGTGTGACACCGCAACAGCGATGTTGAAAGCAACTTCCCCTATTCACTACAATGTTAAGGATCGCTTGCTGGGTTGAGTTTAACCCTGCCAGCGAAAGTTGCTTTCAACATCGCAGCTGCATTGCCGGCGATGTCTCTGTATGTAACATCTCACAAGCAATCTTGGCAAAGTGCCTAAAACCTTGGGGTTTTCATTGGCTGTAAGCCATAAACATCAACATTTACAGAAGTAAACCCTTGAAATAGATCACTCTGTTTGTAATGACTCTATATAATGTATGTATTTCACTTTTTGTATTAAATTACAACAAAAAAAAAAAAAACTAACTTTTTGAGGATATTCTAATTCATTGAGATACACCTGTCTCTACATACATTTTATATCTATTAAAAAAAAAATCAGAGCAGCACAATAAACTCCACTATAGGGTGCAGGCCTACCTCGACAGCTTTTCACTTATCAGGTACATACCATATGAAAAAAATAGCAGCACTCCAAAAAATTGCAGTTGTTACAGACCTTTATTGGTTTCAATCCTTGTTAATTTTTTTCAAGCAATGACAGGGTGTATAGTCAAGGATTATGTAGCATCTCATTTAGATAATCAATAAACCATCAATTGAGAATAAAGTGTTTATACAGTGCATTTCATATATAAAGTGTTTATACAGTGCATTTCATATATAAAGTGTTTATACAGTGCATTTCATATATAAAGTGCTTTAGTATAGGTTCACATATACTCTTATCTTAATACACATGAACCTAATTAATATACAGTGTTTTAAAATCCTTATATTGCATGTTTCTCTTTAAGTGTGCTTAACTAGTGTACAGGTGTATATAGTAATTATTGGCTCAACCCCACATGCAGTGTACTCATCTTCACATGTTTACATTATCTGGTGTCTCTCCCAGCGTTGCGGAGGTGTCACTGCGCATGCCCATGACGCTCGCGTTATCACGAGACTGGCCGTACTCCCTTGCGCATGTACAGTGGTGTATCTGTTCCCATACACCCACTGAGCATGCGCTCTCGCTCCCAGTTTTCTAGTGACGCATTTTCTGACCCGGAGCATGCGCATTCTTTGGTATATGCTACGTCGGTCAGTCTACATTAATAACCTAATGCTTCTTAATCGATTATGTCGGTGATTCCAAGTTCTGGACTTTTGTTACCATATCTATTCTACTTTGTACTTATGCTTATAAACTTAAATTTATAAAAACAAAAGCATATTGGACCTTTAGTACATAACTGGGACCCAATGTAGCTCCCTTACCCTCCCCAGGGTTTCATTCATATAGTATGAGTGCCACCCTGGTTCTTGAGCGTTAATTCTGGGCACAACCAGTGTGTCACTAGTGTTACACAGAGCAACACAACAGCGGTCAGGTGGTACGGTCCTCCAATACATTCATGGTCCATAAGCTCAACATTATATCTCATAGGAGACTTAATATGATATTTTGATTAATAAGAAATTAATTAATTTATTTAATATGAATTAATATGGGGATTGGGGGGGAGGGTATTCATTGTACAGGAGGGGAAGATGGTGTAAATAGTAACCTGGGCACATGTAATAAAATTGGGGGTGGCATGGGGGGGTGGGGTTAGAACAATCAATATAGTAGGAAGGAATAGAGGTAAAGACAGACGCATAAAGTGCATATACACTAATGCCAGAAGCCTCACCATTAAAATGGAGGAATTAAAATTGATTTTGTTGGAAAATAATTATGACATGGTCGGGACATCGGAGAGATGGCTGGACGAGAGCCATGACTGGACTGTTAATTTACAGGGTTATAGTCTGTTCAGAAATGACCGTACAAATAGGCGAGGAGGAGGTGTATGTTTATACGTAAAATCATCCTTAAAAGCCATTCGGCGCGATAATATAGGTGAATCTAATGTAAATGTAGAGTCTCTGTGGGTGGAGATAAGGGGAGGGGGGAAAAATAATAAATTACTGATAGGGGTTTATTATAAGTCTCCAACAATAATGGAAGTTGAGGAGAATATCCTCATAAAGCAAATAGATGAAGCAGCGACTCAGGGAGAAGTCATTATTATGGGGGACTTCAACTACCCCGCAATACATTGGGGAACAGAAACCTGCAGTTCCAGCAAAGGCAATAGGTTTTTTGACAACTATGAGAGACAATTTACCTTTCACAACTGGTTCAGGACCCAACAAGAAGGGGGGCACTGCTGGACCTAATATTAACCAACAGGCCAGACCGCATATCAAATATACGGGTTGGAGGTCACTTGGGTAATAGTGATCACAAAATAATAGGTTTTCAAATATCCTTTAATAAGATGTGTAGTAGAGGGGCTACAAGGACACTGAACTTCAGGAAGGCAAATTTCCAACGGTTAAGAGATGATCTTAGTGCAATAAACTGGGACGATGTCATGAGACATAAAAGTACACAAAGCAAATGGGAGACGTTTATTAGCATCCTGAATAGGACCTGTGCACAATATATACCCTATGGGAAAAACATGCTAGAAATAGGAGGTAACCACTATGGCTAAATAAAGCGGTAAGAGGCGCAGTAAGTGACAAAAAGAAAGCAATTAGGGAATTAAAGCAAGTAGGTAGTGATGAGGCATTAAATAAATACAGAAAATGAAATAACATTTGTAAAAAGCAAATCAAGGCAGCAAACATTGAGACAGAGAGACTCATTGCCAGAGAAAGTAAAAATAATCCCAAAATATTTAACTACATAAATAGTAAGAAACTAAAAAAATGATGGTGTTGGCCCTTTTAAAAAATAGTCTGGGTGAAATGGTGGATGAGGATGAGGAAAAAGCCAATATGCTAAATGACTTTTTCAACAGTATTTACACAAGAAAATCCCATGCCAGACAATATGATCAGTGATAACAAAAACTCTCCATTAAATGTCACATGCCTAACCCAACAGGAAGTATGGCATCGTCTAAAAATCACTAAAATTGACAAATCCCCGGGCCCGGATGGGATACACCCCAGAGTGCTGCAGGAATTAAGTACCGTCATAGATAGACCATTGTTTTTAATATTTAAAGATTCCATAATAACAGGGTCTGTATCACAGGACTGGTGTATAGCAAATGTGGTGCCAATATTCAAAAAGGGGACAAAAACTGAACTTGGAAATTATAGGCCAGTAAGCTTAACCTCTACTGTGGGTAAAATCCTAGAGGGTTTTCTAAGAGATGCTATACTGGAGTATCTGAAGAAAAATAACCTTATGACCCAATATCAACATGGTTTTTACGAGGGACCGTTCCTGTCAAACTAATCTGCTAAGCTTCTATGAAGAAATAAGTTCTGAACTGCACCAAAGAAATGCAGTGGATGTGGTGTATATGGACTTTTCAAAAGCTTTTGATATGGTGCCACACAAAAGGTTGATAAATAAAATGAGAGCAATGGGGATAGGGGAAAATATGTGTAAGTGGGTTAAGAACTGGCTTAGTGATAGGAAACAAAGGGTGGTCATTAATGGAACACACTCAGAATGGGTCACAGTTAACAGTGGGGTACCACAGGGGTCAGTGTTGGGCCCGCTTCTTTTTTATATATTTATTAATGACCTTGTATGGGGCATACAGGTAGAATCTCAATATTTGCAGATGACACTAAACTCTGCAGGGTAATCAATACAGGGGAGGACAATTTTATATTACAGGAGGATTTATGTTAACTAGAAGCTTGGGCTGATAAATGGCAAATGAGCTTTAATGGGGATAAATGTAAGGTCATGCACTTGGGCAGAGGAAACAAAAGGTATAATTATGTGCTTAATTGTAAAACACTGGGCAAAACTATCACTGAAAAAGACCTGGCTGTATGGGTAGATGACAAACTCACATTTAGTGGCCAGTGTCAGGCAGCTGCTGCAAAGGCAAATAAAATAATGGGATGCATTAAAAGAGGCATAGATGCTCATGAGGAGAACATAATTTTACCTCCATACAAGTCACTAGTGCGACCACATTTAAAATACTGTGTGCAATTCTGGTCTCCGGTGTATAAGAAAGACATAGCTGAACTAGAGCGGGTCCGGAGAAGAGCGACCAAGGTTATTAGAGGACTGAGGGGTCTGCAATACCAAGACAGGTTATTAAACTTGGGGTTATTTAGCTTGGAAAAATGAAGGCTTAGGGGTGATCTTATAATAATGTATAAATATATGAGGGGACAGTACAGAGACCTTTTTAATGATCTTTTTACTCTTAGGCCTGAGACTGGGACAAGGGGGCATCCTCTACGTCTGGAGGAAAAAGGTTTAATCATAATCACAGACGCGGATTCTTTACTGTAAGAGCAGTGAGACTATGGAACTCTCTGCCACATGATGTTGTAATGAGTGAGTCACTACTAACATTTAAGAAGGGCCTGGATGCCTTTCTTGAAAACTATAATATTACCAGTTATATATACTAGATTCTTTGATAGGGGTTGATCCAGGGAATTAGTCTGATTGTCATATCTGGAGTCAGGAAGGAATTTTTCCCCCAATGTGGAGCTTAGTGTTGCCATATGGGTTTTTTTTTTTGCCTTCTTCTGGATCAACATGTTAGGCTATGGGTTGAACTAGATGGACTTGAAGTCTTCAACCTTAAAAACTATGTTACTATGCAATATGCCATTTTTTCTGTAATAAAAGATTTATAACATGTGAATAAATGCTGGCCGTTCCCTTATGACATTGCTGTAATCGAGTAAGAAAATGGCGGGTTATGAAGTATAATATATATATGCAAAAAATTGGCGCACCACTTCATTCCAGTGAGGTGCAAAAAAAAATCAGTCCAGAGTAGGGTTCAGTCACTCCTGTATACAGGCCATGAAAGAAAAATAACTGCAGCATCAAGATGTTTTCAGCCTTTATTTGGCCTTCAGGCAAGTTTGTGACGTTTCGTGACTGAAACGTCGCAACCTTGCCTGAAGGCCAAATAGAGGCTGAAAAATTATGGAATCACTTGGCTCGGATGATGTTCATTCAGTTGTTTAATTTTGTAGAAAAAAATCAGATCACAGACATGGCACAAAACTAAAGTCATTTCAAATGGCAACTCTCCGCCTTGAAGAAACACTAAAAGAAATCTTGAAAAGAAAATGTGCTAGCCAGTAACTGTTACTTTTGTAGACAGAGCAGGGGGAAAAAATTATGGAATCACTCAATTCTGAGGTAAAAATTATGGAATCATGACAGTTTGGCAACAGCAGGCAATGTAATATGCGCCGCTCCTCCAGTCCATCACCGTGGTGCAGTTTCAGCACCGTGGTGATGGACAGCGGGTGCAGTGCATATTAAATGATCGGAAGCACGTGACCTCCCGCTGCCTCCTGCAGCCAGACCCTGGACACGCTCCAGAGCTGCCCTAACCCTGCCAAAGTTTGGGGGAACAAAAGTGTGTTTTATAATCCGAAAAATACGGTACATGCACACATACAAAGGAGAAAATCATTGCGTGAAAGCCCATTGTATACAAGACGACAGTGTTAACCAGCTATGAGTAAAATCTTGCACAGCTTATCTAAGGCTGGTTTCACACTGGCGTTTTTCACCATCTGTGTGAATCCAGCTTGAACTGGATTCACCCGCAAGTCAATGGGGCCGGATGAGCTTGGGGGAGGGGGGGGATCCAGTTTTGCATGCATGCAGGTATTCCAGTTTTTTTCACCAAGACCAAAAATGCATCTAGGTGTGTTTTTGGTCTCCGTGACAATACACGGAAGCATCCAGATCCTTGGCACCACATGTAAAATCACTATATGCCCAATGAACCCGGATCTGTTGGACTTTGGATCCCCTTGGCACTGGACTCCTGGATCCGGGTTTTGAAACTGTGCATGACCACAAAGCAGTTCCAATGACATTACCCCTACGGGGCGTGTAATTTGGCCCTGAATTTGGCGTAAACATGTACGGTATATGACGCTGGACGAGACTGTATGCCCGCGTGAGCCCGGATCTGTGATAATACTGGTGCGGGGACATCAGTTTTCACAATTACGGGTGGTTCCTGGGGAAGCTGGGGGGAAGCATGTAAACCCTGCATCTACACGGATACAAAAACCGCCAGTGTGAAACCAGCCTAACACCAAACTAAAAATACTGTGAATATTAAAACGTAAAATCCTCACCCCTTCATGAGATTTGGCCCCCAATTTAATCACTATAGAAATAAAGGAGGGTCTGTGTGTTGAATGCAAATTACAGGTTTTTGCCTAAAGGGTCTTAAAGAAGTGAATTAAAGTGACGGCACCAAAGAGTCGCTCTTAAAGTGGCAGAAACCATATAAGTAACGTGGGGGTAACTTGATAAATCACTCTAAAATCTATAACTATATCAATGACTGTCAACAACCAGAGTACAAACACCTGGGGCCTCGATTATGAGAATTGCCTCACAGTAACGTCGTTCTGGTCACCTATAGCAACCAGAGTGCAGCTTCCAGCATTGAAGCTGCTGAGTTAAAGTGAAAGCTGAACTCTGATTGGTAGCTATGGACAACTGGAGCAGTCTGACTGTGTGGCAGTTTTCACCCTTCAGGGTGTCATTCTGACCTCTTGTAGGCAATATCTGCCCCCTTTATTCAGCACTTGCCTTTGACCTGCCTTAGGGCCCTTTCACATCTGCGTTTATTTGAAATCGCGGCAGATGCGGTGAAAAAACCGCATCTGCCGCGATTGCCGCATAACCGCTGCACTTGCGGCGCGGTTGCGGTAATCCCCATAGAAAGTATAGGGGGACTTGCGGCAGGTGCGCCAAGTGCGGTTTTGCACTTGCGGCAGGTGCTCTGCTTACCCTGGCATCTGCACTTAAGGATTTCTTTCCCAAGGACTCTGCTTATCCCCTTTAGGGGTTAGTTGTATATGGGCAGGATTGTTATTCACCCTTATGAAACATTGTTGGTCACTTTACATATTATATACATTTGTCATATGTATTGTGCATATTGTGAAATTATCCATGTAGGCATCCTGTTGAAGTGTGCCAGCCTTTTTAACATTCTCCACGTTTCTATTATGTAGACTGCACGGTAGATGGTAGAATGTATGGGCTGTTTCCAGGTATTCGTCCCTTCTACCACCACGATGCCACCGCATTAGTACATCAGGAATAGCTGGGTAAAGCACCAGGGGTTGATGCTGCTAATGCATGTGCCAATTTCCAGGGTAGCTGTGGCCCGCTTTTCTTTAGCCTGGGGGGCCCAATAGCTATGGGCCTCACCACCTTAAGAATATCTTGGCTGTCAATCAAAAATAGGGTGAAGCCTAAGTATTTTTATGGGTGTCCCTGTATTTGGACTGCCAGGTAAAACCAGGCAGGTCGGGTAACAGCCCCCAGCTGTTTACTTTATCTGCTCTAACAATCAAAAATACAGCAAAGCTCTAGGTAATTTTTTAAAATTATTTATTTTTACACTACTATGACGTCAGGTTCGTTGCCTAGGGCAACCAATCTCAGACGCTGACACAATGGCAGAAAGGCGCAACAGTCAATCACAGACACTGTCAAAGAGAGTGGGTGCCTGAGATTGGCTATTTTATTAAGTGCAGTAACCTGGAAACAGATCATACATTCTAGCCACCACAGTGAATAAACCATTAAGTTTATTAGCGGTCCTGGACGTACAAGTGTGCGGACCCAGTAAGTAATCACATTGATGTTTAAGGTTTTGGCTCTTTTTACAGCCCCCAAACAATAACATTGACTTCTCAGAGGAGTCAGTGTTCAGGGTCTGTGCCGGAACACTAGGTGTTTGGTATGGACCCCAAACATTACAGTTCGGATTCACCTATTCCAATATTTATACTTCTGGTTACTTCTTTCCTTTATTTTTACACAACTCCTTTAAGTTCGGCTTCGTTCACACATTGCGTATTTTGCTGCGTTTTCTGTATTTACCCGCGTTTTTTGCTGCGTTTTTTATTACGCGCGCTTTTTGCAGTGAAAACGCAATTCTGGATAAGCAGCCCAGTCAAACCTATGGGTTTTGACACAATCCATTCACACACTGCGTATTTGTGCTTTTTTTTACGCGCGCGTTTTCACTGCAAAAATGCGCGCGTAAAAAGAATTACCATGTCAATTCTTTCTGCAGTATTTCTCTGCGTTTTTCCATTGCCCACATGATCAATGGGCTCTGAAAAAGCGCAGGGAAAAATGCAGAAAAAAACGCAGTGTGTGAAAGGAGCTGCGTACTTCACAAAATACGCGTGTAAAAAAGCGCAGCTGCGTAAAAATACGCAGTGTGTGAACGTAACTGCAGTAAGAATGTTCTCCTGTGCTTTGCTGGCAGCAATGACTCTGTACAGAATGTCTCAGACCATTTATGTTCTGTATACCAAAGTCTTCACTTACAGGTTCCACAAATTCAAATTTTTTCCGCTCCTGGATTTCTTGCAGTTTACATACATATTCTAGTGACAGCTCGTAAAAATGTTGCCGATTCTGCTCCACTTGGACATCTGCCTAAATAAGAGAGAAAGAAAACAGCTGCATTTAGCGGAAGAATAACTGCTCTGTACATCTCATGCCATACCCTGTAAGGAATTGAATTGTGCTCCCTTTCTAAAGAAAGTCAAGAACTTTGAGCGCAGTATAAACATTTCCTATCACCAAGAACCTAAAACACTATATATGGATTTAATATATACAGCATCAACTCAGACATGAATAGGAGGGTGACAGAAAACACCCAATACAAGTATATAACTGCAATAAGACATTCATAGAATACAGTGAAATTCCTTTGTCTTGACATCTGATTGATCAGAAGAGCAAAGCTTCCATAGCAAGCAGTTATTACCTATTCAGAGGATGGGCAATTACTTCTAGATTTGCAGCAGTCTGACTGTGGAGACTCAATAGTTAGCCAGAACATTGCACTTTTGTTTTCCCCATTTAAACAGAGCGGCGGTACACAGGCTCAACCACTGCTCCATTTATGCTCTATAGCAGAGTATAGCGCTCAGTTATCTCAGGCAGACCCATAAATAATGGAAGGTATTGTGCTCAAGCATGTGCTTCATCGCTATATCCAGAGGATAGGGCAGCATGGTAGCACAGCGGTTAGCAATTTTGCTTTGCAGCGCTGGGGTTCTGGGTTGTATGTTATCCGCTTCCTCCCACTGTAAAGACATACTGATAGGGAATGTAGATTGTGAGCCCCAATGGGGACACTGTTGCTGATGTATGTAAAATGCTGTGGAATTAATGGGGCTCTATAAAAGTGAATAAAAATTATTATTATAAGTGCCCCATTCATGAGATTGGCAGGTGCATTGGAGTGGTATAACGGATAGTGAGGCAAGAGGGTCAGATGGGCAAGGGTGTTTAGGGGAGCTAGTCTGGCCCTGGACTGGGTTCACTGACTAGCCCTGTTCTCAAAGGTACCTCTGAAGGTGAGGAGGTTCGGGTTGCCACTCTAGACCTTTACTCCTGATCAGCCCTAGACTATGGGCCCCTACCTCCACCCATGGACCAGGAAACCCAGCAGCTTCAATGGAAGTAAATGGCAGCAATGACACAGCACAGCACAAGTGAATACCACGGAATCCAGGTAGAAAATGAGCTCTAACTGCAACACCTAGTGGAGGAAGGTGAAGCTATCTAAAGGCTGAGGGAGTGGGGATCTGAATAAAAAGAAACCCCCCTCCACTTCCACTCAAATGCTATAACGCACTCTTCTAATTGCAGCTGCAGCACAAGCATACAGTAGATTAGATAAAAATAAATAGTTTAAACACAGCAGCAACACTAAAGGGGATGTCACACACGTCGATATCGCTGTCAATGTTGCTCATACGTCACGGATTTTCAGTCGCTCAAGCTGCGTAAAAGTGACGCAGGAGCGACATTGAAGCGTGTGACCAAGCGATGCAACCAGCGATATGTCGCTGATCGCAGGTTTCACTGCCATATGTAAAACCTGTCGCTCATCGCTCAGTAGACCTTGTGCATCGCTGCGTGTGACACTAAACTCAGCGACGTATTTTCTATTTTGACATCGTACAAGCGACTAAATAAAATCGCTTGCAAGATGGCGACATCACCGCATCGCTGGGTCATATTGACGCGTGTGACATCTTACCTGCGATAATTCCACATCGCTCAGGCGATTAATAATTTGTGACGCATGAGCGATATCGCGGGCGACATTGACACGCGTGACAGGCCCTTAATGGTTGCAAGGCAGTCAACACGTGACAGCAGGAGTCTCAGCAGTCACACCTCCACGGAACTAGAAATTATCTTCTATACTTATTTCATTACCACTATCTCCAGGAACAAAGATTGGAGTATAATGTGAAACAGCGTGACATTTCACAGTACCATAAATTAGGAAATTCTACTTAAGGGTCATTCCATGTCAAGTGATCCAAAAATGAATATTTTATTTCCCTGACGTCCTCAGATTTTTTTTTTTTTTCTATATGAAGAACAACTTTATCTAATTACAAAAAAAAGTTTTGAATTTTTTTCTTTATCAGTTAATTTTTTACAGATTTTTAAAGTTTTAAAAAAGTGCGAATTTTGGCCTGGTATGGCTTTACATTTTCTATCATATCTCGGGCTAGAAATAAGATTGATCTCGGGCTAGAAATGAAATAGAGAAACAAAATAAACACCAATCTACTCAGAACTGTGCAGGCTTTCACCAGATATGTCACAAGAGGATCTTTGTTAATATTTTACCCATGTGATCGCAAGCGCAAAACTTTAAAACGCATTTCCGAAAAATCGGCGCGCTTTAAATATTTCAAAAACTGCCCATGTGTCTGCTATGCTCTTAGCCACATCTGTACCAAATTTCAAGTTAGGATCGCGATGGGATCATATTTTAAAATATTTTAATATTAATAGCGTCAATGGGTCATTCTATATCAAGTGATCTAAATATGAATATTTTTTTTTACCTGACGTCTTTAGATTTTTTTAATTCTTTTTCTTTATGAAGTACAACTTTAGTTAATTACAAATTAAAAGTTTAGAATTTTTTTCTTCATCAGTTAATTTTTTACAGATATTTAAAGTTTAAAAAAAGGTGAATTTTGGCCTTGTATGACTTTACATTTTTTTTATCTCAGGCTAGAAATAAGATAATGAAGTGGGAGAGGCATCATTTTACTCAGAACGGTAACAGCTTTCATTTGATATGTTACAAGACTATGTTTCTTTATATCAAATTCAAACTATTGACGGGCAATTGTGAAAAAATGACTGATTGTGTTCTTGGTTATATTTGTGCAGAGATTCAACTTGGGACCTGTCAAATTTATATATTTTTTATTTTATGGTTGTATGAGTTATCACAACTTATTGAATAAAACATTTATATGCAACAAAAAAGAAACACAAAAAACAAATCCCGTAAGTGCCAGGATAAATACATCTTAATCATCAGAACACAACGCTCAGCATTTTCAACTTGAATGTATTGAACAAACCAAAAGAAGAAAGGTGATCATATCCTCAAGTTTGATTAAACAAGATTAAAAGAACCAAAAATGTTAACCCCTATTTATACATATAAATTTGTTTTCTATTCTATCACTAAACATGTGATTTATGAAGTGTTTAATAAGAATAGTACAGTAGTTAAATCATCGTTCTATAAATTATGAACTAATCAAACAATTAATAGTATGTTTTTAAAGTGGCATTTTATCAATTTGTCCCTTCTAGTAGGTGAAATGTAATCTTGTCTATAAACGCTTACTAGCAATCGCCATTTCCTTGTGTGTCAAAGAGTATGTCCGGCCTGTCACGGTGTTAGGCTCCGCCTGAGTTAATATCTGATTTTTGTGCACTTTTAAAATGTCTGGCTTTCTTGGATACACAAAGAATGGCGCTGGACCAGAAGGATGCAATAAAGTCAATTCTACTTCTTCATTTTCACAATCTTTGGTGAGTACAGTAGCCAGCCACCAGCGCCAATCATATTCATATTTTTTCTAAAGGATTGCAACAGTGTCTATGATAAAATGCTGTTTCTTGAGAAGTAGCAGCCATTGCTGTGTGGGAAAAATACAGTTAATATTAAGTAAGGAAGATAGGTAATAAAAATAAAGATTTACAGTACACTTGAGATAGAACTGTATTACTATAAAGTGAGTTTTAGGGCTAGCGCGCACAGTTTTTTCTGTCTGCAGATACACGCTGCAGTTTTGGCAGCTTGTTTTTCTACCAAGTTTTTACCACATATGCGTTAGTTTTTTTAATCGCTAGTGAAAAAAATGGCAGCTTTTTTTTTATATAAATGATAAATGCTGCATTTATTGCAGCGATTAAAAAGTAGTTCAAGCAGTGATTTACTCACTCTTGAGTGTTTCCAAAAACACTGCATGTGGTGAACCCCATATAAATCAATGGGGCTGTTTTTCTGAATGATGATCCCTAAGAATAGCACTGTGTGTATTGGCCCTTAATAATAAAAGCATTAAACTATTAATATATTTACTCACCCATATTTTAGTACACAGCCTTGATGGCTTTGTACAGACTATTGTTTGTTCAGGAGTGAAGATGTCCAGACATGTCAGGACATGAAAGGTCTGAACGAGCTGTCTTACTTCCTGAATGCAGTGGGTAGACACTTAACATGATTGACAGAGCTGCTGGCCTATCATCTGCTCTGCATTCACTGTCTATCCCTGTGCTTTCTCAGGTTGAGCCCTAACAAAGCTTTTTCCTATATGTCCTCTCCTGCTTCTAAGCTGTAACATATCAAAATAATACAGTAATCCCTAAAAATAATGGATTTGATAAATATAGACCCCATGCTTTTAGACCACAGGTTGAACAGATCTGAATTCAAGATTTTTGAATTGACACTATCATAGTTAAATATTTTAAAATATGATCCCATCACGATCCCAACTTGAAATTTGGTACAGATGTGGCTAAGAGCATAAAAGACACATGGGCGGTTTTGGAAAATTTTTATTAAAACGTTTTTTCGGAAATGCGTTTCAAAATGTTGCGTTTGCATGGGTAAAAAATTTAAATGAACAAATATACTCTTGTGACATATCTGGTGAAAGCCTGGACAGTTCTGAGTAGAATGGTGTTTATTTTGTTTCTCTATCTTATTTTTAGCCCAAGATAAAAAAATGTAATGTCATACAAGGCCAAAATTCACACTTTTTTTAAACTTTTAAAATCTGTAAAAAATTAACTGATGAAGAAAAAAATTCTAAACTTTTAATTTGTAATTAACTAAAGTAGTACTTCATAAAGGAAAAAAAATAAAAAAAATCTAAAGACGTCAGGTAAAAAAAAAATATTCATATTTAGATCACTTGATATGGAATGACTCATTGACGCTATTAATAGTAAAATATTTTAAAATATGATCCCATCGCGATCCCAACTTGAAATTTGGTACAGATGTGGCTAAGAGCAAAGCAGACATATGGGCAGTTTTTGAAATATTTAAAGCTCGCCGATTTTTCGGAAATGCGTTTTAAAGTTTTGCGCTTGCGATCACATGGCTAAAATATTAACAAAGATCCTCTTGTGACATATCTGGTGAAAGCCTGTATAGGTCTGAGTAGAACGGTGTTTATTTTGTTTCTCTATCTTATTCCTAGCCTTAGTTATGAGGAGAAACGTAAAGGCAGGCAACAGCGAAATTCGCACTTTTTCCGAACTTTGAAAATCATTTTTTAAAAAAATAAATTTTTTAAAAAATTTTTCTCTTCACATTTTGCATTGTCTGACATGCTATTATCAAATAACAAAATCTTAAAAGAATTAAAAATATAGAGGTAATAATCATTGGTTCACTTGACATGGAATGACCCTTAAAAATAACATTTGAACTGCATATCTTGAGCTGTCATAATAGATATTATCCACCTTGAACAGTAAATCTTATATACACAATGCACAATTATTGATACTTTGGTAATTAACCATTCAGGTAATAATCCTGAATGAAAACCTACCATGAATCATTATATTCTGTTGTCTAAAATGACTGAAATATTTCCAATTTCTGTAATTAAAGCAGAAACAGTAAAATGTGTATCTCCCGGAGACAACCCCTACCGCTGTCCATATCCCTCCAAAAGTCCTGTTTGCACAAAGCGTATTTTGATGTGTATTTGGTGCGGATCTGCACTAAATATCCAGTAGCGTGTTATTCCAGCCAAATCGATGGGATTTGTGAAGTCCTGTACGATTGGTGCATTTTTTCCCCCACAGCAGACCTGTAGTGTATTTCACTATAAGAAAATCCACAGCATGGCAATTCTTGCTGCGGATTTTACGACATTTTTCACCCATAGACCCTCTTAACTCAAAATAAGCAGCAGATATGCAGCAGTATTCACACTATGAGTATATGTGTTGCTTATTATGTGCCTAATTTGCATTAAAATCTGCAAGAAGTGAGAGTGTTAAAGGGGGAGCAGGATTTGACATCTCTTTTTTTGGCCAAAGTATCCAAACTATTGAAACAGACACAGAGCACCTTCAAATCCACACAAAAAATGCACAGTGCAGACAGGGATGGTTTTGGTGCTTTGTTCGCCAAAATCTGCACCACGAACTCAACGTGCGAACGCACCCTAAGAGTATAAGGACCTCCGAGTATGCTAGTGATCCATGCTGGAGAGCTCCCTTTGATGGGGAATAGAAAGCTGCTCTTTAAGGCCTCGTCCAGATGTTGGTGTTGCACGGACATATTCTATCCCTGATTTTCATGTATACAACCGGTCCCCTTTATACTCTATGGGGCTGCTCATGGGTCTGTTTTTTATAGGCCTCGTCGCCATACAAATTTTACAATCAAATACCTGACCACAAAAATGGCATCTATTCAAAGAGAACCTGTCACTTGATTCATGATGCTCAGACATGAAAAAGAACGACCGCAGCCAAGTAGGATTTTCTTTTTATCGCTCCTGTGTTTCAGACAAAACAATTAAAAAATCTGGATGGTAGAGACAAGAGGAGTCCAATGTGGCTTCACCTCGCCCCTCTCCAGGCGTCTGACAAGTCTCTCCTATGCGTGTAGATAAGGAGAGATTTCAACCACAAGGAAATCCCTTTTCAAAACCTAGTAGGAAAAAAGAACGTCACTGTATGAACAGCAATGTGAATTTGATATTTAGCATAATAGACGTATTCAGAGTATTTGAAGCGGTTTTTCATTGAGTGGATTTGCTCCAAAAACGCTTACAGTATATTCAGAAATCCGCCAGAAAATCATCACCAAACTGATTTAGCTCCAGATTATCCACAGATCTGCAGCACAATCAAAAAACAAAACTTAATTTTGGTAATTATGAACATACCCCATTTATGGTGCCCGACCTGAAGGCAGATCAAGTCATGACTGATACATTGAGGCGTGCCAATGTGGATCACTATCAGGGTTAGGTCTAACAAGCATTTACATTTTTTTTTCTTTTTTACCTAGAAAAAAAAAAACCATGGGGTGACTTTTTTTCTTCTAAAGTGAATCAGGAAATTAAAAAAAATTGGTTGCTACACAGTTGATAGTAGATCTGATTTTTTTCTGAACTTAAGGCCTCGTTACACATAGCGGTATCGCTAACGAGATTGCCACAATGTCACAGGGTTTGTGACGTAGCAGCGACCTCTCCAGCGCTATAAGTCGCTGATAAGTCTGCCTGTGTGGCATCTCACCAGCGACCACGTAGCGATGCACCAGCCATCCCGGTTGGGTCGGATCATTGTCGGGATCGCTGGTGCGTCGCTATGTGTAACGGGGCCTTTAGACTTGAATAAAGGAATTTAATCTGAAATACACAGAAGACTGGTGCAAGGTGCGATTATTTTCCGTGAATCAAAAATAAAAAAAATATAGGTAATCTAAGCAGCCCTACTGAACACCATCAGTTTAATTGTCTTCATCATGGACAGAACCTGGACCAAAAATACAAGCTGTGAATGTAGTCTCACAAGCTATGTATATAATTTTCAGATTTGGGTGGAATATCCACATTAAATAGGTTTATACCAGGTGGGCTAAAATCACAAGGTGTGCCTGTCCTGCTTCGCTGTCCTCCTAGACCAGGGGGTTCCCCAACTCCAGGCCTCGAGGGCCGCCAACAGTGCATGTTTTCAGGATTTCCTTAGTATTGCACAGAGGTTGGAATCATTACCTGTGCAGATGATCACATTAACACCTGTGCAATACTAAGGAAATCCGGAAAACCTGCACTGTTGGCGGCCCTCAAGGCCTGGAGTTGGGGACCTCTGTCTTAGACCTTGCATTCTCAGTAGAATCTCATCAGTAACACCCGCCATCTCCTATCTCAATAATGGGAAAGTCTTCACCGAATACAGATTTTCAGTATTGAGAACTATGACAATGAATGATCAGTCCAGAAGGAGAAAGGAACAAATGTGCTTAATAAGAGACATTACAAAGTTGCATATTTTCATATGTACTATTGATTTCTGCAATAAAAATTAAAACAACTACTCTTTGAAAAGAAATAATGACATACTAGAAGGGCAGAATAGATGGACCACGTGGTGTTTTTTTAAGTTGTAGAAAAAGATTCAGCGTCCATATTTCCATGAAAAAAATCAATGCTGATTACTACAGTCAACTCTGACGAGACTCCTAGGAGAGACCTGAGTGTCCGTCCTTACCATGCTCACAGCCTTCTCTAGACACGATGATGCATGGACATCGGTCCATTAGAAAAACAAAATCACTGGCAGAAAAGGCTTTGGATTTCAATAATCCTTGTACACCATTTTTTAAATCCAAAACATGTTTTCTCTCTTCCTGGATTACAAGTATTCCGGTTTTTAATTGTGAAAATGTTCCTATCCTCTATGTGCCATGTGACAATTGTAATGGAAGAATAACACAGTATATTGACATATGACTTCACAGAGCTCCACTGTGGTCTACAAACTAGACTATGAAGAGATGATGCCAGATCACGTGACGTCATACAAGCATTCAATTCTTTTTCTCACTTGGAGTTTTTGTGGAAACTATTTCCATTTCTATGAAATCCTAATGCTGGGAGAGAGACGTGAAATGGCAGATTCTCTCTGGTGAGATGACCTTGTCTAAGAGGCCAGGAACACATCCTTTGCTCATTTTCTCATACATTCCTCCTTAAAAGTCCCTTTGGAAGAAGCAAAGTTGTTTGAGAATAACCCCTCTAGAGAATGAAAGACGGCCAAGAAAAACATGTGTGCTTTCAGTATCTCAACTAACAAGATAACTATCATCCATTAATAGCATGACGCGTGGACATACCCATAGAGTTTACCCATGGACATATGAATTCCGGGCAATTTGTGGCTCTCTGTATCCCCTGCACTTACGTTTGGAAGGAAGGGGGAGTTTGATCCCCAAATGTGGTCCATGTTTAAAGCCGGCCACATAGTGCAGAACAGGTCATTTATCATGCAATGGAGTAGAGGCTCTCGTGTGCACCAATCTGGGTTGTCTGCCATGCTGACCTGATACGGGGGCTAAAATCTTTAGGAGGTATTCTTTCTGTAGACAGGGCTGAGCTAGGGGTTTGGATGAAGGTGCAGAATGGTCTGGGGTATAGCTATTTAGTCCACAGGCGGCGATTATATGTACTGCTTGTGATTCAATAGTTGTCACTTCTGAACAGTGCAAGGTTATTAGATATATGAACTGTGCACAGAACTGACAATTGCTCTGACTTATTTACTCATATGTAAGTTATAGTTTCCATGTGCCGAGTATAGGACACTTTACTGTATACTCTGTAATTCCTACTTAGCAGACAGTATACAGAGAAGCTGTTGTGTAACTAAATGTATACTAGTGGCTGCCGAGAAATAATGTCACCAGCACATAAATTAGATGCAGGGCACATTACTTCATGCAGGGTGTGAATGCGTGACATAACGTACAGCAGACAATGCTGTACTGTACAATATTCCTTATTTTAAAAATACTATATATATATATATATTTTTTTTTAAAGGCCTGGAATCTGTGCTCTCAACATTTGATCCTGTAGCTCTTGAACAAGCCACAATTGTTTTACCTCCCAGAATGGTCCTATAGATTTCTATCAGAGCTGTATTTAGAAGGCATGTTATCTAGATCCCAAAATAATAATATTTATTCACTTATATAGCACCATTAATTCCATAGCACTTTACATACATCAGCAATACTGTCCCCATTGGGGCTCACTATCTAAATTCCCTATCAGTATGTCTTTGGAGGCTAGCAGTAAACTGGATAACCCAGAGGAAACACACACAAACAAGGGGAGAACATACAAACTCCTTACAGGCAACAAGGCTAACACTGGACCACTGTGCTGTCCTGTTACATATATCGTCCTACTCTTTATATATCCAGCTAGCTCATGGCTTTGGAAATGCTAGCGCTTATAAAAATACTATATGACATCATTTCAGAACTTTTTTTTAAATGCAATGAACATTTAACTGGAGTCATGACGGACTCATCTTCACAAAGTCACGAAATGACAAACCCAACAGCACTTCCATCATTTCTCCAGTCAATAACTATATTGTGAATGTCTGAGATTGCGATCTCCACTGGAAACAGTGACTGCTGGGAGGAGAACTATTGTTACATCACCACTATTGTCAGGAATATAGAACGTCTTTCAATGTTTTAGAGACACAGAAGAACCAACATTACTTCTCCGCCCCCTTTTAGTTTCTAGAAGCACACTATGTTTATCTCCTCTCTTCTGTCCCAGTCAGGGATTTACAACCCGGCTGAGATATAATACCTACAGAGCGAATGCCTTTTCCTTTCCCTCCAAAACGTCTTTGTTCTCAGCCAAAATCTTAAAAGTCCCAATTTAATAATGCTCATTAATGCCACACTTACATAAATCATATTTTTGGCATGCTGGAATTTAGGGCATCGCACTGCCCCTCTTACATGTTGGGGAGACTATCAGAAACCTGAGAAATGAAATCTGCCCATCAGAATATCACAGATATATCATATTTGGACTCAAAAGACATGTAACATCACAAGGGAAAACACAATGCCGATCTCTGACGTGGGAGACTCCAGGCCAGAGATATGGAAAAAGGGTGTTTTTCATAACTTTGGAGATGGGTGTTTCTCCAAAAAAACAGCCCATATGTGAG
Organism: Allobates femoralis; assembly: GCA_033576535.1. Classification (NCBI taxonomy): domain Eukaryota; kingdom Metazoa; phylum Chordata; class Amphibia; order Anura; family Aromobatidae; genus Allobates; species Allobates femoralis. The sequence goes on from JARQOC010000003.1 coordinate 185,818,401, forward strand.
GTCAGCAGAGGGGGAGTGCCTAGGGTTATGGCTTAAAGCATAAAACTTGAGCGTCCATTTTTGGTGAGGTATTCCAGCCTGGACAAAGGACATAGCATAGCTACAGCTGTGAGGCGGCATCATAACTCATTCCAGGGGTGCCTTGCCCCCTCTAGATCTGCAACTGTCACGGCGTGGCACAGGTTTAGTGTTCTATCTTATTTTAATCCCTTTTATTTTCATAATTGTTTATGCATATATGTACATTTTCTCTTTTAGAATATCTTTTATATCTTTTAGTAAACAATGCCATTTCTTTGGAGTAAAACTTAAAATTTGCTTAGCTTCATTCTTCTTGCTCTATGAGCGATCCGCCACATCCTCCCGCAAATTCACGTTACCAAATGGGTTTCCAATCCACCTAAAGGAGATCCGTGGTGGCAGCATAATTTTTGTATTTATGTGATATTGTGCCTGAGGGTGGCTTCATTGAGGTCTATTACATATGTTATATACGTTCGGGCAGGAATTAATGGTATATATATATATCCCGTCATATCACGTCCACAATAGACGACATAATTTAGAGCAGCTGCGCTCCTTTGCTTATCCTCTGTCAATATCGAGTTTGGCCAGCAGGATAAGGCGGCGCCAGAGAGCTGCAGACGCTGACTAATTTTGTGACAACTATATACTGTATTTACGGGATTTGAACCCAGGACATCAGCTTTGCAAGACTGCAGTGCTATTCCCTGAGTTACCATGCTGCCCATAAGTACAGACATGTATGAAGCCTTACATAATGGTCAATAAATGTAGGGAATGCATCATCACTATTCCTCCTGTGTTTCTGAATATTATACACACAGTAATTATGGAGTGGGGCTTGTGCAGGGCAGCCCTTGGTGTATTAGTTATTATTAATACTTTGGTATTGCAGCCTCTGGACATTAGGCAGAGGGTTCTGGTCTCCACGAGATATATACTGTATCTGGCTGATAGCAGCACATTATATAGTAACTTGGGGGCAGCCTTACCTCCTGTAACTGTGGTTCTTTCTTCTTTGAAGACATGCTCACGTGTTTATCTAGATTGCTGTAGTTCTTGTCTGTTTCTTTATCAAACTTCTTCTTTTCTTCCTATGTAAAAAAGTGATACTTACTTTATTATCTTTGATTGCATGTGTCAATGAAGTGCACAAAATAACTCATTTATCTTCTTATGGTTTTCCTGATTATTATCTGCAAGATTGTTTCTACACAGTATAGAAGAGGAAAGAGAAAAGAAAGAGGAAAGGCCTCTGAAAAGCCAGGACCCAGAAGTCTTCGAAATGTATGGGCAGTAGGCCGGGTTTACACAGTGGCTTATTCGGCCTAAAATCACATACAACGTACAGTTTAACAAAGCATGTTTAGGCCATGAGCATATAGCGCCATTTAGATCCTGGCAGTTGTGGCGTCACACCCTTGCTGTGCCTCTGCACACCAACTCTGCTCATTTTGGAGTAGATGGAAAAAACGAGAGTGAAAACAACTAATTTACTTAAACATTTTTAAGCAATATAGGCCAGAATTCTGGCAAAATGCTTTGATAAATCAGAACCAATGTTTTTTTGTGCCTGAATATAAAAGCTTGGGCTCCAATTCATTAAGAATGGCATTTCATATGACAGACTTAATGAGGGATGGGCAGGAATAAGATGAGCTAAATTTATAAAGAGGCGAACGCCACTTAAAGGGAATCTGCCAGCAGATTTTTGCTATGTAATCGGAGGACAGCATTAGGTAGGAGTTAAAAGTAAATTCAGGTATCTGTCACTTATCACAGGTGTGATGTTGTTGACTTATAATGAAGGTTATTAAATCACTATTTGATTATCTTTGCCAGGTCTGGAGCTCACATAACAGCTAGTCTGACGATTCCCCATCCTGTGATAAGCAGCTCCCTGTCAATAGACAATGTACATGAGGAGCCTGGTGTAGACCGAGGAGGATTTCCCAACTATGTTTCATCCTACATCTAAGAACTCTGTCACAAATGCAGCACTCCGTAATCTGAGAGATACATCTTTGGATTCAGGTTTCTTTTCCTACATTACATTGTTCTTAAATGAGGTAGCAAAAATTTGGTGACAGATACCCTTTAGATAAACTTGGTGCATCTTATCAATGGTGTTCACACCAATTTTGCACCTCTCCAGAAACGTTCTTTCAGTCCCCAGCTCTTCCCAGCCCCCTCCATTTTGGAGGAGCGGCCTGAAACTGGTGTGAATATGCCCAAAGCCTGAACCCTGCGTTGCATAGAAAAATTGCAACTTTTTACTGTATATGTCCCAGTTTTGTAGCGTATATGCTTTAAATCAATTGAGGTCTTTGCATTTCTTTTTCTACAGCAAACTAAAGACAGATTAAGGCTGCTTTCACGTCACGATTTTTGTTCATCTGTGGCTATCCGTTTAAAAAGGATAGCCACGGATCCGATTTGGTTTCCACGGATCTGGATTGGTCCTTATAGGCATCCGATTATGTCAGTTTTGTGATGGATCCGTTTGTGTCAGATTTGTTCCCTTCCCCAAATTCTGAGCCTGCTCCGATTTTGTCCTGCCTTGAAGAAAAAAAAAAAAAATCTGACAGAAACGTGATCAGTTTCAAATAAAATGGAGCTCTATGGTGACGGATCAAAACGGATCCGTCAAGAAAAGCGGAACCGATTTGCTGTACTGCACATGCTCAGAAGCAAGGTACAGCCCTATCTCTGCTAACTGATGACGGATCCATGGAAGCCACAGATCGATGGGCATCAGTGGCATCTGCTGGCACAGATCCGTGCCTGTCCGTGTGATCCTTCAAATTCAAGGATCACCACGGATGTGCAAAAAACATGATGTGAAAGCAGCCTTAGCTCTATGCGGTCCAGTTGCACTGTTAGGACTCCCTAAAATGTAGGCATAAAGTGACAAGTTACCGTTTCCCTTGTGATAAAGGTGCATCCCTTTCCAATCTGACAAGGTTACTGCTTTTTACTGACTCTAAAGTGTAGGAATGAGTGTGGTGTTTTGTGTTCACAAATCTAATAACTAAAAGAGGACCAAGCTTCCTCAATAGGGAATAGTCACAGCTCACGTCTTCCCCCCCCCCCCCTGTACCGTGACCTCCGCACAGGTCACAAGCACGCCCAGAACACTATAATTCAATGAACATCCTCAGTCTATTTCCTTCTATGGTCTATATGGCTGCTGTAAATCATTACCCTCAATGCTGTTAACAAAACATTGGTCATAATTCCCACCTCCATAATAGTTTATAGGAAAAAAAATAATTTACAATAAGAAAATATAATTAAAAAAAAGAAAGTTTTAATATCTGGCTTAAATTAATAATTCCCTTCAATAGCTTCATTTGACTGAATAATCCAAGTTATTCCTGCACAGAATATTCCTGTCATTATCTTTTGATATTGCTGCCAAACAATAGCTGATCGGTCTCCAAGGCTCTTGAAATACAAGTTGTTCTAGAATTCCTTTTTTGGACGAGGACCTCAGGCAGTACCCCCATCAAAGAAGAATGCGAGGAAAATATGCAGCCTAAAATACACTGCTTTGCCATGTAATTGAAGTCCTCACTTATATAACTGCTTGGCCTGTAAACATAATGTTACAATTTGTTTCCTTGGAGGCACATAAAACAAGTATACACAAGAGTGACGTTAACGCTAGCAAACGCATTATAAAAATATGTTCAATAAATAAAAATTGAGCCATGCATTATTCTAAAGTTGATTAAAACAGATAATTCCAACCACAAAGGTACATTTAACAATGATAGGACACATTAAAGGCCCCGTTACACCTGACCAACAATCGGGTCGCTGGGACATCGTTAGCTGATCGCTGGTGAGCTGTCACACAGGCAGACTCACTAGCGATCAGGACCAGCGAGAATGCTGGTATCCAGGGTAATCATCGGGTAACTAAGCACAGCGCTGCGCTTAGTTACCAGATGTTTACCCTGGTTACCAGCTCTCAGCGTGTGCTGTGCGGCGCTGGGAGTCGTTCTCATTGGTCTCGCGCTGTCACACGCGTCGATGCTGGCTGCCCAGCGGGAGACCAACAATAAATTTATGGTCCAGGTCATTTACCAACGACCAACAATGAACGACCTCATCGTTGGTCAATGGTTAATGTCACACACAACGATGTTGTTTCGACATCACTGCAATGTCACCAAATTGGTTACGTTGCAACGATATGATTACCAATATCATAGCGTGTGACGGGGCCTTAGGGCCCCGTCACACGGGGCTGGGGATGTCGGCGGCACGCACGTTCTTGCCCGCCAGCGTCACCGTCCCCCATTTAGACAGGGCGACACCTCCAGCCCCGCGCCGGCGATCTGTCAGGCAGCATCGCCGCCGGGATGTCTGGAAACCCCAGCGGCGATGCAGGACAATGGGAGCTTATGGCTCCCACCGCCTGACAGGTCGCCGGCGCCTGGTTACATGGGGAAATGTGTACACATCGCCCCATGATGGTCGCCTGGTTTCAGAGCACTGCTCTGAAACCGGCGACCTCCAGGCACCGGCGACATCGCCCCTTCACATGAGGCAACGTAGGGGCGATGACGCCGGCGATAGGCAACGCCACCACGTCGCCTCTGTTATGGGCGGCAATGTCGCCCCGTGTAACGGGGCCCTTAAGGCTAGGGCTACACAGAGACTTTGGCTGTGAAACTTGCTGCGAGGGCGAAGTTCACCATGTGTCACTGTTAGGCTGATTTCAGATCAGTGTTTTCTGCCAATTGCGGCTCAAGCAGCTTTGCCGCACCTGCCGTGTAATGGCCAACTTGCGGCATGCCCCATTCATTCTCTATGTGGTTTTGCCAGATCTGGCAAATCCGGCACTTGCGGCTGCTAGCAGAGTTCTTCTTTTTCCTTTGCCACAAGTGCCAGATTTGCCGTATCCAGTAAAACCGCACTTGTTGCACATGACCACAAGTCCCATAGAGAATGAATGGGGTTTGCTGCAGGCTTGTCGCAAGTGAGCCGCTATGCGGCAAAGCTGCCGGATCTGCCACAAATCGGCAAAAACGTTAATGTGAAAAGTCCCTTACATCGAAAAAAACAAGGGTTGTGCCACGAGCCAGTAGAACAAAAGTCTAACTGCTGCTGATACTTTGCGACTTTGGTTGCTGCACTCACAGCATCTGCAGAGTCGTAATGCTGCACCACATAGTGAACTTTGGCCAAAGTTGCTGCATAGCCCCAGCCAAGGCCTCATTCAGAAGGCAGTGATTTTTCTCGTACCCAAAAAAGGATGGGTTTCCATCAGTGTGCCTGTTATTACTGTCAGTTAAATAAGTGATTCTTTCATATGCAAAAAAAAAAAACAGAAATGTTATCATGAGTATAAATGAATGGGAAAACTATAGTTAATGGTTTAAAGTATTTTGTTTCAAGTCTTTGAGAGAAAGAGAAGTTGGAAAGTCTGGTGCTGGGACCTTTATGGTGGGATCAAAACTTACAGAATATACTATCAAGTCTTACAAATCTAAAGGAGCACAAACAATAAAATAAGGTTACGTTCACACTGTGCATTTTTGATCCATTTTATAAGGATCCGTTTTTGCAGTGTAGAGCAACTGATCAGTTTCTGAACTTCCCAGCAAAGTCAATGAGTTTTCAAGATTTGTCATTTAGACACAGCCTTTTGCAGTCCTGTGTTTTTTGGCTCAAAAACGGATCCTCACAAAGAATGAGCGTCAGTTTGTGTGGCGTTTTTCTGATCTGCTTTTCCCATTGAAGCCATTGTTTATGAGCTTCAAAAATGCAACAGTTTAAAACGCAGCAAAAACAGATCAATAACGGACAACCTGTGTATTGATGCGTTTATTTTGAAAAGCTCATACAGTTTTGCAGCTGAAAAACAGATCCTCAAAAAACCGCTGTGTGTGAATGTAGCCTAAGACCACGAACGACAGGAAGATATGTCCCCTTACCTTAACCGCTCCAAGTTGTTCTTTTCGAAATCGCTCCAAAGGTTTGATCAACGTCTCATTTACACTTAATGCCTAATGAAGAGAGAGAAACAGTCAGAAGTATGTGGATACCGAGTGCCAAAATATCAAGGTGCATTCACAAATCTCTCGATGTCAGCAAAAGCAGGACACGTTTGTTGATCGAATTGCTTGTATAATCCAGACATGGATTCATATAACCCACAATTGGTCTTTGGCCAAACCCTATAACTATTAGGCTACAAGTGTTTGATGCCTTCAGAGAATAAGAAATACAAAAGACTAAAAAATCATCTGGCAAGATGCTAAATATCACATTCCTTCTAAATAGCAAAATTATATTTGCAAAATTGTCAAAGTGATGGAAAAGTTATGTAAACAGACTGAACACTATAAAAGAACGTTGGTCCTTTGACAATATCATACTAGTAAAGCTGCCTTCACACATTTTTTGGTGCGTTTTTACTTTTTTTTTTGGTAAATCAGATTTTATTGATAAGAATAACACTGGTCAACAGCATTTTTGGTGCCAAAGATATTTCATTGAATTTAGGGTAACTTTGGGGTGCTGATTCTGAATATGTCATCAGTTTTGCCAGATTGGCTCAAGTTTTTGAGATTTTTCGTAAAATGTGTAACAAAAAAGACGTTTTTTGCTACTTTTTTAACGAAGTCTGTTATGTTTCTTCTATGTTTTGTCAGTGTATATTCACCACAAATGTAACAGAATGAGTCTGGATCGTTAAGACAACTTCTTCTTGATGAGTTCATGCTTTTCACTGGACAACAGACAACAACATAAAGTTAGTGCCAAAAATCAAGCTATGAACAAACTTTTAGAACACTAATTAACACAAAACTATATTGAGAACTGCTCAGTTCAAGTACTAATCCAAAGAAATTAATGAGATGATGCGTCGCATTTACCAACAAGTGCTATAAATAAGATGCCAAAAATCTCAAAAACTTGAGCCAATCTGGCAAAACTGATAGCATATTCAGAATCAGCACCCCAAAAATACCCCAAATTCATTAAAATATTTTGGGCACCAGAAAAAAAAATTTTTTTTGTTGACCTGTGTAATCAATGACAAAATTAAGATGTAAACACATAAACACAATGTTATATTTGATCCGCTCCTAACCCACAATATAACTGTAAGCAGACAATAACATTGAGCAGAATAGGTAAAGTGGGTATAGTCTAACAGACCCACAAGCTATTTGTATAACAAAAACGGGGTTAATACCCTTCTACTTATATAATCGGGAGTTGGGAATTCGGGTGTTGTCGCCGAATCCCAAGCTCCTTAGCGGCACTGTGAGCGATGACGCGCAGAGTCATCGCGAGCCGCAGCCGCACTACTGTAAAAAAAAAAAAACAAAAAAAAAAAAAACATTTCCTCACCTCTCCCCGAGCCCCCGCCGTCTTCCTCCAGGCTCCCGGTGGCTCCCGTGCCTGCAGAGCTCTTCTACAGCAGTACAGGACCTGCGGTGATGTCAGAGTCATGTGACACCAGGTTACTCCATGGAAACCGCGGGTCACGTGACTCTGACATCACCGCAGGTCCTGAACTGCTGTAGAAGAGCTCTGCAGGCACAGGGAGCCTGGAGGAAGACGGCGGGGGCTCGGGGTGAGGTGAGCATTATCTTTTTTTATTTTTTTTAACCCCTGCCTTGCAGGAGCCCCGGTGCATGTATACTCTGCCACCACCACACACGCCTATATACTCTGCCACCACCACAGACACCTGTATACTCTGCCACCACCACACACGCCTGTATACTCTGCCACCACCACACACGCCTGTATACTCTGCCGCCACCACCACTGATGCCTGTATACTCTCCCACACCACAGATGCCTGTATACTCTCCCACACCACAGATGCCTGTATACTCTCCCACACCACACACGCCTGTATACTCTGCCACCACCACCACACACGCCTGTATACTCTGCCACCACCACCACACACGCCTGTATACTCTGCCACCACCACCACACACGCCTGTATACTCTGCCACCACCACCACACACGCCTGTATACTCTGCCACCACCACCACACACGCCTGTATACTCTGCCACCACCACCACACACGCCTGTATACTCTGCCACCACCACCACACACGCCTGTATACTCTGCCACCACCACCACACACGCCTGTATACTCTGCCACCACCACCACACACGCCTGTATACTCTGCCACCACCACCACACAACGCCTGTATACTCTGCCACCACCACCACACACGCCTGTATACTCTGCCACCACCACCACACACGCCTGTATACTCTGCCACCACCACAGACACCTGTATACTCTGCCACCACCATACACTCCTGTATACTCTGCCACCACCATACACTCCTGTATACTCTGCCACCACCACCACACACGCCTGTGTACTCTGCCACCACCACCACAGATGCCTGTGTACTCTGCCACCACCACAGACACCTGGATACTCTGCCGCCACCACCACAGACGCCTGTATACTCTGCCACCACCATACACTCCTGTATACTCTGCCACCACCATACACTCCTGTATACTCTGCCACCACCATACACTCCTGTATACTCTGCCACCACCACCACACACGCCTGTGTACTCTGCCACCACCACCACAGATGCCTGTGTACTCTGCCACCACCACAGACACCTGGATACTCTGCCGCCACCACCACAGACGCCTGTATACTCTGCCACCACCACAGACGCCTGTATACTCTGCAACCACCACAGACGCCTGTATACTCTGGAACCACCACAGACGCCTGTATACTCTGGAACCACCACAGACGTCTGTATACTCTGGAACCACCACAGACGTCTGTATACTCTGGAACCACCACAGACGTCTGTATACTCTGGAACCACCACAGACGCCTGTATACTCTGGAACCACCACAGACGCCTGTATACTCTGGAACCACCACTGACGCCTGTATACTCTGCCGTCACCACCACAGACACCTCTATGCTCTGCCGCCACCACCACACACAACTGTATGCTCTGCCACCACCACCACACACGCCTGTATACTCTGCTGCCACCACCACAGATGCCTGTATACTCTGCTACCCACACAGCCGCCTCTATACTCTGCTACCCATAGAGCCGCCTCGATACTCTGCTACCCACAGAGCCACCTCGATACTCTGCTAACCACAGAGCCGCCTCGATACTCTGCTAACCACAGAGCCGCCTCGATACTCTGCTAACCACAGAGCCGCCTCGATACTCTGCTAACCACAGAGCCGCCTCGATACTCTGCTAACCACAGAGCCGCCTCGATACTCTGCTAACCACAGAGCCGCCTCGATACTCTGCTAACCACAGAGCCGCCTCGATACTCTGCTAACCACAGAGCCGCCTCTATACTCTGCTACCCACAGAGCCGCCTCTATACTCTACTACCCACAGAGCCGCCTGTATACACACAATTCATTTCACCCTGCTCCCGATGCAATTGCATCGGGCCTTTTTACTAGTAATTACTATAAAGAAAAGAACAGAAAGAGAGAAAAGAAAAGATAAAAGAAGTATAGGACGCAAAAAGTGGACGAAGTAGATAGACCCTGTATAACCTAGGATATGTGAGAGTGTATAATCCTCTGGACAGGTTTTGAATTTGCTCACATGTTCTCGTCAGCCCCTGAGAGCCACTCCCGCAACTCTGCAGTCTCCCGATACAATATCCAAGGGGACCACATTTTACAGTGTCTATCAATGGATTGAGGATCAAACATTGAGAAGTTGATTGTTTCTTCTAATCTACACACTTTGTCCAACTCCTCGATCAAGTCCAGACGCGAGGGACACACTGTTTGCTTCCAATGAGTTGAGGTTAGGTGTCTCGCAGCAGTTAGAAAATGTCTCAATAAACCTTTCTTGAATTTGGATAAAGACATATTTGAGCAGTTCAACAAAGCCAATTCTGGGGTCAATGTAATACACTCAGACGTGACTTTCTGATATAGATCCGCCAACCCGGCCCAGAACACACTAATGAGTGGACAGCTCCACCAGATATGAATATAGGAGCCCTCCCCCCCACAACCCCTCCAACACAGTGGTGACGATTCTAGGTATATTCTATTTAGGTCTGCCGGACATCTGTACCACCTCGCCACCACCCTGTAATTTCTATCCTGGGCATCAGCCGAGACAGAAGGTTTATTGGAGAAGATATACACGTTCTCCCATTCGTGTGGGGAAAGAGGTCTCTCCAGGTCTGACTCCCACCTGCGCACAAACGGAAGGTTCTGTGATGCGTTCTCAATTTCAGTGCTACGAAACCAGTTATATAAGACTGAGACGCATGCTCCAGAGGTTCTCCCCCTGCATCTCTGCTCGTACACAGTTAAAGGACGGAATACTGAGTCCTGTTTAAGCGATTTTATATAACTCACTAATCTGGCATGCAGTAAACCAGGAATCAGCTGGAGGTTCCCCCTCCGGGTATAGGGCAGATAGAGCTTTAACACCCATAGATGACAAATAATTGGATATTGTAGGGTAATGACCTCTCGGAACGTTCAGAAAAAGAGTCTTACCCTCCTCCACAGGAAAGTGAGGATTCCCGTAAATGGGCGTCATAGGCCCGGCCAGGACGTAAGATGCAAGTGTGAATTACGACTATGAATAAAAAGATGCAATTGGGAGGTGATGAACGGAGTATCTCTAGGCGTAGTCAAGCCCTCCCACCACACCAGGGCCTGAGGGGGGTTAACCGCGAACAGAGTCTCGGCCTCCACCCACCGCTTCTTATCTGTTTGCCTGAACAGGTCAAAATACACCCCCCCAGAGTGGCTGAGTGGGAAGTTGGAAAAATCTGGCAACCCCAAGCCCCCCTTTTTATTGGTCTACATAGGGTGCGAAAAGATATCCTTGGCAGTTTATGGGACCAGATAAAGTTCAGTATTTTAGATTTTAATCTTGAAAAGTAGGCTGCAGGAAGTCTAAGGGGGATCGTTTGGAAATAGTAAAGAATACGGGGGAGGAGGTTCATCCCCACCGTGTGAATTCTTCCTAGCCATGAAAGAGGCAATTTGTTCCACTTAACCAAGTCTGTCTCCAAGCGAGACATCATTGGGAGGAAATTTGCATTTTAAAAAGTTCTGCAGGATCGCGGGTTAATTTGAAGCCCAGGTAAGGCAGAGACTCTCTGGACCATTTGAATGAGAAATCCTCCTTCAAAAGTTGGGATACCAGGTGAGGGAGCGATACTTTAACATCTGTGACTTGGACATGTTGATTTTTAGTTGCTTAAGAGGCCTATTTACCTAGTTCCGACATATGTTGGGATGCTGATCAGGGGGTTGGTGATATATAGAAGGAGATCATCAGCAAAGAGAGCTACTTTGTGCTCCTCGCTCCCCCCCCCACTCCCTGTATAGAGGGGTTGCCCCTGAGCGAGGAGGCCAACGACTCCATACAAATTATGTATAGAAAGGGGGTTTTTACCTTTTTTAAGCAGATCTATGCTCATTTAAACCTTACGTTTTTACATTAAAAACTACGTGATTCAGGAAAAGTGTGCACACACATTGGTTTTATTTCTCTCAGAGATTGAAACCTGGGTGTTTTTTGCGGTGTTGTCAAAGAATGAGCATGGCAACTCTATGCTGCGTTTTTGCCTTTGTTTTAGATCTCACAGCTTGAAAATCACTATATTTTCAATAGTAAACCAAAACTAGAAAATCACGGTAAAATAGCGGTAACACCAGACGTTTTGTACTAGCAAGAAATTTAGTTTAATACCAAAACGTCAGGTTTTCCTGCAGCAATAACACCCTGTGGAATATAGCCAAATACTGTAGACTTGCAGTTCTAGGTCGATTAAAGAGGTTCTCTCACAAAGTTCATTTTAAAGTTAATTTAATCATTAGATCATGGAATTGAATGTGTTTAAAAAAAGTTCCTGTGCTGAGATAATGCTATACATGTGTCCCTGCTATGTACTGTTTAATGGCATGTTTCTGACCATACAGGGACATGGTCAGATCATAGACACATCTCCTGTGCTGAGATAATCTTATATACGTGTCCCTGCTATGTACTGTGTAAAGGCTGTTTCTGACCATACAGGGACATGGTCAGATCATACCACATCTCCTGTGCTGCGATAATCTTATATATGTGTTGCTACTGCTATATGTGTACTGTGTATAATGGATTATGTGTGTCTGACCGTACAGGGACATGGTCTGATCATATCACATCTCTGTGCTGAGAATAAATGGCGCTATAATGAATAACAATAATGTACTGAGTAGACAAGAACGGGTTGTTGTCAGGCAGTATTTGGGACGTAAGCGGATATCCAGCAGGTCACGGTGAATTGCAAGGGTCTTGAAAAATAAGGGTCAACACTACGAATACGGACTGTTCACATAAACCTGATGTATTTGTCAGTAAAAAAAAACGTCCATCCTGCATTGCTTGTCTAACGGGACCATTAATAAATAATGAATAAATAATTGCCACCCAACGTTCTTTTTTCATTTGCGTTTTTTACTCCCCTGCTTCCGAGAGCCCTAACTTTTTTATTTTTCCGTCAATATAGACATACTAGATGGTGGACCAATTCTAACGCATCAGGTATTCCAGAATATGTACATAGTTTATTTATGAAGATTTAAGAATAATGCAATGAATACACAGGATTTTCCGGGTAAAATAAATACATTATCATTAAATGTTATTGCTCGCACTGTGAGTGGGGGTTAAATTCCGCGCCAATATCGCTGGTTGGTCACGACCAATCAGCAAAGCGTGGTTCATATTCCGCAGCAATTCGCTGGCTGGACTGTGCCCGTCACTGATCGGCCGGGCGCAACCAATCAGCTAGCGGCTTAATTCAATATATCTGCACGTGTGACACCTCACCAGCGATCAGTAAGGTACCATCACACTTGGCGAACGCTCCAGCGATCCCGACAATGATACGAGCTGGTAGGGATCGCTGGAGCATCACTACGTGGTCGCTGGTGAGATGTCAAACAGTCAGATCTCACCAGCGATGCAGCATCGATATGGCGGTCGTTGGGATCCTGTCACTCTCGGGCGTAGTATTGAGGTCGTTGGTCGTTGTCCCAGTCAAACACACCGATGCATGCTGCCCAGCAGGGTCCCAACGATCAAAAAATTGTCCAGGCCATTCTGACACGATCAGCGATCTCACAGCGGGGGCCTGGTCGCTGCTGCGTGCCACACTGAACGAGATCGCTAGCACTGGTTGGGGTACTTCCGCTGCGAGCAGCCGGGAGAGGACTAGCTAGTGACCTCTGTGTGGCAGGAGATGACCTGCGGCTACCGCTGGGAGATTAGCAGCTACTGCTGCTGATCTCCTGACTGTAGCGGTGGCGTGCATGGTTCAAATCCTGCACCAATTCGCGGCCGGACTGCACTTGTAGCTGATTGGTCGCGGTGGCCAGGCGTGACCAATCAGCAACGCGGGATTTCCGTTACAGGACAGACAGAATTAGACGATTATATAGCAGATATGATGGCTTGTTTTTTGGTGGGACGAGTTGTTCTTGTTTATTTTTTTTTTTCATATATTTTACCATATAGTGTACAGGAAAATGCGAAAAAAATTACTAGTGCAGTGAAATTGCAAAAAAAGTGCAATTACTCATTCGTGATGTGACGGTGTGATGCCTCAGGTCGGTATGAGTTCGCAGATACCAAACATGTATACTTTTACTGTTATCTAAGTGGTGAAAAAAAAAATGTGAAGTTTAAAAAAAAAAAAAAAAAGAATTTCACTTTTTGAGCCATGTTCTGAGACCTGTTGCGTTCTCATTTTTTGGGATCTGGGGCTGTGTGCCAGCTTATTCTTTGCATCTTGAGCGGACGTTTCAAATGATACTATTTTTGGGTAGATGTGCTGTTTTGATCCTTCGTTATTGCATTTTATACCAATGTTGCAGCAACCAAAAAAAAACAAAAAAAAAAAAAACTTATTTTGAATGGGGGAAAAAGTGGGTGATTTTAACTTTTGTGGGGGTTTTTTGTTTGTTTTTATATACTTTATTTTTTCATTAATTTATCATTTTACACTGCCCCATAGGGTGCGACACTGCTGCAGCATCCGATCGCTTTTGACAGGTCCAGATGAGCTGCAGCACTTGGGACCTATAACAAATGATCGCTGCGAGTGGTTGTCAGTGCTTGCCAACTCTCACAAGAAGTGAATGCTGATAGCTTCCAACCTCTCAGCAGGACCCCAGGCTTTCACGTGATGGCCAGAGATCTCGCACTGTTATTGCGGGATCTCAGATAACCCAGGGAAACGGAGCATTCCCTGCCACGGTGCCTTTGAATCGCGCTGTCACTGAATGTCGGCGTGATCTAAGGGGTTAAAAGCACTGATCGGATCCCAAATCCGATCAGTGCTGTAAGCCAGACAACTCAGTTGATGAGATCAGCTGAGATGCTGAGGAAATGATGTGAGCGCCGCACCTGAGCTCACATAAAACATCGGGAACCAACCTATGACATACCGTATTTTTCGGATGATCAGAAGCACTTTTGTTCCCCCAAATCTTGGGGGAAGGGGTGGGGGTTCGTTTTATAATCCGAATATATGGATTATATACTGTAGGGGAGGTGGGGCAGCTCTGGAGCCTGACCGAAGGCTGAAACCGCACCAAGGTGATGGACTGCGGGAGCAGCGCATATTATATGTGCCTGCACACGTCCCCATAGATTGCACATGCCCCCCCCTGTGCTGACTATGGCTCCCCATGCTGCTGCCCATAGTAAAATAAAGACTTTACTTACCTTCTCCAGCGCTGTCCTCCCCCGTGTCTCCCTGCTTGCCGCTGTGATTGGGCACGCAGAGATGATGTCACTCTGCTGTGCCGATCACATGGCCGGCATTACAGAGAACCAGGAAGTGGAGGAGCGCAGCGGCACGGAGGGAGAAACTGGGAGGACAGCTTTTGAGAAGGTAACTAAAGCCTTTATATTACTATGGGCAGCAGCATTGGGGGGCGTGTGCCGTCAATAGGGGGGACGTGTGCCGTTAATAGGGGGGACGTGTGCCAGCAATAGGGGGGGGGGCGTGTGCCAGCAATGGGGGGGGACGGGACGTGTGCCAGCAATAGGGGGGGGACGTGTGCCAGCAATAGGGGGGGGGGACGACGTGTGCCAGCAATAGGGGGGGACGACGTGTGCCAGCAATAGGGGGGGACGACGTGTGCCAGCAATAGGGGGGACGACGTGTGCCAGCAATAGGGGGGGACGGACGTGTGCCAGCAATAGGGGGGGACGACGTGTGCCAGCAATAGGGGGGGACGGACGTGTGCCAGCAATAGGGGGGGGACGGACGTGTGCCAGCAATAGGGGGGGGGACGACGTGTGCCAGCAATAGGGGGGGACGGACGTGTGCCAGCAATAGGGGGGGACGGACGTGTGCCAGCAATAGGGGGGGACGGACGTGTGCCAGCAATAGGGGGGGCGGACGTGTGCCAGCAATAGGGGGGACGGACGTGTGCCAGCAATAGGGGGGACGTGGGCTGGGGGGGGAGGGGGCGAGTGTGCCAGCAATGGGGAGGGTTGAGCTGGGGGGGACGGAGTGTGCCAGCAATAGGGGGGGGGACGTGTGCCAGCAATAGGGGGGGGACGTGTGCCAGCAATAGGGGGGGGGGGGGAGGGGAGCGTGTGCAGCAATAGGGGGGGGGACGTGTGCCAGCAATAGGGGGGGGGGAGGGACGTGTGCCAGCAATAGGGGGGGGACTTGTGCCAGCAATAGGGGGGACGTGTGCCAGCAATAGGGGGGGGGACGTGTGCCAGCAATAGGGGGGGGGGGGGGACAGGGACGTGTGCCAGCAATAAGGAGGGGGGACGTGTGTCAGCAATAAGGGGGAGGGGACGTGTGCCAGCAATAGAGGACGTGTGTCAACACAACGGGGCTATATCTAATATAAGGGGGACAATTCTAGGATGGGGGTTATATCCTGGATGAGGGACAATGTACCAGGATGAGGGGGCTATGAGAGACATATACCATCTGATTTATTAGACGGACCCTGGCATTATAAGACGATCCATTTAACACTAAAAATTATTTTTTTCTCTTTTCCTTAACCAAATTTGGGGGTGCGTCTTATATTCAGGTGCTTCTTATAAAGCAAAAAATATGGTACATTTATGTCATGGATCGTGAAGGGGTTAAACTTAGTCAACCCTCCATAATTTTACATACTTCTGCAGGTATCTGACCAAAACATTCTCAGATTTTCACACAAGTCCATACAACAGATGAGAGCCACATCAAACTAAATGAATCAAAAGAAAAGACTTGGTAATTAGTTTTTTTTAAGTTTTGATAGAATTCTTGCTGCCAACATACTGAAAGCCAAAGGTTTGCATACCTTCGACACCCAAACATGAGATATTGGATCTTACTCATTTTTTAATGAGGAAAATGTCTAATTATTTTATTCAATTGTTTGATTTGGTTCTCTGTTTACTTTAAGAATTTTGTGAAAATATAAAATAGTTTTAGGTCAAATTTCTGCAAAAATATGCACATTTCAAAAGAGTGCAGAAACGCTGAAGCACTTAGATTAAGGTACTTCTCAATACACTTATTTTTAAATATTTTCTTCTAGAATTTTCTTCACTAAGCCTTTACACTCTTTAGTAAATGCTACAATCACAATAAAGCGTATAATCTGACATATCCTGTAGCTGAGACTTTCCTTCCCTTTTCACACAATAGAATCATCTCCAAAGTGTTTTGGTTTTTTTTTTAATCTGTTCCACTGGATATTTATTTTTTCTATGCCAACTAGAACAGGAAGATGATATTAAAGGGGTTGTCCAGTCTAAATCCATATAGTTGTGTTCAAAATAAAAGCAGTGTGTTCAAAAACATGAGCTGAACCCAAAATCTTCAGAATAAATTTTATTTTTATGCATTGGGAAAATTGCACACTGCTTACTAAATCAAAGCATGAAGAGAAACGTATATAATTTGTTTAACTACCGTATATACGCGAGTATAATCTGAGGCCCCTAGTTTTACCCCCAAAACTGGGGAAATTTATTGACACGATCAAGTATAAGCCTCGGGTGGGAAATGCAGTAGACCGCCATCTTGCTATATTGCCCCTACATCACTGGTATATTGCCCCTGCATCACTGGTATATAGCACCCCAGTCACTCGTATATACGTCCTTGGCCGTGTCACTCCCCCTGATGCGGGTTCACGCGCTCAGCTCACATCATTCCCCACACATCTCATCGGCTGAGGTGTGTAACTAATAGCACCGATCCGATGTTAACCCTTTGGCCCCCGCTGTTCCCCGCCGTGATCAGAGGTTACGTGATGCGATCACAGGACCTCCGATAGTTACCATGACAGTCCAGGGTCCTGTGATGACCCCAGAAGCAGTCTGGAATTACTTTCTGATGGTGATCTCCCAGTGACATCACCGGCAGGGAGTGATCATTTTCCCTTAGTTCAGATATGTTGAAGCCCATCGGAGCACAAATGAACGAAAAAAAAAAAAAAAGGTCAAATCACCTCCCTCAAAAAAAAAAAAAATAAATAAATAAAGTAAAAATAATACAAGTATTTGGTATCGCCGCATTCAGAATTTCCTGATCAAAATATAAAATCAATTGAACATATCTGTAAACTGCTAACGGAAAAAAAAAAAGTCTGAACGCCATAATTATGGGGATTTTTGGTCGCTGCATCATTGCAATAAAATGCAATAATGGGCGATCAAAACAGCGCATCCACCCAAAATGGTATCAAGACGCAAAAAAATAAGCAGTCACACAGCCCCAGATCCCGAAAAATGAGAACACTAGGGGGCGCAGAACATGGTGCAAAAAGCAATTCTTTTTCTTCAAAAACTTCAGATTTTTTTTCACCACTTAAGTATACATGTCTGGCATATACAAACTCATACCGACCGGAGGTATTATACAGACACGTCAGTTTTACAATATAGAGAACATGTTGAATAAAAAATAAAAAAATCAAAAACAAATGTGTAATTGCACTTTTTTTTTTTGCAATTTTTCTCCCATTGTCCAGTACACTATATGGTAAAATCAATTATTTCATCTGAAAGTACAAAATTAACAGCAAATAGAAGACACACATCTTCAACTATAAACACAACCTCCAAAATAAGGTGAATATTGTGTGGAGCAATATACCGTAGTTGTTAGTATATGCATTCACACGTTAGATAAGCCTATATCCTCCTTTCCAATAGGCACCGCAGACAGAATCTGGAACATGGTACAAGCTATTAGAAGCAACCCATGTCATCAGAACCAAAATAACCGTTAATGCAACACAGCACATACAGATAATACCATAGGTTTTTTGATTTGTTTTTATCTTGGTTTTACATGAAGTTTATGTCTTTGATTTTTTAAATTGATACAATCAATATCCTGGCATTGTACAGGTAAAATTGAAACACAAGTGGAGATAATTTATTCAAAATAGGGGGGTGTAGCGCTAGGTTCCTATACTCAATTAAGTGAAAGTACCACTCGTCCCGCAAAAAACAAGAACTCATGTGCCTATATTGACGGAAGATTAAAAAATAAAAAGTTATGGCTCTTGGAAGAAGGGGAGGAAAAAAAATGAAAACCGGACAATCGCCCGGGTGTGAAGGGGTTAAATAAGAAAAACAACGTACACATAAGAGTTATTTTTAAATCAGTAATAAAATATAATAGAATTTTTTGGACTATAAAACATTTTTTTGGCCTCCAAATTTTGGAGGAAAGTGGGGGGTATTTCTTATAGTCCAGATATACTGTTGTGGAGCGGGTCTCTAGCGGCTGGAGCAGGCTGGTGATCACATGGGCCCACTGTTTAAATTAATGTAATATTCACCTTCTTCCCCCTCCGGGATGCTGGGTGGGGGGGAAGTGAATATTAAATTAACTTGAACAGCGGGCCCACGTGATTACCGGCCACAGCTTTAGCAGTCACATATGTGAATATTCACTGCCTCCCACGCATCATCTTTGGTGTGCGAAGCAGTAAATATCCCAGATTAAAGAGAATGCTCACATCCCATCGCTCTCTTGCAGCACCGCACACACACCTGTCTTTGTGCCGCTGATGTGGTAAGTGGAGCACGGCACATTACTGACATAATCGATGTGCTCTCACATGCTGATCATCAGTTACCAGTATAAGAAGACAGGAGGATGTGAGGTGCTGCAGGGGAGCGATGGGAGGTGAGTATAATAGTTTATCTCTTATTTATTTTTTACGTGTGCACAGTGATGGGGGGCCATATACCAGGCTAGGGGGATCATATACCAGGATATATCATTGCATCACGACCACATTTTTGGCTTAAATTTTTCCCCTAATTTTCCTCCTCTAAAGCCTCCGTCCGTCTTTTAAAGCGAAAAATACAAGAGTTAATTTCTTTAAAGCCTAGACATCTCACCATTATCTCTCTCTGCTCTTCAAGGTTTCGTAAAAAATTAGAAAACTCCCGGAGAGATGCATCTGAAATACAACAATGGGTAAAAGTCAGCCATGTAATTCACCACAAATCCAACTGCATATGAAAGCAGGCCGACCGTACCAATGCATCTCTCGTCATCAGTCTCCGCATCGCCGATAAATTCAAACTTGAAATCGCTTAGTGAATGGGCAAACTTTCTCTGAGCTGTAGATAGATCTGAAAGAAGAAAGGAAGCCGGTCACAAGAACAATCATGCAATACAACTACGGTAGCAACTTATGTTACAATTTGTTTACGGGGATGAGTTTGTCACTTTGAGTGGCTATATAACAACTTTGTGTAAGGAATCCACACAAAACTACTACAATATCATTGTCTAAGATATGGAGTCAAGTACAGAGATATCAATGATGGTCAAGTCTGCTTAGTAAATGGTCATGGATGTATACAAATTTGTTTCTGATGGATTACAAATAT
The DNA here is from genome assembly GCA_033576535.1 of Allobates femoralis. Lineage (NCBI taxonomy): Eukaryota > Metazoa > Chordata > Amphibia > Anura > Aromobatidae > Allobates > Allobates femoralis. The sequence goes on from JARQOC010000003.1 coordinate 185,838,354, forward strand.
ATTAATCATTTTATATACTTGTGGTCCTTTTTTCGTCAGAAAAAAGGAAAAGAGAAAAGTACAACACATTAAATGGTCTTGACCAAGAGCTTAAAACTTGAGAAAAACCAAGTACTGCTTGTTACCAGACATGCTTGGCTGTATCCTAAGATGTACGGCTTGAATGCCCTCAACTGATCCCAGTGCAGTTTATGAGAAGCATACCATGGGTAAGGCTGCTTTCACATCACGATTTTTGTTCATCCGTGGATATCAGATTTAAAACAGAAAACCACGGATCAGATTTGATCTCCATGTATGCCCTATGGGCACGGATGTGCACGGATTCGTCTTTATTGGCATCCGATTGTGTCAGTTTTGTGATGGATCCGTTTGAGTTATTGAGTTACATTTTGGCCTGCCTTGAAAAAGAATCGTACTGAAACGGATCCATTGCTGTCCGTTTCAAACAACATGGAGCTCTATGGTGACAGATCAAAACGGATCCCGTCAAAAAATCAGATCCATAAAACGGATCCAATTTGCTATACTGTGCATGCTCAGAAGCAAGGTAAAGCCCCAATCTCTGCCAACGCTGCTTTCACATCACGATTTTTGCTCATCCGTGGCTATCCGTTGTAAAACGGATAGCCACGTATCCAATTTGGCCTCCGTGTATCCCTATGGGCACGGATTGGTCCTTATTGGCATCCAACTGTCAGTTTTGTGATGGATCCGTTTGTGTAAGATTTTTTCCCGTCCCCAAGATCGGAGCCTGCTCCGATTTTGGCCTGCCTTGAAAAACTCAGACAGAAGCGGATCTGTTGCTGTCCATTTCAAATAACATGGAGCTCTATTGTGATGGATCAAAACGGCTCTGTCAAAAAATCTTTGGGTGCTTTCACATTGTGATTTTTTCCTGTCTGTGGGAATCCTACTTTTTGCAGGACCCCACGGGTAGGAAAAGACCGCAACAGAGGTGACCTTCGGATGCCATTTCTGTGTCTGGGTCTGTGATTTTCACAGATCCGGACATGGAAAAACTGAGCCTGCAAAGTGCAATATACATTGCGGGAGTGAAGCAAGGGTTAAATTAAAAAAAAATAAAAAAGATCCTCACCTCTCCGGCATGTATCACGCACAGTCTAGCTCCGAGGCTTAAGGATCTGGCGGGGCAGAGCTACCCGATCGGTCACATGACCGCATCAGCCAATTGGGTTGCCATGCAACGCCAGGTCCTTAAGCCCCGGGAGCTAGACGGCGTGGGATACACGCCGGAGAGGTGAGAATATATATTTTTTTATACTTTCAACACTTCTTTTACTTAATTTCACTTCCGCAATGTATGTATATACATTTGGTACACCGGACCCGTAGAAGCGGGACATCCCGCGAAGAGGTCACCGTCGGGCCTAGCAGCTCCTCCCTGCATCATGAACCTGCTGCTGTCATTTTTTCATTAAATTAATCAGCTGCAAATTGGAATGCTGAGTGCCGCCATCTTTCTTTTTGGATAGATTGTTAATGTTTTAGGTTACGGAATTAAATATAAAAATAGGTGCGTTTAAAACTTCGTGATAGCAGTAGAATTGTATAACATGCAAACAACAAAGCAGGTATGTGTATGTTAAATATCATGAATGCTGTTATACATGAAAATGCTGTTATTCATGGTGGAGTAAAGAAAATAAACACGATACGTCAGTAATGCATGGACTCCAGAGACTCATCATTAAGGCACTGGCGATGGATGCTGCATCCTGTGACAGTCTGGTAGATCTGGATTGCGGAGATTGGTTGTGACTGTGACAGCAATCTAATGATATATCCTAGAATAGTGCCGTAGATGTGGATAATGTAGAATCTTCTTGCGTTGTGATAAATTATTTGTCAACCTCCTAGATCTTGATGTTGCAGACTAAGCGTGCTCACTGTGATGCAGCATCTTGTGAGCGTCTCATTGATCTTGACACCGAAAATTCATGTTGGTGCTGTTACTGCAAAATGGCATCCTGTTACATTCTAATGTGCCTGGACTGGGAAGGGGGGGTGGGGATGTTGTGTGTGACACACGTGCTTCTGTGTAGTGGCTTGGTCAAGGCAATGCTCTCTTTGCTCACTAGTATCATTTGCACGTTGTTGTCTTTTCCAGTGTGCTGCGGCTTTCCTTTCCATATCATCTGAGTAGTTTTTGAGATGGCCCATCCTGGCGTAGATTTTAAGTGATCAACCAAACTTAATTGAATTTCTCACATCTCAGTTTAAAATGGGCGGCACGGTGGCTCAAGTGGTTAGCAATGAAGCCTTTGCAGCACTGGGGTCCTGAGGTCCTTGGGTTCAATTCCCACCATGGACACCAAGGACAACACATCTGCACGTGTTTGTACTGATAGGATGTTTAGATTGTGAGCTCCAAGGGAGACAGCATTACTCATGTATGTAAAGTGCTATGGAATTAATAGCGCTATATAAATGAATAAATATTATAATATTATTATAAATGCCTTTTGCAATTTCCACGATATCCTATCCTATGGGTGGAGCAGTTTTCAGGGCAAACCTATTGACAGGATAGGGCTTGTATAAAGCACAGTTAAGTATAGTAGGCTAGATGGGAGCCTGATGCTATCGCATTGGGGGGGGGGGGGCAATGACATCACGATGGGGGCAGACTTTGTAGTGCTGAGGGCAGCAACCATCTCTCCCCCCTGTGAGGTTTCTTCCATCTGCTGTTTTTTTCCCCCTTCCTTTCCCCCCCCATGCTGCCTCGTCTTGGCGCCTCCATGCTACCTCATCTTGGCCCCTCCTGTGGTCGCTCAATGCCACCCCCCTTCCGTAATCGCTCTCTGAAGGCCCCACCACCCCCCCGTGGTTGCTCTTATGCAGCATGAGGAAGAGGATGGTGGCATGAGGACCTGGCACAATTCCTCATTTTGGGCAGTCCGACTTGAGGACAGGCTGTGTGGTGTGAGTGTGGGATGAGCAGTGGCTGCAGTACCTGGCTGCTCTGTTCTCCCCACTCCGTATCAGCTTAAGGACGTTTGGCGATGTCACGGTCATGTGATCTGGCTCCGCCCATGACTGGGACGTCACTACAGGTCCTGTAAGATCACCACTGGGTAATATCGGGTTTTTGAGGGGGACTATAGCGACAGGTTTGGGGGGGGGGGGGCTGCAGGGTGTGGATGGGGACCGGGCGGAGGTGATTGGCTGCGGGTTTGTTAAGTCAGCGGCACCACTAGCAGGCTCCATATTTCAACTTTCATCGCTTGGAGGTAGTGATCACCTCCCTATACAAAACAATTATGGACTTGCTAATTAAATGTAAATATGAATTTATAATGTGTTGCCAGAGAATCGCTTTAACTCTGACAACTCCTTCCAAAAGTTAAAATAGGAAAACTTAAAAAAAAAAAAAAAAAAAACACGCAGGCAAATCTAATAAAAACTAATGCAGCAGCCGTTACTAAAAGCTGGTTGCATTTTTCTGCTTCATCAAACATCTCCTAGACAGTAAAACCTTCCAAAGAAGGTAATTCTCTAACATCTCAAATCCACACAGTCAATGTTAAACCACAGGAGCAGGCACAACTTGTGCCCACAATCCTTACATTGTTATACTGCCTAAGGGAACTAGAATCCCCTCTGTGCATCTTCTGAGTGCAAAACTAATCCCATAACTCATGCTTCCCATACAAGACAACTCTTCTGACAGCTTCTGAAGAAGACCAGATCTCATTTCAAGTAAGCAACAAATTTACAACCTTCTAAATTACATCAGGCTATATATAAGTACATAGACTTGAGAGACATTCTTTAAATAAAGCCGCACTTCTAAATAATCTGAAAAATCTGTAAGGGTACCTTTACACGCCGCAATAAGGAGACAATTAGGAGGCAATTGGGTGGCAATGTAGAAGTGAAAAGACAGCTTTAGGCTGGAAACACAAAGTCTGAGTGACATGGGAGCTACTCGGATGAGTCTTGCATGACTAGGAACGTCCTCTCCCTCTCTGGTCGGGAGTGTGGAGCTGCATAGATACACAAGTAGCTGACATTCCTGTCCAGACAGGGGGAGGCCGTTCCAAGTTAGTCATGTGAGACTCGTCCGAGTAGCTCCCATGTCACTCAGACTGCAGGTTTCCAGCCTGATACTTCGGGTCAGTACGATTACAACACTTCCACATTTATATCAATTTTATGTTTTGCCACTTTTACACACTAAAAAACAATTTGTTATAAAGTATTGTTTTTGCATCACTGCATTCTGAGAGAGGTGTTCATTTTTTCACTGACACAGCTGTATGACAGCTTGTACTTTGCGGAACTAGATGACTATTTCAGCAACACCACTTTTATTTATATTGATTACATTTTATTCCACCTATTTCAGAGGTATGAAAACGCATAGTTCTTTGCCACATTTTATATATACTACATACCAAATATATATTTATTTATCTATATGAGAGATATATATATATATATATATATATATATATATATATATATATATATATATATATATATATATATATATATACACACACACACACACATATATATACACACATACACACACATACATATATATACATACATACATATACACAGTGCCTTGTGAAAGTATTCAGCACCCTTGAACTTTTCAACCTTTTGCCACATTTCAGGCTTCAAACAAAGATATAAAATCTAATTTCTTTGTGGAGAATCAACAACAAGTGGGACACAATCGTGAAGTGGAACGAAATTTATTGGATATTTTTAACTTTTCAACAAATAAAAAACTGAAAAGTGGGGCATGCAATATTATTCGGCCCCTTTACTTTTAGTGCAGCAAACTCACTACAGAAGTTCAGTGAGGATCTCTGAATGATCCAATGTTGTCCTAAATAACTGGTAATGATAAATAGAATCCACCTGTGTGTAATCAAGTCTCCGTATAAATGCACCTGCTCTGTGATAGTCTCAGGGTGCGTGCACACGATCAGTATACGCAGCGTTGTGGACGCAGCGTCTTGCCGCTGCATCCAAAACGCTGTGTAGTACAGCATAGCAAAGAGGATGGGATTTCAAGAAATCCCATCCTCACTATGCTTAACCCAATCGCAGCGATCTGACAGCTGTGATGCGGGTTGCTGGCATTCCGCTCCTCCTCAGCATGCTCAATTCATGCTGCGGACAAACATACCCAACGCCACCTGAAACCGAAGCCAGGAGTTCGCCGGCGACATCTCAGCCCTCTGCACACACCTTTGCACACGGCCGGCAGGAAAATAGTGCCTGCAAGAAGTAACAGCAAGAGCAGTGGAGAGCGCAGCATTGACCAGAGGGGAAACACACAAACACAAACATACACACTTCCATAATCCTCCTGTCCCATCCATTATCAACTTCCGTCCTGATGTCATCCCAACACATACCGGCGGCAGCAACATTTGCACACCCAAGTGATGGGAGCAAATTGCCGCTGATACCAAACCCAGAAACCGCCAACCGCAACTGCCGTGTGTTAGTGCTCTCAACAGTGGTACACTGTAGATATATAAAGATTTTCTTTTAAGTGGTGGGGAGGTCGTATGGGGAGATATGTTCTTTGGGGGCTTGGGATCCTGATCTTTTAGCAGTTGGGCAACGCCCCTGGGACTTACACTGATCAGACATAAAGGCTTACCCAGTGGATAAGCCATAAATGTTTATCATGGGAACACACATGTACACTAGGGGGACAGAGGATAATGCTAATATTTGCAGAACTTTTCTTCCACCACAACAACAAACATTTAACCATTCACATGTAATTGTTGCTTATCCAATTTCATAAAAATGTACAAGATAGAGAAAAAAAAAAAAGGAAACAAAAGTCACGTGTTGGAACAGCTGAAATGCATTGGTGACAAGTCTGTTACAACACATGACAGAAGTTCTGTAAATTAACTAATGTAAAAAAAAAAGTTATAACATTTAGAAGGAACCAAGATACAAAACGATTTTACAAGCATTATTAATAAGAAAGTGTTGTATTGTACAGTGTAGGCCAAAGTTTGAGACTGCGAAATTTTGGTTGTTTTAGTGTTCAGATATTTAACTCGTCCGGCTGAGTAGGTACAATTGTAACTATTCCGTTTTAAAATTGCAATAACTTTTTTTTCGAAAAGCCGTAGAGGGCTGAAATTTTGTGACATCTTTGCAGTTTTGGTCCAGAATATATTGGCCAAATTTCAATAAAATATCTCCACCCGCTTCCGAGATAAGTGGTTGAGACATTTTATATAAAATTATGCAGCCTGACAAAGGTTAAGTCATCTGTTCTATGGTTACTGAATTATATGCATTTCATATGAGTCTTTTATTAAAGGGGAACTGCAGGGAGAGAAAACTTTTTAGTACTGTCCCTGACCTCCTACATGATGCAGCAGAGCTGTGCACTACAGTTCTAGGATCTATAGATGGCTTATAAATCAATAAAATCATATCTGCTCTTTTGCTCTCCCACTTACCTCATGGGAGGTAGAATTTCAGTCTGACAATCTCATGCAGCATCAGTGACAGGAGGTGTGCAGGGGCGTGGATGCTGGAAGCTGCAGGATCATTCCAGATTCCTCACACTTTTGAATAGGGTGGCGGCGTGCCTGCCGACCCACAGTCACACTGCAATCCTGTCCTCGAAATACCATCCTATGTGATGTGACAGGGGTGTTCTGGCTTAAAATAGGTCACCAAGCAGATAGAAATACATGCTGTGATCATCTGCTGTACAATGATATTATGGTGCATAATGTGTACTGACATGTATGAGGCTAGGAGAACAGGCAAAGCACCACACTGAGCAGCTCCGCCATGGTCTACCCTCCCCTAAAGGAACTCCTGCAGCTTCTGTATGAGTCAGCTCATTCAGGTGCTGCGTTATAGCAGCCCTGGGAAGCAGGGAGTTAACTCCTGCAGTTCCTGTGTGAGCCACTCATTCAGAATTCGCGGTGATATCGCTGGTGGTCATCGTTGCTATAGTAACCGCTCGTTTGGTCACTATGGCAACAGTGTCATGGGCAACGTCACCGCTTACCAGCCGCAGTCTCTGCTCATTCAGTGATCACAGAGCACGGGGAGCGGACTTCCTCCCCATGCTATGTGATACAGCATAGATGCATCATTTGTAGAAGGGAGAAGACCAAAGACCAGGATTGTGGGGTGCTGCGTGGGGGAAATACAGATGGAGTCTCTAAGTGTGTCTGTCTATTTCTAATAAACAATTTGTACTCTTTGTGGTGTCTTTTTTTTAACTTTTTATTGGAGATTCTTAATGGCCGTGTCTAACTTGGCCTGATATTAAGAATCTCAGACTTAATACCAGCTAGCAAATCAAAGCTGGTATTAACCCCTTATTAGCCAGCGCACTCCACCACCAGGGCAGCTGGAAGAGCTTGGTAAGGCACCTGGAAATGGCACTTATAAATGCACCATTTTCAGGGGCAGCTGCGGGCTGCTATTATTTAGCGTGGGGAGGACTAAAACAATGGCCCTTCCCCCTGAGAATACAAGCCCTCATTTGCCTATTTTTACCTTGGCTGTTAATTAAAAATAGGGCAATGCCCACACATTTTTTTTTGCCAGTCAATGGAAAATTAGGCAGCTGAGGGTAGCAGCTCGCAGCTGTCTGCTTTCATCGGGTTAGACTTAAAAATGCTGCGAAGCCCAAGCATGTTTTTTTTTAAATATTTAACACCATATAATAGCAGATTGGTTGCCATACACTAATGTGTATGGCAACCAAGCAGAATCAACATCCAGATTATAGTCACTGATTTCACCAACAGCCAATCACAGAGGCTCTCAAAGAGTGTGAGCTTCTGTGATTGGCTGTTTGTCTGACAGTGCAGTGAATATGCAACTAGCTTAACAGGCGGCCAAGGAAGTAGGAGCGGGAGACTGGTAAGCCCGATCTAGCTAGTCTATCTAGCTACTCTTTTCTCAGTTTATACACCATGAAAAAGACCATGTTAAAAACGCACTGCACATTGACCACACTCGCACGACCATATGGAAAGCACTCACAATTGTAATGTATACAAACGCTCCGATTTACACACAAGCTAGTGTGCCTCCACCCTTAAACTGTCAAACGCTTTGGCAGCATTCAAGTACATGACTGCCCTGGGGCCATTTCCCCTTTAAGCTCATTTGGAGGGCGAGCAATAGTCGCCTCAGATTTATAGCAGTAGATGCATTCAGCATAAATGTAGATTGATTCAAATTATTAGTCATAAGGATCAATCTAATAAATATCCACTGGTAATAGAAAGATTGGCCAATATGAATCCGGTCTGGACATAATTCTGCCATGTTTAGTAGTCATCAATTTATACACAATAAAATCTCATTTTTTGGCTATATAGTCACAAAATTCCCTTTTAACACAGCATTATTAATTAAATTCTGAATTAGGCTCTTTGGCTATAAGTATCAATTACGCCATTATCTCCCGTAGTCCTTTCAGATTAGAATCCAATACAATATTGTAGTTTCTCAGCAAGTCCTCTCCCGGTAATGAAGCATCCCGTTGTTTGCAGCATAGTCAAATATTAGTAGAAGGCTGTCAGACAGAGAGGATGTGTTTTTTGCTGGGTGACAATGAATACTTGTCCTGTTCGCTCCTTACACTGGGTGATTTCTTGTACAGTATAAGCCCATAGTCACAGCTTCTATAAAGAAGCCATCATAACTCTAGTTGTATTAATCTTGTCTACTGATTATAACCAGTCAGTGTAGCAGTGTATTTATATACACCAGTACATTAAATATAACAGGATTGAACAGTCTTTTAAATTATAGTAAGTAGGATTCAAATTGCTCTTTTTGCTGTAATTGCAGGATACAGTTTTAAGACACATAGGCAAAATGAATAAATCGGCATTTCTTTTTTTCAGCTTGAATGTGCACCGCCAACATAAGTTACAGAATGAAGATAGAGATGGCAATCTACATTCCCATGTAGTAGGTCTATGGAGCGTGGGAGGAACTTGGGTACCCAAAGAAAGCTCACACAATAATAATTTGCAGAGATGAGTGGAAGTGTGGATGATTGGGTTCTGGGGGTTCAGCAGGATTTTAGAGAAAGTTCTGTTCTGGACCTGAACCTGATTGAAGTCACTGATTGGCTTGACTACTGCAATTCTCTACTAATCGGCCTCTCCCTCTCTAAACTTTCCCCTCTCCAGTCCATCCTTAATGCAGCAACCAGGTTCACCCATCTGGCCTATCGTTACTCAGATGCCTCCGCTCTGTGCCAGTCACTGCACTGACTGCCTATACACTATAGGATCCATTTCAAACTGCTTATTCTCACCCACAAAGCTCTTCACAGTGCAGCACCTCCCTACATCTCCTCTCTCATCTCTGTCTATCACCCCACCCATTCTCTACGTTCTACAAATAACCATCGACTAACATTTGCACTAATCCGATCCTTCCACTCCCTGTTCTAAGACTTCTCCCGAGCTGCACCAACTCTCTGGAATACTGTACCCCAAGAAATCAGGACTATCCACAACTTCCATAGCTTCAGACACTCCCTAAAAACACATCTTTTTAAGGCGGCCTATCATGCTCCCTAATAGAAGTCCTTCGTAAATGGGCTAAATACAGTACCATCTCTCTGGAAAGAATCTCTTCTTCAAACTCCGCCAAACCCAAAAGCTCTACACAGATGTCTGGTGACCATTCATGTAACTTTATTTCTATCGCCCACTTCAAGATGCCTGGACCATCACTGTAATAAGCCCCTGTGCCTTGTGTAACCCCAATCCTGTTGCAACCTTCGCTCTTTTGAGCAGGGTCATTTTTATTTTTGCCTTAATTATTGTAATGCATCTATCTACCTCATCTATGTAAATATTCCCATCCTGTCCTTCTCCAAATCTGGCCTCTTGTATCATCTTTCTACACCCCCCAGGCATTTTATAGCACTTTATCTGTACTTGTACAGATCCTGGCTGGTGAACGGTTCATGCAGCATTATGTGAATCCCCTATTTATCATATTGATGGCTGCACCATATAGGTCAGCATTTGTTACCATTACCTTTTGCGTCTCCCCTACTTCCTCATAGATTGTAAGCTTGCGAGCAGGGACCTCTCACTCCTAATGGGCTCAGTGATGTATTTATCTATTTTTTGTCTCATATGCTTTGTATTGTATTATATTTGTACTGTTGTATTGTATTTTATTATATATTATTGTATTGTACTGTATACCCTCTGAATTGTAAAGTGCTGTGGAATATATTGGCGCTATATAAATAAAAATTATTATTGGTCAGTTCGGCTCTCCACCCCATACAGCCAGCCATAAGCAAAGCACTTCCAAGGGAGGGAGAGCGGAGTTTTGTCCACACTACCATACGATAATGCCGATTGTTCCCCAGCGCGAGGCAGTGAAACACTGCAAGAGGTTCGGACTTGACAGAGACCCTAGTGTACCCGAGCACAGTAATGCTTGCTCGCTCCAGTGGTTTGCATTTGTAACACACCCAAACTCTGATTTTATTTTTTTGAAAAGTCTGTGTTCGGCATGAACACCAAACTTTAGGGTTCGCTCCTCTCTAGACAGGACCTAAATACTGCAAATCAACAGTTAAGGCAAATAGCTGTCATGTTGACATTATCGAATTTTTAGCTAATGTAAATGGCAGGTTTTTATACAGAAAGAGGATTTTAAAGCATCACGACAGCATTTTCGTTGTTGCCGTTTGTTGTCTGTTTTCAGTACTGGAGTGGTGTTTTAAATCTAAACCTTGTACTTGCCCTCCGGCGTTTTCAACTCTTTCTGGCATCCTCAAGGTCCAGTAACAGCATCTCGTGCCCATAACGTCTGTTAGGTCTCCTGGCACCGCTCCCCAGTTCACCTCTCCCAGGTCGGCCTCCTCTGCTCCTCTTACGAGCCGCCCCCCTGGTACTAGCAGCCGTGGTATTTAGACCCCCTGGGCTTGCCCCT